>JAVSCE010010742.1:0-169196 GCA_032199065.1 Smutsia gigantea | reverse complement strand
TGTGGTCTATTCTGGAAAATGTTCCATGTGCACTTAGAAGAATGTGTATCCTGTTGCTTTTGGGTGTAGAGTTCTGTAGATGTCTGTTAGGTCCATCTGTTCTAGTGTGTTGTTCAGTGCCTCTGTGTCTTTACTTATTTTGTGTCTGGTTGATCTGTCCTCTGGAGTGAGTGGTGTGTTGAAGTCTCCTAAGATGAATGCATTGTTGTCTATTTCCTCCTTTAATTCTGTTAGTATTTGTCTCACATATGCTGGCGCTCCTGTGTTGGGTGCATTTATATTTATAATGGTTATATCTTCTTGTTGGACTAACCCCTTTATCATTATGTAATGTCCTTCTTTATCTTTTGCTACTTTCTTCGTTTTGAAGTCTATTTTGTCTGATACAAGTACTGCAACACCTGCTTTTTTCTCTTTGTTGTTTGCATGAAATATCTTTTTCCATCCCTTCACTTTTAGTCTGTGTATATCTTTGGAGTTGAGGTGAGTTTCTTGTAGGCAGCATATAGATGGGTCTTGCTTTTTTATCCATTCTGTTACTCTGTGTCTTTTGATTGGTGCATTCAGTCCATTTACATTTAGGGTGATTATTGATAGGTATGTACTTATTGCCATTGCTGGCTTTAGATTCGTGGTTACCAAGGGTTCAAGGGTTGCTTCTTTACTATCTAACAATCTAACTTAACTTTCTTGTTAAGTTATTGTAAACACAGTCTGATGTTTCTTTCTTTCTCTCCCTTCTTATTCCTCCTCCTCCATTCTTTCTATAATAGGTGTTTTATTCTTTGCCTTTAGTTGGTATTTGGATGGTCTGCTTTCTTTGCTATGATTTTTTTTTCTCTGGTGACATCTTTTTAGCCTTAGGTGTGCTTCCATCTAGAGCAGTCCATTTAAGATATCCTGTAGTGGTGGTTTATGAGACGCAAATTCTCTTAACTTTCGTTTATCTGGAAATTGTTTAATCCCTCCATCATATTTAAATGATAATCGTGCTGGATACAATATTCTTGGTTCGAGGCCCTTCTGTTTCATTACGTTAAATATATCATGCCATTCTCTTCTGGCCTGTAAGGTTTCTGTTGAGAAGTCTGATGATAGTCTGATGGGTTTTCCTTTGTAGGTGATCTTTTTCTCTCTCTAGCTGCCTTTAATACCCTGTCTTTATCTTTGATCTTTGCCATCTTAATTATTATGTGTCTTGGTGTTGTCTTCCTTGGGTCCCTTGTGTTGGGAGATCTATGAGCTTCGGTGGACTGCGAGACTACTTCCTTCCCCAGCGAGGGAAAGTTTTCAGCAATTATTTCTTCAAAGACACTTTCTATCCCTTTTTCTCTCTCTTCTTCCTCTGGTACTCCTATAATGCGAATATTGTTCCGTTTGGATTGGTCACACAGTTCTCTTAATATTCTTTCATTCCTAGAAATCCTTTTATCTCTCTCTGCCTCAGCTGCTCTGTACTCCTGTTCTCTGTTTTCTATTCCATTAACAGTCTCTCGCATCTCATCCATTCTGCTGTTAAGCCCGTCGATCGCTTGTCTGATTTCTGCATTGTCTTTCCTCAGTTCCCTCACTTCCTCCCTCAGCTCTTGCACATTTCTCTGTAGGTCCATCAGCATGGTTATGACTTTTATTCTAAATTCTTTTGCAGGAGCTGTGCATTTCCATCCCTTCAGACTCCCTCTCTGGGGTTGTCTGGTTGATTTTAGTCTGAACCATATTCCTCTGTCTTTTCATGGCTGTATAATTTGGTCACTGATAGTTGCCACGTATGTCAGCTGGGCTCTTTAAGACTTTAAAAAGAGAAGAAAAAAAAAGAGAAAAAAAGAAAAAAAGGAAAAAAGAAAGAAAGTAAAAAAGAAAGAAAAGAAAAAACAAAAACAAAACAAAAAACAAAACAAAAAAAACAAAAAAAAATGCCCACCGGACGTAGATTCTGTGGGAATGCTCTAGGTGGCGCTATTGCCCCACTATTCCACAGCTGTGGCTGTGCCGCTCCGCAGGGCTCTTTATCGCTCTGGCAGGGGTGGGAACGAGTAGGAGGCTGTTGATCTCAGTGAGAAGTGTTAAGTGTGGCTACGCTTCCTCAGTCGCCAGCTAAGGCGTCTGAAACTCCCCAGGACTCCCAGCCTGCTGGGCTGAGTGTGCTGGGCCGATCCGGCTCCTCCGCTGGGCTCCTGTCTCTTTAAGACCGCTGAAGAAAGCGCGCACTTTTTTTTTTCCTTCCCGGGAGCCGGCTGCAAGCACCCTGGCACGTTCCCCACTCAGATCCTGCCCCTCTGTCTCTCCAATCTCCACTGCACTGCGCAATGTGGGTCAGCGCTCCCCGCGCAGATCACCGGGGCTGGCTACTTCGCGGGGTGCACTTCCACTCCCTCCCGGCTCTGAATCCTCTCCTCCCGCCGGTGCGCTGGGGTGGGGAGGGCTCGGGTCCCGCCGGGTCGCGGCTCCGTATCTTACCCGCCTCTTGGGGTGCCGAGTCCTCTCGGGTGTAGCTGCACGCTGTGTGCTTTCCTGTGTATTCTCGTCTCTCTTTTAGGAATAGATGTATTTTCTGTGTTTTTGTAGATAAATATAGTGTTGGGAGGAGATTTCTGCCGCCCTGCTCACACCGCCATCTTCCCGGAAGTCAAGCCCAATTCTTTAAACTTTTAAGAATTTTTATTATTTGTTATTTTTCTATGATCCATTTTTCTGCTTTTTCATAACCTTTGAGAAATGATAGCTGAATTAAAGTGTTCATTTAATCTAGAGCAGGGGTCAGCAAGCTACGACCTGTGACTGTGAGCCAAGCTACGAACGGCTTTTTACTTTTTTAAAGGGTTGATTAAAAATATATATATGCACACACAAAATCATGACCATATGTGGTCCACGAAGTCTAAAACACTTACTATCTAGTATTTACAAATACAAAATTTTCCTGACCCATGATGTAGAACAACAAAGTAGGTTTGGTAAAGTATACTTATAAAATACACCCAAAACATGTTCACTTTGATCCGTATTTATAGTGTGATTGTGATGAACTATGGTTAATGGGTGGAGGAGGAATGAGGGGACTGTTGTAAAATAAACTCCCTTTCTACTAATATACTCCATTTTAAATTTCTATATTCCAGTGTAGTAATAACCACAGGTAATTTGGTAAACTGGTAACTATATACACAATGACCTCGTCCAGAAGGCCAGAGGTTACCATGTGAAATCCTTCAGATTTTGGCCAAATCACACCCTGGCAATAAAGTCAAGGGCATATTTTTTGGCCTTTTTTTTTTTTCTTAGCACTTATTACCTATACCCTACAAGCCTTCAATCAGATTATTATCTTACAGTCCCCAATGTTTTAATGAAGTGGCAGAGTCAGACAGGATTAAAATTCTACTTACTAGCTGCAGGACCTGCATGCACATGTGATTAATTTCTAACTCTGAGGATTAGCTGAGTAATGAACATACTTCAGCAAACAGCCCCATGCCTGGCACAGGGGCCCTCAAATCACGTTTGGGTTCAAAGCAACAAACACTATTGAATGTCTACTTTGTGCTTGGCTCTGACTCTACTAGGTCCAGAGAGACAAACGGGATAAGATGTGGAATCCACCCTCCAGAAGTTCACAATCTAGTGAGAAAAAGAAATATCCCCCTGTAAACAAGGTGCAGTGACAGTCACAGGAAAGGACTATCTGTGTAAGATACAGAAGTCCGGCAGGGAAAATGTGACAGACTCTGATGGGGGATGTCTAGGAAGGCTTCCCAGAGTGGGCGTTCACAGAGTCGTCAGAGTACAATGAACTCAATAAGTTATATCGGGGTCAGGCTTCATTCTGAGAAGAACCTTCCTATCCAGTCACAACAGTCATTTTAGGTTTCTGGGAGTAGGGTCCTAGTCCTACTTACAAACACCTTTAAGAAATGAGGAAAACAGAAGCTCTTGTTTATTGATGTTCCTGTTTTGCTACGAACCAGTTCAGTAAGACAGAATTCCTTTACTTCAAAAGTTGCACTAAAGTACCATTTGCCCTGCCCTTAAGAGAGCAGTTTGGCCCCTAAAGGGAGCAATTTGATCCAAAGGAAACTGATATGAACAGAATGTGGAAAGCAACAAGTCAGCAAGTTAACATCTCATTTCTTATATGCCATTATTCCAAGGAAAGAAACAACACAGTTGTGGGCGCCATTTAAGAAAGTATTTTTTCTAACAAGCCAAATTTTGACCTAAGTGATTCACAGGCGAGCCCAAGCCTCTGTAAATAATGCTCGGCTATTCACAGACACACATGCGGGCCCCCTCTAGCCCTTTCTCACCACCCCCATCTCCACACACTTGGTGGCTTTTGACTCAGAAAAGGGTGAGCCTAAATAAAGCAAAACATTCCAGCTGACTAATGTATCATCTTTTCCCAAGCTCTATAGGAAGCTCAGGATGAGCTTTTTATTTTATAAAGGCCAAATCATACATGCCAGGAATATAATGTTTAGTTTTATTATATGATCAAACGTACTTCAAGTATCATGTAATATTTACCTAGAAGGATCTCCTTGGTTTGATAAAACTGTAGATGAAGATTAAAACCTTATTCACTGAGAAACTATTAAGTATTCAAAATTACATGTTTAATCTCACCAAGTTTCAAAACATTAAAAAAATCAGAAAATTTCCCTTGATAGCTTTCCACATATTTGTTTTTTCTTTTTCAGAAATCCAAGTAGGACTTTTGTCAGATCGAAAAGTAGAAATCTAAGTAGATCACGGCATGGGAAATGCCTTTATTGGAACTTAACTTTAAAAATTTCAAGTAAACACAGGTTTTTGTAATAGGTAACCTGAAGACAAAATGCCGTGCTGGCACACAGGAGCTGCAGAGCTGGGCAACAGAAGTGCCCAGAGGCAGCCCCAATATCAATTCTTTAACCTTTTGCAGTTGGGTGTGAGGCCTAAAATAATTAGTGCAGATTTCAGCAGTTGAACTCACTGGAGGCTTTGGTGCCTAAAGTCCTGGATCAGTGGATGTGTTCGGATAAAGAGGAGGGAGGGGCCCTGGGGACAGAGGCAGGAAAGGAGGTGAAGATCACAGGGGCACCGCAGACCACAGTCTCAGGCTCTTGTTCCAGAGGATCAGAAATCAATAACGGGTGTGGAGCAGGAGAATGACAGAATCTGATTTACATTTGAAAAGGATGATTCTGGCTGCTACACAACAGATGCCAGGGAGTCAGGGAAACCACTAGGAGGTTCCTACAAAGATCCACGTGAGAAACAAGGATGGCTTGAACCTCTCAGGCAGTAGAGAAGGCAGGGAGAAATAGATCTGACTTGGGATATAATTAGAGGGGAAGATGTAAGGGAAAGGCAAACTTACATCTCCACCTCTTTTCATAAATAAAAATAAGTATCAGATTGCTCATGAGTTAGGATAAACCATTCAAGCAGAAAAGAGTAAGGGCTACAAACAATTTACAAAATAAATACACACAAATGACTGTACAAAAAGATTTCAACATCACTAGTAATTACAGAAATGCAATTTAAAGCAAAAATGGGATGCCATTCTCCTCTGATCCAATGAGAAAAAAGTTTTAAAGATAATTGTAGTGAGTTGAACATAATCCTCTGAAATTCATGTCCACCAGGAAGCTCAGAAGGTGACTTTTGTTTGTAAATAGGGTTTTTGCCTATGTAATTAGTTAAGATGAGGTCATATTGGAGTAGAGTGGCCTTAAAAGAAGACAGGACACAGAAAGGGGAAATACACACAGAGGCAAGATGGCCGTGCAACGACAAAGGCAAGATGGAGCAGCTACAAGCCAAGAAACACCAAAGACTGTCAGGAGCCATCAGAAGCTGAGAAGCAGCAAAGAAAACTCCTGCCTTAGAGGCTTTGGAAGGAGCATGCCCTGCTGACACCTGATTTCAGACCTGTAGTCTCCATAACTGCAACAGAATAAATTTCGGTTGTTTTAAGTCTCTGACTTTGCAGTTAGTTTTACAGCAGTCCTGGGAAACTAATGCAATACATGGTGTAACCAGGAGAAGCAGTCACTCTCATGCCCTGTTGGCAGAAGCATAAATTAGTAGTATGAATTTTGGGAAGGACAGTGCTTACCACAATTTTAAATTACCAGATCTTCTGACCCAGCAATTACTGTTTGAGGAATTTATGTCAAGGAAATAATTAGAAATGTGTGCAAGGATTTAAAAGAAGAACGTTCATCCCAGGGTTAAAATTGGAAAGAATCTATATGTTTAAAAATCTGAAGTTAGTCAACTAAGTTATGGTGTTCATTTACAATGAAATACCATGTAGCTTTTAAAACTGATCTTGATTGGAAGATAGATTGGTAGTTTTCTACAAAACTAAGCATTCTCTTATCATACAATGCAGCAATCACACTCCATAGAATTTAGCCAAATGTGTTGGAAAATTACGTCCACACAAAAACCTGTACACAGATGTTTTAATAGCTTTGTTCATAACTGCCAAAATTTGGAAGTAACCAAGATGTCCTTCGGTAGGTGAATGGATAAATGAACTGTGGTACTTCCATACAATGGAATATTATTCAGTGAAAAAAGAAATGAGCTATAAGGCTATGGAAAGGCATGAAGAAACCTTAAATGCATATTACTAAGTGAAAGAAGACAATCTGGGAAGGGCTACATACTATATGATTCCAACTATATGACATTCTGTGAAAAGGCAAAACTAGAGACAGTAAGATTAGCGGTTGCCAGGGCTTCAGGGGGGTGGAGAGAGGAATTAAGAGGTGAAGCCGAGGACATTTTTAGAGTGGTGAACTATTCTGTCTGATACTCTAGCAGTGAATGTATGTCATGACATATTTGTTCAAAACCATAGAATGTACAACACAAAGAGTAAAGCCTAATATAAACTATGGGCTTTGGGTGATGATGACATGTCAGCATAGGTTCAACGACTGTAATAAATGTACCACTCTGGTACAAATGCTGGTGGGGGATCTTGTGAGTGTGTGGGGATGGGAACATAGGAACTCTGTATTTCCTACTCAAATTTGCTGTGAACCTACAACTGCTCTAAAAAATAAAATCTATTATTTTGAAAAGAATTCAAAAGAAAAAAGTGATCTTAAAAAATAAGATGAGAATATTCAAGATATGTGATGTATAGTTAGCTGGAAAAAGCAGAATATAAAAAGACCTACAATACGAGACCGATTTTTTTTAAAAGAATGTGGTATACACAAAGTATATTCATATGCTATTAGATGTAGCACAGAAAACACTAAAATATTAATAACGGTTATCTGAGTGGTGGGATTCTACACAATTTTTGTTTTTCTGTGACTTCTTATATTCTCTAAAATTTCTACAATAAATATGTATTATTACTCTTGTAATCAGAAATGAAATGTTAATGCCATTTAAAAGCATGAAAGATCTAAGAACATTAATTTGAGAAATAACAAACCTCTTCAGTTAAGCTCTCAATGCTGCCTGTTTTCTTGTTTTAACTTATCCATCAAATGCCTACTTATGGCCTTACTAACTTTCTCCACTCCTCCCTAACCCCCTCCAGGTTCCTTCAATTTCCCTTTTATAAAGCAAACTACATAACTCAAGGATGCTGAAATTCATCTAACACAAACAACCTCAAATTCCCTTGCTTGTATAACAGCTTCCCAGAATTTTTAGCCACTACATCTTCCATTCCTCTTGTCATTTATTCTTTAAAAAAAAAAAGCTGAAAACAAAAATACTCTTGAAAACTAAAAGTATGGGAGCAGAAGGGGGTAAAGGGGAATAAAATTGAGAAATTATCTCATAAAGCAGAAAAGGATAAAGGAGGAGAGAAATAGGAGATTAAAAAGAGAAAGAGATTAAAAGATCAGTTCAAGGGGCCCCACAAGAGAGGAAGAAAATACCACTAAACAATTTTTTTGGTTTTAAGTTTCTATTGGAAAGTTTTACCCCACCACAATCAAAAAAAAAATCCTACTTCATGGCATATCGGCACATCAGATAAACAGAATTTCCTGTTTCCAAAGAGAAGGGAGGAATAAGAACATATAAAGGACTGGGGGTAAGGATGCTGTTGGATTTAGTGACAACACTGGAAACTAGAAGACAATTAAGTGATGCCTACAAAATAAAGAGAAACTAACTTCTAACCTAGAATACTATACCAATAAAACTATCAAGTAGGCAGGTGATACAAAGATGTGTTCAGATGTTTCATTTACCTTCCTTGACATCATAGCAGCCACTGCTGATGGCAACCCGCAGCCATCCCCCTTTTCCTTGCTAACAAACCCTACTATTACTCATACATCAAGCGGTCATCTGCTTTGAAGGGTGCAGGGCCTCAGCCCAAGGAATCCTTATTAGAACCAGTTTTGGTAACTCCATTCCTTTTGCTATGGCCTGAGATGTGGAGTGAAGTTGGCTAGGAGGTTTTGAGGAAAGAATTTCCTGACCTTTATAAAGAGGCTCACCAGAGAAAATGGTTCATTTTTCACTTACAGATAATTGTTGTCTGCATGTGACACCTGAGACCTGGTAGCCACTCTGCAGCTAGCCCACAAGGCCAAATCCTCACATACAGGCAAAAGAGCTGAAAGTTTAAAAGGACCTGAGTTTGAAAATCTCATTAAGCCTATCCCACACTTTTTCCAACTCTAGACTTTTCTGATATATTAAATGGCCTTTCTGTTTAAGTCACTTTTAGTTGGCTATTACCTGTAGCTGAAAGTACCACCTCTGGGAGAAGTGAAGGAAACTCCTAGAATGATAATTAAAGGACTTCCAAGGAAAACAGCTGCACAAAGGCCTGGAGAACAACACATCCAGACTGGAGCCAGGGGATGCAGCCCCACAAAAGGTCCTCAGGGAATGCCGACAGACACAGGTTTGTGACTACATGAAAAAATAACATTAAGAAACATTCTGTAATTTTCTTAAATAGTCTAAGACAACACAATAATAGATACACAGAAAATTAAGCCAATAAAAAAGTGAGGCAATTTTTAAGTCCAAGAAAAAAGAAAATTTTCACAAAAGGAAAAAGTGGTCCTAATATACTACTTAGCTCAGCAGTGAATATTATTTAGGCTATCACAATACATAAAATCAGCATTTTCGGAGGAAGGGAAGTGGAACAGAGGGAGAGCAGAGGGTGAGAGGGCTCCCTCTTCATCGTTTGAACAGGAAGTCACGGATAATATCTAAGGGAAACAAACCAAGAGCCATCAGAGTTAGCACATGATGCAGAAATATGGAAATACATTCCAAAGAGAAAGTTAAAAGTTGGGAGATATTTAAATCCTGTAGTACTATTTGACTTGTTAAACTATATGAATACATTACTCGAGTGTAATAAAGATTTTGTCTGGTCTCTGTCCCAGGTTTCTAGCAGGTAGCTTCTAAAACCCTTGGAATTTCCTGAAGGATAGGAGTGTCTTTGTAATGCTAATGAAGCAAGTCCTGAAGGACCCTAAAAGCTTCAGGATGGGGACTGGCCACCAGGAGGACTAACCATGTGATTACAAGGTTGGGACTTTCAGCTACCCTATCTTCAGTGAGGAAAGGGAGGCTGGAGTTTGAGTTGAATTACATGGCTGATGATTTAAATCAATCTACCTTTGTCATGAAACCCTGATAAAAACTCTGGTGACACACCCTGACTCCATGAAAAAGCACAGAAGCTCTGCATTCCTTCTAAGACCTCAATCTTTGTGTCTCTTTATTTGGCTGTCCTCTTGATTTGCTTCTTTTATAATAAAACTGTTATTGTTAAGGGTAATGTTTTCCAGAGTTCTGTGCATTGTTCTAGCAAGTTATCAAACCTGAGGGGATCATGGAACCCCCAAATTTATAGCCAGTTGGTGCGAACTGCAGGTGGCCTGGGGACCTCTGAAGTGCAGCTTCACTGAAGGAAGGGCAGCCTTGCTGGGAACCAGACCCTTTAACTTGTGAGGTCTGTGCTAATTTTGGGCGGTTAGTGCCAGAATGGAATTACAGTATACTTAGGGTTGTTATAGAATAGTCACTTTGCTAAATTAATTCTTTAAAGGGAAAAAGAGTAAAACGCATCATTGCTATCACTGAAGGATTCTGTAGCATGTGTCTGAAGGCCCCCCCAGGGACGGAGGAGCAAGGCTGTGGCAGAACTGCCGGTGGCCAGAGAGGACTCCACATGGAGCCCCTCCATGGGATGCAGGCGCTGGAGGCCTGGCTTCTGCCTGAGGATGCAGAAAGGGAAGCTTCCTGGGATTTTTCTATTAAGGTGTTATACCTGAGTAAGAAGATTTCTCTCCAGGAAGACTGTCAACTTGGACAGTCAATTAATTCCACATTCTTCAAAACAAATATCTAGGAGTTTCCTTATGGCTGGAGATGACAAAGTAAAGAAAAGAAAGCAAAGTTGGTCCTGAGCATCCTTTGCTGTCCAGGTCCTCCTCCCCTCTCCCACCTGGAGACACCTCAGCACCCATTCTAGCCAAACCTGCTGAACTGGCCCTCTCTAGGCCCTCTCTCTGCTCCACACTCTCCCTTCCCCTGCCACCCTGCTCCTCTTTAAACTTCAAATACCTGGTTTCAGCTGTCTGGTAGAAAGAAAGTGATGCAGGAATTCACAAATAAAAACAGTGACTGCTTTATACAGGTGTTATCCATGAAAAAAGAAGATCGGATAATTTAAAAAGGTTATTTCACTATGATAATCCAGAGAGAAGAAATACTGATGCTTTTCAAACGACTTCATGGACAAACTGCTTAGGGGTCAAAACCAAAGTTACCCTTCCTGGTACCTATGTCCTTGCAGCTTTGGCACAAGGCTGGTCTCCCAGCAAGCAAAGACCTGCTGCTGCTCTCAGCATCCTGGCAACTCCCACCTGCACAGCATGTTTACACAGAGTTCCTAGGGGAACCGAGCACCCCCTGCCACCAAATGCAATGTCTGTGCATGAGTGCCAAGCTGGAGTCTATACCAGAACCCAGGTCCTGGATGGATGGGGTGACTGAACTCTTTAACTCTTATAGGGCCAGCCATGACCATTAGGACGTGGGGAAAGCCTGGGCTTCGCCTGGAGCCCACCCATGGGTTAAGTTGGAGCAGGCAGAGGTAGGAAAGTAACTTAGCTCTTTATTTCAAGTGTTCTTTAAGGCTTCATTTATCTCAGTCAAAGCAGAGTTTCTAGAATGATCCAGGTTCATGCTCCACAAAAGGCTGGGATATCTGCACTGAAATCAGAAAACACTCTAAAAGCAATGTGGTATTTGTTTATTTGTACTACTGAAAACCACTGGAGAAAACGCCTCATCTGGAAAAACAATTTGAACTTCTACTCACCTCCCCAAATCTGAATTGACATCTAACACCCACTTTCCTCGAAAAACAATAGCAGGCAGTGGAGACACAGCCTTTTATGCTAAGAAATGTTATAATGTTACAGAAACCTGAGAAGAAATAAATACAGTACTTATTTTCTATGTACACTCACTTTCTTCTGTAACATCAAAGCCTGCTTATATTTTTAAATAGTAATGTGGAAAGAGTGACTTTACTGTGTTCACCCCACCCAAGTTCATTGCTACAATACCTGAATCTTGGCCAAAGTGTTTGGCCTATCGCTAGGAAGTCCTAAACACAGTTCTGTTTTGAACACTTTCACCACTCCCTTAACCTTTCCACTTTGAAAATATTTTCTGATATCATGCTTACTTTTGTATTTTAAACACAGTTGTTTTGAAAGAAAGTACTTTAATTAAATCAAGCAATGGGGATTATGCTTATTCCCTGCATTCAATTATATATTTATATATATATAATTTATTGCATGCAGGCAATTATATAACATTAAAGTTGAAAATACTTATATTACAGTATAGCTATAACTGTGCTAATAACACTAGTGACAAAAAAATGGGACTTTTAAGACGGTGTTTGTAGTTATTGATATGCATAATGACTAACATCAACCTCTGTACCAATAGCTCTAAAGATATGAGTTATCACCTCCTCTCCTGAAAATAACATTCTATAAGCACACTTTCAACTCCAGACAGCTCTCTTACTTTCAGAACATGCGAGGCAAGTTATGCCATGATGAATCTTGAGAAAACAGAGGCAAATAAAGAGTGTGCTAAAAATTAAGTTACATTTCTCCCCTTCAATACGTTCACCTGCAGTGGTGTCCTTCTTAAAACCTACTCGCATGCTTGAGGCTGCAGCTGCCTGCTGCCACTGGCAGGTTGTCCACAGGCCTCAGGCTCACAGCTGGCATGAAGCACACCAGATCTGCTCACTCTTGTAACTTGATTCCAAAAGTCAGAAGCTGGGGATCCAAGGTTGCTGTTTCTATCATGACTGGCTCAAGAACTGGACAGGGCATGGTAGTACCCATTAATAGACTCAAATGAAGAAGGAAAAGGCAGGAAAATGAAGATGAGGGAAGTTCAGTTTCATAATTAAAGCAAAGCTCATCATTATTTGTGTTAACCATGCACTCACAGGCTGACTCATCAAAGACTCAAGCCCTGGGCACTTAAAATGCACCGGGCTCTGTCAGGAACCAAGGAAAATGGAAAATGAGGCATTGTTTGGATTCTCAAGGAGTTTATAATTGAATGAGGAGAAAGATAAGCAGACAACTATTTAATTTTGGATAAAATATTAGGTTGAACTGTGCAAAATGACATTAAAGAAACAACTCTGCACTTCCAGCTTGGGGAACTAGAGCACTTCCAAAAGTAACCCTAGCCAGGCCCCAAGCTCCACAAGGACAGAGCTCCTTTGTTCGAGACCTCACCCTACGTATCTCTTCGTCTGGCTGTTGACTTGTATCCTTTAATATTCGTTGCAATAAATCAGTAATCTAGTGAATACAAACCGACCAACCCCCAGAACACTACAGGTGGGTAGCATGAAGGGATATTCCTGGGGGTGATGGAACTGTGCTCTATCTTGATTGCAGTGGTGGTCACATAACTTGATGCATTTGTACACCAAAAAAGGTGAATTCTACTGTATGCAAATTAAGCAAAAACTATTAAAAGCAGCTAAATATCAGCAGTTTCATATGGTTCAACCTAACAGATGCTCCGGTCCAGGTAGATGGTTCTGCAGGAGCACAGGAAGCAGAGATGAGAGGAGATTAACAAGAGAGCAACAGATGGACTCCTGAGCAACAATCACTTCATCAGAACCTTGGAAAAAAATATTCTTTCGACAGATGAAGAAGAGGGTGCTCAGGTGAGCATTCCAGGTACGGGAACAGCATGAACAGGCAAAAGGTTGTACAAACTCACGTATGTACCTGGAGAATAGCAAGTCAGGCAGTAAGAAGTTCGTGAAAGCAGGGAAGCCAAAAAACGGCAGGGGGGACAGGACTAGATAATGGAGATACTTAAAGATCATGCTAAATAGACGAGAATTTATTCAGCAGTCACAGACAGGCCTTAAGCAAGAAGTGACATACTTAAGTCTGTTTGGAAAGATAACCTTAGTAAAAATAAGGAGGATTTATTTGTAGTAGGAGATATTAAAGGCAGGAAAATGACTCTGATGAGTCTTTCTTGACCAGGGTCTGTGAATCTCTTGAGATGACTACAAAATTGTGTGTGTGTGTGTGTGTGTGTGTGTGTGTGTGTGTGTGTGTATTTGTCTGTGTGTGTGTGCATGTGAGTACACGTGTTTTCTCAAGAAGAGGGTCTGTGGTTTCCATCAGCCACTGAAGGGGTTTGTAACCTCAAAAAGATTAAGAATAATAGAGTTAACGTTCAAGTGCAGTAAGTGTGCAGAGAACAGAATAAATTCATGAGACACTTTATAAAGACTGCATTTCTGGACTTGCAATTAACTAGTGAGTGAGAGTAGAGAAGGAGGAGGTAGAGATGACAGTAGATATTCCAGGATGGTAACTTGGAAAGTGTGGGGAGAGGGACAGAGGGGGTATCATTACAATAAGAACAAAAAAAAATGATTTTACTTCAAAGGATCAAATATTTAACCTTTTCACTTGTGTCACTGTTAGCTGGAGATTTTTTCCCATTTTTATGTGCCAAAGTATTTCTGGCTAAAGACAGAGATAAGATGAACTATGGAGGACCCTGCTTGCATATAAAAATAAAAAGCAGATGAGAAAACAATCTTCGGAGTCATTCTCAGAGTGAGTCGCTCTCCATGTAGGCCTATCTTCCATATTCCATGGCATTAGGAAACCTCAGGAGATGGCAGCTGCCTCAGTCACATAAAGGAATGAATTTAACCTACATAAGTCAAGTAAGCTGGGTTAGAATTCTCCCAAAGCAATCCTGATAGTGTTAATTTTTTAATCCTGACAGTTTAATTTCATATGACTTGAGGTTTTTACAAATTAAGAATTTGACTCACCAGCATGGATTACTACTTGAATACAGCTTTCTCTCTCCTGTTTTTACATACATTCTATATATCGAGAAACAAGTTTATATTTCTTGAGTAAACATTTGCTAGGCAGAGCCTGAAGGTTCCTTTCGATTTGTCCCTCTCTACCTCCCCAACCCTGCAAAGTTAAAATGAAGCCGGACACACAGAGGTGCTTAAAGCTGGGTCCGGAACAGTGTAACTGCTCACTTTTATTATTTCAATTTCTAAGTAAAACAAAAGTTTATGTAGATTTAAAAAGCAATTTTAAAAATATCTTCTTTTATGACTTAAGTAATGCATGACAGAACTCCAATTTTAAATAATATTATCCTAGTATATATTCCATTACAGGAACCAGCAAGTGGTCCAAGACCATGGGACCAAAATGTTTTGGTGTGCTTGTTAGAAATGCAGATTCCTGGGTCACACCTGGACTAATCAAATCAGAGTCTGCAGTGGGGTAGCAGTCTGAACTTCAGCAGTCACTCACATGATTCCTGCTCACAACAAAGTTTGAATGCCACTGGTCTAAGAAATGGGTAGTGGGAAGGGAAAGAGATAGGGAAGAGGAGTAGAAAAATGAACAAGCAAGTCTAGGAAAGAGAATAGAAAGTCAGCAGGAAAAAAGCCTCATCTGTATGTCTGTTGGAAGGGAGTGGGCTTAGAATTCTCCCAAACTTTGACCTTGGGGATATTCAAGCAAACTGGTCCCACAGATCTCCTTTCAGAGTGTTTCTTAAAGAAATGATCCTTAAATGACTTTCTCTGGTTGCATGAACTCTGAAACGGCTCTGAAGTTTGAAAGTCTGTAAGAGAAGAGGCAGGAGTAACACCACTTCCTTCATCACCCTCACTTCTGCCACCAGCCTCCCACGGAGATGGGGTCCCTGACTCACCTCTCTCACAAGCAGTGGCAGTGGCGGAGGGGACGGCCTTCCACCATCCCAGCACCACCGCAGAGGCAGGACTGAGGCTCCTTTTGGAGAGGACACCCCCTGGTCTCCAGGTTCTCACTAGAAGGCCCTTGGGGACTACAGTCTGGTTAGAAAGGGGCTTGAGTTTGCAAAGAACTTCATGCAACCTGGGAAATATTAACTAAAACCTAGGCAGTGGGGCCCTCATTCACTCTACGACAGGTTCTGAAACCCGGGCCTGTATCAATCTCACCTGCAGGGTGAGCCTCAGCCCCAGAGTGCTGTACTCAGCATGTCTGGGGCGGCCCGAGATTCTGCATTCCTAATAAGTTCCCAGCGCCATTGCTGCTGGCTCAGGGCCAGCGCTCTGAGAGTCACTGGGCCACATTATCACCTCTGCTGAAGTCTCCTCTCTACCACCAAACAGTTTGTTTAAGAAGCAGTTTTTTGGCACATGCTAAGGAAAATGTAGATCTAGAGCCAAAAAAACACTTTAGCCTTGAGTGCTAAAGGAGTAAGCGAGGGTCAAGGCAGCAGAGTGCAGACGTGAGCTTCAGACAGAAGGGGAAAAGGAAGCAAGAGGAAAGGAGAAGCAGGCTGAGTTGGATGGGTGAGAAAGGGAGAGAGGAAGAAGAGATTCAGGGAGGGTAGAAGGCTACAAGGAGTTGCTTATTTTTTTACCCCTGGAGTCCTTGAACTCTCTGAAATTGGACAAAAAGGCTGTGGGTCCATGTGTACTTTTTTCCTACTAAGAGTCCATAGTTTTCATCAGACTCTCCAGGGTCCGTGCCCACAGTAAGGTTTATGTTCTTCGGCTCGGCGACAAGCTTCCCCAGCACAGGGCAAAAGCAAGTGGCAGGGCTGACTAGCTGGCACGGCCACCAAGACACTCGGGAAATCTTACCTACTCCTACACAGAAGGTGAGGCCTTGCAGGGATCCAAATCTGCTGGTTCCTTGAGGCTCTGAGTTAGCTGTCTGGCTCTCCTGCTTTAGAGAGCTTCCCCGACTCCCTCAGATTCTCGTGCGCCTGAATTTGAAAGAGGGGGCACTATAGAGAGCTTCTCCAGTGTTTGCTCTGTTCGCTCCATCTGATCCATCTCCAGAGACCCTAGAATTCAAATAGCCGCAACATAGCTTTGGGAAGCTTGGAGAAAGCCAAAAAGCAAAAGGAAGAAGAAAAATAAACAGGAGAAGGCCAGCAAGACTGTGTTCAACAAACGTATTAATACGAGATACTGTGATGGTGTCGGAAATCACAAAGAGGGGAGGGGCTCTCCATGTGTAGAGTCAGCATCAGTCACGCAGAAGCAGCCCTGGGGAGGAGGAACCTGAGATGCCAGGGGAGGCGGCTCCAGGGAGGAGAAGACTGCCGCACGGAGCTGAGGGATGGGGAAAGGGCACCTTCAGGAAGAGCTTCTAGGGCTTCCTAAATGCTCCTGTCCACACTAAGCAGCAGGGCACCTTACCTGCACTCCACTCTCACCGCTCTGCCTGGTCAGTTCTTGCTCTCCGTCTCCTTAGTGAAGCACTCAAAATGGAAAGACCATTTTGAAACCATCAACAAAACAGTGAGTTGTGACATGATGCAGACATTTCCTTTCAAGACATCCCCTTAATCCACTCTTCCAACCGCCCCTGCACGCTCCCCCAACACACACACCCACAGACACCCGGACACACCCACTGAAGACTACAGCTGCTCAGGGCCCTCAGGCTTCTCCCCCATCCCACAACACACACCCGCAAGCACAAGCATGCTTGCACACACCTGCGCACACCTGCACATACACTTCTGCTCTTACCAGTGAGCTCTATGAACAGATCCAACCTTGGTCTACTGCACTCTTCCATTTGTACTTGTTATTGTAACTGACAAATGGAATGGGTGCAAGAGGAATTTTTTAATGAATGCATCTGAAGCACTTGATGAAGGCAAATTCCTAAAAAAGTATGCTGTCAAATTTGGAATGGAAGAGAATAACTGTAAAGGGGAAGAAGGGAAATCATTCAGTCATGAAGAATCTTCTGCCCAGCCTAGCCAGCTCTTTCTGTTTTAAAGAAACCCCAATAGCAATATGGCTGTGATTAACAGAAGAACAAAGATGTAGAACTTAGCAAATCCATGTTCAAAGAAAAGGCCTGGGATCTACGTCGAGAGATTGGTAAATAAATGTACATTTATATGTATGTACGTAATATAAAATGTTTAAGTGGTATATACATCATTTTTGTGATTCATCATTTTCCATTTGCATGCTTTCCTTTTTTATGATTTACTGACCAACTACCATAGGAGTTCATAAAAACCCAGCAACTC
This sequence comes from Smutsia gigantea, assembly GCA_032199065.1. Taxonomy (NCBI): domain Eukaryota; kingdom Metazoa; phylum Chordata; class Mammalia; order Pholidota; family Manidae; genus Smutsia; species Smutsia gigantea. The sequence continues at coordinate 151,580 of JAVSCE010010742.1, read as the reverse complement.
TCCTCTTCCTCTTCTACATTAATTTAGCTGGAATCTATTAGCACAGCAATCAGCCACCTTCACCCCACCCCACCCATGACCAGCTGCACTCCCTTTCAACTGGAAAATCCTCAGCTCTGTTACTACACTTTATCAGAAATGACTCACAAACCATATAATCTCCTTCACTATGATTTGCATTTAGCTTTACTTAATAAAAAAAGGATTTTTTACTAAGATTTAAACCTTAACCATGCCAAATCTTTCTTCAACTGGTCCAGTAAGATTTCATATAACTTAGAATTTATCAATTAAATCACTACATGAAGTACTCAGTCTAACCAGTTTCTTAGTGTCTGTTATTTGTGTTCCAATTACAGAATTTTAAATACTGAATTCACCTAAAAGATGTTTTTAAAATTAAATTTTGAATGCAAAACACGTGGATACTTACTTTGTTTTAGCATATTTCAATTTGAGATAATAGGCAGTTAACAGAAATATTCAATTGTAACTAGTGAAATTAAATTTGACAAGAAACCTATAATTTTAGTGAGTAGTTGCGTTTTTCATGTTTTTTGAAAAGTTTATTCAATTGGACAATCTGTCCTCCTTTAAAAACGGATGCTTTAAAATCTGTGTTATAAAAATGGTCATTAAAAAAAAAGTGAATACCAGCTATTCAGTAGCTCTTTCTTCATAATGTGTTAAAATATCAGTATATTTTTATATCATACCTCTAGCACATTTTGGGAGCATTCTGGAATGCTCTGGACTGTCTCCACACACAATGTAACAGAGCAACTTGAGAAAATGAAACTGGATTTCCTGAACCAGTAACGGGATCTCCTACATTTAATCTACTGCAGACCCACTAACTTCACCCTGAGTTAAAAAAGGAAAAAAAACCGGCACTATGAAATTTACATCTACTTTGTGTGACAGGCAGTCAAAATGGAAACTACTAGAGCTTTGTGACTTTTAAACTTTACACAAATGTTACACAAATTCATTTTCCTCTGGTCCTTCAAGTCTTGTTCAAGTTAAGTAGTCAGCTCCTATCGACGTAAGGTTCTGCTTTCATAATGTTTGTTGTCATTTCAAAGGTGGGCTTCTTTCTTACAGATCACATTTACTAGGGAAGATGCACCTAAATGTTAATATGTGGCTATCATAAGTTAAGTTTAAAACCAACTCACTAATTTATTTTAGTTCCCTCCACAGTACCAATTAAGCAATTGGGATAAACCATTTTGAAACCATCAACAGTGAGCTGTGATGTCACAGACTTCTCCTTATAAGCCCTCCTCTCCACTGCCCCACTGTCCCTACCCTGCCACACACACACACACACACATACACACACACACACACTCCACAGACACTCAGACACACACACACTGATCTTTCATGGTATATAATTAAGGTTTACATTTAGCCAAATTAGCATTAGTTTCTTTGACAACTTTGGAAGCATTTTTCAACCCTCTTCACAGAATTGACAAAAGAGATAAGACATATAGGATTTAGCTTTATAAAGGTTTCATTATTGTTGTTTTCTGTTTTCTTCAAGATATGCCTTGTCTTAGGGGGGATTACACTCCCCAACTTCAAGCTCTATTACAAAGCCTTGGTAATCAAGAGAATTTGGTAATGGCACAAGAACAGACCCATAGACCCATGGAACAGACTAGAGAGCCCAGGTATAAACCTAAGCATATATGGTCAATTAATATACGATAAAGGAGCCATGGATATGCAATGGGGAAATGACAGCCTCTTCAACAACTGGTCTTGGCAAAACTGGACAGCTACATTTAAGAGAATGAAACAGGATTATTGTCTAACCCCATAAACAAAAGTAAACTAAAAATCGATCAAAGACCTGAATGAAACCATAAAACTATTAGAAGAAAACATAGGCAAAAATCTCTTGAATATAAACATGAGCAACTTTTTCCTGACTGCATCTCCTCAGGCAAGGGAAACAAAAGCAAAAATGAACAAATGGGACTACTTCATGCTAAAAAGCTTCTGTACAGCAAAGGCCACCATCAACAGAACAAAAAGGCATCCTACAGTATGGGAGAATATATTTGTAAATGACATATCTGACAAGGGGTTAACATCCAAGATATATAAAGAACTCACATGCCTGAACACCCAAAAAGCAAGTAACCCTATTAAAAAATGGGCAGAGGATATGAACAGACACTTCTCCAAAGAAGAAATTCAGATGGCCAACAGGCAAATGAAAAGATGCTCCGCATAGCCAATTACAGGGAAATGCAAATTAAAACCACAGTGAGATATCACCTCACACCACTTAGAATGGCTGTAAGTCCAGGGAGAGGAGTTCCTGGAGCAAAATACCTCTAAAAACTGAAATCAGTCAAAGGGAGAAATAAAGTTTAAAACTTGTTTATTGCTTACAAACTGCAGTCCAGCATTGTCTCTCTCCCCTGCTCTGGAGGAAGCAAGCCAGCCCCTCCCCCTAATCTCTCAGGTTCAGACATGCCCTCGTTTGCCCAGGTTACCCATTGACATGGAGATGAACTTCTCTCCACCTCCGAGGATATGCAGATGCACCAAAGCCAGGCGAGATATTCTGGAAATATTACAATTTTTCCCACAAAGGCCAACATAGAAAAGACTAGGAATAACAAATGCTGGCGAGGATGCGGAGAAAGGGGAACACTCCTACACTGCTGGTCGGAATGTAAACTAGTTCAACTATTGTGGAAAGCAATATGGAGGTTCCTCAAAAAACTAAAAATAAGAAATACCATTTGACCCGGGAATCCCACTCCTAGGAATTTACCTAAAGAAAACAACTTCTCAGATTCAAAAAGGCATATGTACCCCTATGTTTATTGCAGCACTATTTACAATAGCCAAGATATGGAGGCATCCTAAGTGTCCATCAGTAGATGAATGGATAAAGAAGTGGTACATATACACAATGGAATATTATTCAGCCATAAGAAAGAAACATATCCTACCATTTGCAACAGCATGGATGGAGCTAGAAGGTATTATGCTCAGTGAAATAAGTCAGGCAGAGAAAGACAAATACCAAATGATTTCCCTCATTTGTGGAGTATAACAACGAAGCAAAAGTGAAGGAAGAAAATAGCAGCAGACTCACAGACTCCAAGAAGGGACTAGTAGTTTCCAAAGGGGAGGGGGTGGGGGAGGGCAGGTGGGGAGAAGGGGCTTGTGGGGCATCATGGTTGGTGCACATGGTGTGCAGGGCATCATGGGAAAGACAGTGTAGCTCAGAGAAGACAAATAGGGACTCTGTGGCATCTTACTACACTGATGGACAGTGACTGCAATGGGGTGTGGGAGGATTTGATAATAAGGGTGTATGGAATAACCACATTGTTTTTCTTGTGAAACTTTCATAAGAGTGTATATCAATGATACCTTAATAAAAAAATATGAAGTAAATAATAATAAAGGTGCTATGAGGATGCAGCTGAGATTCTGATGCTGCTATCCAAATGACTGAAGGTTGGGCAACATCTCTTTTGTTCACCTCTAGCCCAATCAGAGTTATCTTCATAACCCATTCCTGCCTTCCACGTGACCTAAATCAATTCAGGATTTTGATAATAACTGATAATGGGTTAGAATTATACTGTACCCCATATAAGCATTATAAAAAAAAACCAAATGCCTTGTCTTGTCAGGACACAGAGCTACCACCTGTGTTTACTAGTTATTAAACTAATAACTAAGGGTTAGAGAACATTTCAGGAATATTTTCCCACATTAAAGACAGAAACGAGGAAGGGGGGTCTTGAAAATTTTAAATAGTATAAATAAAACTTTTTAGAAGAGTTATATAAAAAGAGAGCAAATGTTGCAGAGAAAAGAGAAGACTTGATACAGATAGTCCAACATCAAATTAACAGGATTCCCAGAGAGGAGAGTATAAAGGTGTTTGCCAAAGAAACAATGGAACACATTTTCTCAAAATTAAAAAATAATGCTTTCCACATTCAAAGGACCTTCTAACTGTCTGGCAAAGAGGAAAATGTGAGGCATTTCATGGTGAAATCTCACCAGTAATAAAGAGAAGATGCTAAAAGCTTTCAGAGAAAAAAGTAGGTCACAAAAAGGCTTAAGAAGTGCAGTAGTATCAGAGGTCTCAATAATAAATCTCATGGCTAGACTACAGGAGAACACATTTTCCAACCTCAGAGAAAAATACTTTTTAAGCCAGAATACTGTACCTAAGCAAACTATCAACCAGGAAATAGGCAGACAGGATCTCCCTCTGAGGGGGGCAGAGGAGTGAGCCAACCAAGAGCTCAGGTGTCTGGAGCAGGGCATGGAGGGTGTGTGACTCGGCATGCTCCTCTGGCTTTGTTTCTGATTCATTCGTTCCCTTCCCAGTATTTACTTAGTGTCTACTACGTGCCAAGCACTCCTCTGCTCCAGGTGCTGGGGACACAGGGCTGGATAAAATAAAGCTCTTGTCCTCATGCAGCATCCATTCTAGGGGAGGAGGAATGACAGACCACATACGCTGTTGGATGACGTGCTGAGAAAAATAAGCAGGGTGAGAGTGTGGGCATACAAGTGCTAGTTGAGAGAGGAGGCAATCTCCAGAGCAGTGTGAGTGGAGCCCTGACAGGGTCTGGGGGACGAACAGTCAGGCAGAAGGACTCTAAGAGAACCCCAGCCCTCACTCAGCCTGTGCTTGGGCAGGCATTCTCCAAGGACAAGGTTTTTCCTCACTCCCAGCCATCTCATCTCTTCCAGATCCTTTGGGAAATGACTCCTCCTGGAGCCCAGTAGCAGGACTAAGCAGCCCCAGTCACCAAGTGGCTGGGGCCCTATCAGGCTGATCCTTTGCCTCCCAGCCCAGTGAGGACCTTGCAAGGGAAATGAGACCTCAGATACACAGAAAGGAGTGGTAAGTCAAGGGCCCAAACTGGTCTAGGTCAACAGGCCACCTTATACTTCTTTAAGCACTCTACATATGTTTTCACAAGCAAGAGAAAGGCTGAGAGGGGTCCTAATCTTCAGTTACAGATTGAGAAACTGAGGCACTCCAGGTAAGGAACTTACCCAGGGTCACAGAGCACAAACTGTAACTTGGGCCTGTTTCAGAGGCAAGTCAACACCAGATGTAAAAATAATTTTACCATTACTTTCATTTTCTCCAAATAAGTGAAAATAAAGTTCTTGCTGTTTCATGAAAATAAAAGATCTTTTAACTTAACATTTGATAAAATGTAAGTTTGGTCCTCTAGAAACTTTTCCTTGAGTTATAGTTTTCCAGCTACCCATGAGAAGAGACAGGCCCTAGAACTACGCTACACTTACTCCATCCCACATTAGAAACAGCTACAATTCTGGAAAGAAATGCAAACTAAAGGATGGAATAGAGTCGACCTAGAAGCAGAAAGATTTGATGTTCGCATTACAGCATCACTGCTAGTTCCCTTCTGGAGTATGCTGCCTTTGTTTCCATCCCACACGTGGCCCTTTCCTTTCTTCACCTGCCTCCGGGTGGTGGGCATGGCCTGAGAGCAGAGGATATGTGCAGGGCAGGAGTATGCGAAGGTGCAGGATGGGAGGAGCAGCTGCTACAGGCCAGCGTGCGGAGTCAGCAGCTACGGCCCTGATGCTCCTGCTGAGCAAGGAAATGCAGGGGCGGCCCTGCCTCCATCTGGGTCTGGCTCAGCTCCCAGAGCTGACTCAAGAATTAAGTCATCATTTGCAACCTGAAGTCAGACAACTTCTTAGCCAGATATAAAACTGTGTATTTCTATAGCATCTAGGAGTTTAAAAAATACTGTCACATTTAATCTTCAAAACTCCTGCATGAGAGAAGCACCCTAGTGTCTTCGATATACTTGAAATTAGTAAAAAATATAAAATGGATGGGTAGATGGAGAGAGGGATGGACAGACAGATATGTGATAAAACAAGTACAGTAAAATGATCAGGGTAGAATCTCGGTACTGGATGTATGAGTATTTACTGTACCATTCTTTCAGCCTTGTTGTAGTTTTGGAAGTTTTCACAATAAGATGTTGGGGGCAGGTATTCCTCCCATCATCCCGGATAACTTCAGTATCGATGTGAACGATGCATTCAGCCACCCAGCTTCCTGACCCTTGATACCTATGGGGTGACCCTCACCTCTCAGACCTTATTCCCAGCATGGTGCTGCCTGGGAAGAAGCCGCTGTTTCTGCAGACCAAACTCCTTTCATCCCGGGTCACTGTTATCACTCAGGACAATATTGAGTGTCTGAATCCCCCTCCCAGACAGCTTAGTTCACTTTCATTGTGATGGAGCATATCATTACACAGTTAAGTGTTTTAAATACATGTAATTATACTTTAAATATACTCAGAATTTTTAATATTTTAAATATACTCAAAAGTAGAAAGAATTGTATAGTGAACTCATCCTTCAGACTCCATAATCTCAAGATTTTGACATACTTGCTTCATTATCTTATGTTTTCTTTTTCTTTTCATTGTTTGCTGAAGAACTTTAAATGAACACCTAGTTCTTCCTCTCTAAAAAATATGCAATTTTTAAAACATAACTGCACGCTCTTTATCACACATAATAAAATTCAAAATTACTTCTTATTGCCATGTAATACTAAGTCGTCCACAATAAAAATTTCCAGATTATCTGAAAATTTCTTCTTACCCAAACAGATTTCAATCAACATCCAAATGGAGTCCACCTATTCGTTACCTGTGGTTGCATATCTCTGTATCTTCTTTAATCTAGTAGTCACCCCTCTCCCCCATTATTAATTTAATGCCTTAACTGGCACATTTGTTCCAGATAACCCACAGCCTGGATCTGTCTGCTTGTCTCCTCATAGTGCCATTTGTTTAATTTCTTCCCCTCTTTCTCCTCTCTCCTGCAGAGAGAAGTCAGCTCCAGAAGCATGGTTAAGCTCAGATTCCACTTTTTGGCAGAAACAGTTCATAGGTAGTTCTGGGTGCTTCCTGTGCACGGCATCAGAGGCCCACGGAGTCTGCTGGCCCCCTTTAGTTGGACTGAGGTGGTGACAACCTGAACTCTGCATTGTAAAATTCCCCTCAACCTGTCATCTCCTCGATTCACCCACTGATAGTCATTGCCTCAATCTGTTTTATTTTGTTAAAGGTTGTAAAACGACAATTTTCTAATTCTATCATTCTTCCATAGCTATTAGCTGAAATTTTTCTCTAAAGAACTGTCCCTTCTCAATTAGTTATTTACTGTATTACAGTTGATACACAGAGGGCAGGATAAATGTGTAGCTCCTTCCTTTTAATTGCTAACTTTCAGAGTACGACTAGAATCTTAATTCCAAACTCATCCAATATTGTCCAGTGAATTGTCTGCTTGATTTTTTCTTTTTTAAGTATTCTTATAAACTCATTAGTTTTAACATATCCTTTGTGTCTGAATTAATTGCATTTTTACATGTGTGATTCCCAAGTTATCCCAACTTTGGCCCTTCATGTTGGCTCCTGTGTCTCCTGACATGACCTCAATAGCCTTTGGTAACTTCTTTGCTTTCCAGCACAATAAAATGTTCCAGGCTCATCACTCATCTTGAATATTTCCTACCCCACACCTGGAACTGGCCATTCCTCCCCAATGGACACTACAGTCAAAGTCCCCGAAATGTTCACTGTTAAAAGAGCTACCACTGCTTATAGGACTGTTTTGAAAAAAGAAGCAGTAAATATTTTTTTAATTAAAAAAAATCTGTTCACATTGATACTTCCAATTAAGACTTAACATTACAGGGTTTTTACTTAAGATCTCAAAACAGAGAGGATTTAAATTTTTTCCTTCCTAAATTGTATGCCTCTCATGCTCCTGACTACAGAGCAAAGGACTCTAGCTCTTCCCATTAAGTAGGATGCTGACTTTGGTGTATGCATGTATGTATGCATGTATGTATGTATGCATGTGAGAATGTTTAATCATGTTAAGCTACTGTGTGTTGAGTCCAACTTTACTGGGAACTTTTTAAGGAATGAGTATTGAACACTGTTCAATGGCTTCTTGGCATCTATGGAAATGACCACATAATTAACTGTTCTCCTTAGATCTACTGACCTAATATGATGAACTATAAAAATGGACTAATAAATCATATTTGTATTCTCAGAATAAACTTTACTTGATTATCAATCGTATTTATGTGCCACCAGATTATATTTGTTTACATTTTACTTACAGTCTTTGTATTGCTATTGGTAAGTAATATTGTTTCTCAGTTTCCCTTTTTTGTAAAGCCATTATCAGACATTAATGTAATTCCATTTAAAAATTTTGGAAACTTTCCTTCTTCTTCTGTGTTCCAGAACAGTTTAAGTAGTATGACGATTAGCTGAGCTTTCAACATTTGGAATAATTCCCCTGTGTGACCATCTGGGTATGGTACATACTCCAACTCTTTTGCAATTTTTACTACTTCATGTATTGTTGAGCCCTTTAGATTTTTTGTGTCTACTGGGATCAGTTTTGGTAAATTATATTTTTATAAAAAGTTGCCCATTTCACCTAGGTTTTCAAATATATTAGCATGGAGTTATGCAAAGCAGTCTCTTGTTTTAAATTTCCTCTGCTTGAATAGTTATTTCCTCCTTTTCATATCTTATTTGGGTATGCACTGTTTTCTTCCCCCATTTTTTTTATTTTGCTATTATTAATATACAATTACATGAGCAACATTATGGTTACTAGACTCCCCCCACTATCAAGTCCCCACCACACACCCCCATTGCAGTCACTGTCCATCAGCGTAGAAGGATGTTATAGAATCACTACTTGTCCTCTCTGTGCTATACTGCCCTCCCCGTATCCCCCTACATCACCACCACCTCGGCTACATTATGTGTGCTAATTGTAATAGCCCCTTTTCCCCCTTATTCCTCCCTTCCCACCCATCCTCCCTAGTCCCTTTCCCTTTAGTAACTGTTAGTCCATTCTTGGGTTCTATGGATCTGCTGCTGTTTCCTTCCTTCAGTTTTTTCTTTGTTCTTATACTCCACAGATGAGTGAAATCATTTGGTACTTGTTTTTCTCTGCGTGGCTTATTTCACTGAGCATAATACCCTCTAGCTCCATCCATGTTGTTGCAAATGGTAGAATTTGTTTTCTTCTTATGGCTGAATAATATTCCATTGTGTATATATACCACATCTTCTTTATCCGTTCATCTACTGATGGACACTTGGGTTGCTTCCATTTCTTGGCTATTGTAAATAGTGCTGCGATAAACATAGGGGTGCATATGTCTTTTTCAAACTGGGCTGCTGCATTCTTAGGGTAAATTCCTAGGAGTGGAATTCCTGGGTCAAATGGTATTTCTATTTTGAGTTTTTTGAGGAACCTCCATACTGCTTTCCATAATGGTTGTACTAATTTGCATTCCCACCAGCAGTGTAGGAGGGTTCACCTTTCTCCACATCCTCGCCAACATTTGTTGTTGTTTGTCTTTTGGATGGTGGACATCCTTACTGGTGTGAGGTGATATATCATTTTGCTTTTAATTTGCATTTCTCTGATGATTAGCGATGTAGAGCATCTTTTCATGTGCCTGTTGGCCAAGTGTCTATTCAGATCCTCTGCCCATTTTTTAATTGGATTATTTGCTTTTTGTTTGTTGAGGTGCATGAGTTCTTTATATATTTTGGATGTCAACCCCTTATCGGATATGTCATTTATGAATATATTCTTCCATACTGTAGGATCTCTTTTTGTTCTACTGATGGTGTCCTTTGCTGTACAGAAGCTTTTCAGGTTGATACAGTCCCACTGGTCATTTTTGCTTTTGTTTCCCTTGCCCTGGGAGATATGTTCATGGAGAAGTCACTCATGTTTATGTCTAAGAAATTTTTGCCTATGTTTTTTTCTAAGAGTTTTATGGTTTCATGACATACATTCACGTCTTTGATTCATTTTGAGTTTGCTTTTGTGTATGGGTTAGACAGTAATCCAGTTTCATTCTCTTGCATGTAGCTGTCCAGTTTTGCCAACAGCAGCTGTTGAAGAGGCTGTCATTTCCCCATTGTATATCCATGGCTCCTTTATCATATGTTAATTGACCATATATACTTGGGTTTATATCTGGGCTCTCTATTCTGTTCCACTGGTCTATGGGTCTGTTCTTGTGCCAGTACGAAATTGTCTTGATTACGGTAGCTTTGTAGTAGAGCTTGAAGTCAGGGATCGTAATCCCCCCTGCTTTATTCTTCCTTCTCAGGATTGCTTTGGCTATTCGGGGTCTTTTTTGGTTCCATATGAATTTTAGAACTATCTGCTCTAGTTCATTGGAGAATGCTGTTGGTAATTTGATAGGGATTGCATGGAATCTGTAGATTGCTTTAGGCAGGATGGCCATTTTGACAATATTAATTCTTCCTAGCCAAGAGCATGGGATGAATTTACATTTATTAGTGTCCTCTTTAATTTCTCTTAAGAGTGTCTTGTAGTTTTCAGGATATAGGCCTTTCACTTCTTGGTTAGGTTTATTCCTAGGTATTTTATTCTTTTCGATGCAATTGTGAATGGAATTGTTTTCCTGATTTCTCTTTCTGTTAGTTCATCATTAGTGTATAGGAATGCAACCGATTTCTGTGTATTAATTTTGTATCCTGCAACTTTGCTGAGTTCAGATATTAGATCTAGTAGTTTGGGAGTGGATTATTTAGGGTTTTTAATGTACAATATCATATCATCTGCAAACAAGGACAGTGGACAGTTTGAGTTCTTCCTTGCCGATCTGGATGCCTTTTATTTCTTTGTGTTGTCTGATTGCCATGGCTAGGACCTCCAGTTCTGTGTTGAATAAAAGTGGGGAGAGTGGGCATCCTTGTCTTGTTCCTGATCTTAGAGGAAAAGCTTTCAGCTTCTTGCTGTTAAGTATAATGTTGGCTGTGGGTTTGTCATATATGGTCTTTATTATGTTGAGGTACTTGCCCTCTATACCCATTTGTGGGGAGTTTTTATCATGAATGGATGTTGAATTTTGTTGAATGCTTTTTCAGCATCTATGGAGATAATCATGTGGTTTTTGTCCTCCTTTTTGTTGATATAGTGGATGATGTTGATGGATTTTCGAATATTGTACCATCCTTGCATCCCTGGGATGAATCCCACTTGATCATGATGGATGATCTTTTTGATGTATTTTTGAAGTTGGTTTGCTAATATTTTGTTGAGTATTTTTGCATCTATGTTCATCAGGGATATTGGTCTGTAATTTTTTTTTTGTGGTGTCTTTTCCTGGTTTTAGTATTAGAGTGATGTTGACCTCGGATAATGGGTTTGGGAGTATTCCCTCCTCTCCTACTTTTTGGGAAACGTTAGGGAGGATGGGTATTAGGTCTTCACTAAATGTTTGATAAAATTCAGCAGTGAAACCATCTGGTCCAGGTGTTTTGTTCTTAGGTAGTTTTTTGATTGCCAATTCAATTTCTTTGCTGGCATTTGGTCTATTCAGATTTTCTGTTTCTTCCTGTGTCAGCCTTGGAAGGTTATATTTTTCTAGAAAGTTTTCCATTTCTTCTAGGTTACCCAGTTTGTTAGCATATAATTTTTCATAGTATTCTCTCATAATTGTTTGTATTTCTGTGGTAACTGTAGTGATTTTTCCTTTTTCATTTCTGATTCTGTTTATGTGTGTAGACTCTCTTTTTTTCTTGATAAGTCTGGCTAGGGGTTTATCTATTTTGTTTATTTTCTCAAAAAACCAGCTCCTGCTTTCATTGATTCTTTGTATTGTTTTATTCTTCTCAATTTTACTTATTTCTGCTTTAATCTTTATTATGTCCTTCCTTCTATTGCCTTTGGACCTCATTTGTTCTTCCTTTTCTAGTTTCATTAATTGTGAGTTTAGGGTGTTCTTTTGGGATTGTTCTTTTCTGAGGTAGGCTTGTATTGCAATATATTTTCCTCTTAGCACAGCCTTCGCTGCATCACAAAGATTTTGTGGTGTTGAATTATTGTTTTCATTAGTCTTCATATATGGCTTGATCTCTGTTTTTATTTAGTCATTGATCCATTGATTATTTAGGAGCATGTTATTAAGCCTCCATGTGTTTGTGGGCTTTTTCATTTTCTTTGAGTAATTTATTTCTAGTTTCATACCTTTGTGATCTGAGAAGCTGGTTGGTACAATTTCAATCTTTTTGAATTTACTAAGGTTCTTTTTGTGGCCTAATATATGATCAATTCTTGAAAATGTTCCATGTGCACTTGAGATGAATGTATATCCTGTTGCTTTTTGATGGAGTGTTCTGTAGATGTCCGTTAGGTCCATCTGTTCTAATATGTTGTTCAGTGACTCTGTCTCTTTACGTATTTTCTGTCTGGTTTATCTGTCCTTTGGAGTGAGTGATGTGTTGACGTCTCCTAAAACGAATGCATTGCATTCTATTTCCCCCTTTAATTCTGTTAGTATTTGTTTTACATATGTAGGTGATCCTGTGTTGGGTGCATAGATGTTTATAATAGTTATATCCTCTTGTTGGACTGCCCCCTTATCATTATGTAATGTCCTTCTTTGTCTCTTGTGACTTTTTTTGTTTTGAAGTCTATTTTGTCTGATACAAATAGTGTAACCCTGCTTTTTTCTCAGTATTCGTAGCATGAAATATCTTTTTCCATCCCTTTACTTTCAGTCTGTGTATGTCTTTGGGTTTGAAGTGAGTCTCTTGTAGGCAGCATATACATGGGTCTTGTTTTTCTTTCCATTCAGTAACTCTGTATCTTTCGATTGGTGCATTCAGACCATTTACATTTAGGGTGATTATTGATAGGTATGTACTTATTGCCCTTGCAGGCTTTAGATTTGTGGTTACCAAAGGTTCAAGGGCAATTTCCTTACTATCTAACTGTCTAATTTAACTTACTTCCCATACTACTACAAACACAACCTATTTTTCCTCCTTTTTCTTCCTCCTCCATTCTTTGTATGTTATGAATCATATTCTCTACTCTTTGTCTTCCCCTCAATGACATCTGTTTAGCCTTAGGAATACTTCCATCTATAGGAGACCCTCCAAAATGCCCTGTAGAGGTGGTTTGGGGGACGTAAATTCTCTCAGCTTTTGCTTATCTGAAAATTGTTTAATCCCTCCTTCAAATTTAAATGATAACCTTGCTGGGTAGAGTATTCTTGGTTCAAGGCCCTTCTGCTTCATTGCATTAAATATATCATGCCACTCCCTTCTGGCCTGTAAGGTTTCTGTTGAGAAGTCTGATGATAGCCTGATGGGTTTTCCTTTGTATGTGATCATTTTTCTCTCTCTAGCTGCTTTTAAAAGTCTGTCTTTATTCTTGATCTTTGCCGTTTTAATTATTATGTCTTGATGTTGTCTTCCTTGGGTCCCTTGTGTTGGGAGATTTGTGCACCTCCATGGCTTGAGATACTATCTCCTTCCCCAGATTGGGGAAGTTTTCAGCAATTACCTCCTCAATGACATTTTCTATCCCTTTTTCTCTGTTCTTCTGGTACCCCTATAATACGAATATTGTTCCGTTTGGATTGGTCACACAGTTCTCTCAATATTCTTTCATTCTTATAGATCCTTTTTCTTTCTGTGCCTCACCTTCTTTGTTTTCCTCTTCTCTAATTTCTGTTCCATTTACCGTCTCTTCTACTACATCTAATCTGCTTTTAAATCCCTCCATTTTATGTTTCATTTCAGATATGGTATTTCTTAATGACTGAATCTCCATCCTAAATTCATTCTTGAGGTCTTCAATATTTTTCTGTACCTCTATATGTATGTTTATAATTTTTTTTTGAGCTCTCTTTCAGGAAGATTGTTGAGTTTGGTTTCATTTGACCCTCTTTCTGGGGTTTGTGAGATTTTTGTCTGAACCATAGTTTTCTGACGTTTCATTTTTCTGTGTGGTGCCCACTAGTGTGCAGAAACTCCAGTCTCTGGAGCTGCTCTGTCCCTAGACTGAGGTTGGGGTCGTAGGGAGCAGAGCTGGTGCTTGGGGGAGGAAAGATCTGTTCCTGCTTCCCATCTGCAGTGCCTGTCTCCAGTGTCAGAGGCAGTGGGCCAAGCACAAATGGGTAAACTTCTGTGCTTTGCGTCTTAGCTGTTGTAGGCGGGGCCTCCCTCTGGCTGACCTGACGCCTGCGCAGTGACTGCAGATTTGCGAGCAGGTGCCTGCAGGCCAGTAGGAAGGCTTGGCAGGCTGTGTGTCACAGTGGGGGGCCTCAGAGTTGAGTTGGCAGTCAGGGGGATGGAGCACCTGAAGCTCCTCAAAGTTCCCAACCAGCTGAGCAGAGCGTGCCCAGACTATCTGTCCAGCTCTCCCTTCTCCCGCACAGCAAGCTCCGCGCAAACCCCACCCCTTCAGCAGCCCTCTCGCTGCTAGGAAGCCTCTCAAACTCCCTGCCTTTCCTCTGACACAGAGCGGCCGGCTGTGGATCCCCTCCTCCACAAACGGCCGGAATGTCAATTTTCTCAAGCACTCCACCTTTCTGAGCTCCCCAGCATCCAGAGCACCACACACTATAGGATTCTGCTCACAAAGCAGATGTCCAGGGCTAGGTGTCCAGCAGTCCCAGGCTTTCACCCCCTCCCATGCTCCGTTTCTCTTCCTCCCACTGGTGAGCTGGGGTGGGGGAAGGGGTCGGGTCCCGCTGGATTAAGGCTTTCATACGTTATCCTGTGAGGTCTGCTCTGTTACTGAGGTCTGTATGCAGTCTGGTTCAGACTTCTTTCTTGTTGCTGTCTGAAGGTTAGTTGTATTTATTAACTATAGTTTTGTACTGTTTGTGATTCTGGGAGGAGCTCTCTGTCTCACCTCTCATACCACCATCTTGGAAACTCCTATGCCCCCATTTTTTAAAAATTAGGTGGGGTGGTAGTTTTTCTCTTGTCTTGATCTTTATCTTAAGAACAAAATTCTTGATATAGTAATTCTTCTGCAATTCTGTTTAGTAACCAGTTAATTTCAGTTTTTATATTTATTAATGCCTCACTTGTCTTATTTTAGTTTATTTCCCCAGGGTTCTGAGTTTCATGCTTAATTTTTTTCATTTTTTTGTTTTCATCTTTATTTATACAGGCATTTATGCTATGAATTTTTCTAAACATTATTTCAAGTACATCCCATACACCCTGATGTGGTATGTTTGTTTTTAATATTGTTATTTTCTCAGACTCCTATAGTTTTGCTTATATTTTCCTTTTGATCCAAGAAGTGTTGAATAGAGTTTTAAATGTTCTAGATATTAAGATCCTACTTACCAAAGAATAAAAAAG
This sequence comes from Smutsia gigantea, assembly GCA_032199065.1. NCBI lineage: Eukaryota > Metazoa > Chordata > Mammalia > Pholidota > Manidae > Smutsia > Smutsia gigantea. Next base: position 136,320 of record JAVSCE010010742.1, on the reverse strand, counting down.
ATCTTTAAGACTTTGTACCTTGGAGCAAATGGACATTCCACTCTAAATTTCCACATTGTAAGGAAGCTTTTTATTTGTACTTACTTTATCTTTTTCCTTGTATGTTGTTACCCCTCTTCTTCGGGTGCTATTAGTCTTACTCTAAAGATGCTGTGTTTCTGTTGTACACTGCTGATACAAAACAAAGTCAAATCCTGGTTTTATTACTAATCAGTTAAGACTCTCAGGGAAGCAGTTAACCTCTCTGGGCTTCAATATTCTCATCTGTTTAAGTAGGGTGTTGACTCTAAGGTTTCTTTTAGGCCTAAATGCTATTCTATAGCTGCACTGTAAGTGATAATTACTTCTGTTTTCTATTTAGAATAAATTGGCACTCAAGTAAAATGCTGCTCCTCACCTGTTTTTGAACTTTAAAGCAGAGGGATTTGAAGTCTTGTGACCACTTTTTGCATTTCCTTTTGGACTTCTATGTTAAGTGCCTTTCTTCAATGTTAATAGGAATTATGAGTTCATGTTAAGGATATTCATTATCAGTTCACCTCATGGAACTAATTTAATGTCAAAAACTTTGAAGGAAGAATACAATTATTTTTTTTAAAACTTGAATTTACCAGGCATTTTCCATAAATTCTAACTAACTCTTCACTCAAAGGTAGGTGATATTATCCATTTGAAAATAAGGGAAGTGAATTTTAAAAGTGATTGCTTTTCTTGGATCTTGTGAAAATTGATAGGAAGGAAGGCTCACTGGTGTGGATTTGGGGAGGCCTCCAAGGACCACTCCTGGCCAACTGCACACCACACGGGAAAGAAGAGAGATACCCTACAATTCCTATACTATTTTTGCCACTTTATCACCCAGTAGAAGGGAAGAGTTTCTGCCTGCCCCAGCAACAACCTGGAAACAGCCTCCTCTCCTTTGTTCTCTGGACATGACTTTGGTTTTGCCATAGCTTGCTTGTCCCAAATTGCAATCCTCTGCTGTTCCCCAATGAACCCATTTTGCTGGTAAAATAACTGAGAGTTTTATTTTTAAGATTAACAATCTCAAGGCACTGGAAGATACTGTACATGATTTAAATCCAGGTCTGTATGGTGGCAGAGTCTGTACCATTTCATACTACTTATACATTAAGGGTCAATTATGCATTCTTTTTGGTTCTACCAGGTAATGGATTTTCCATTACTTTTGTTGTTGTTTTTAGGCTTTTATTTTTTAAGTTACGGTAAAATATAAATAACATAACATTTAACATCTTAACGATTTTTAAGGGTACAATTCTGTAGTAAGTACATTTATACTGTTGTGCAACCAGCCTTTTGGTTATTATAACATAAAGTCAACTGGTATAATGATCCATGTGCACTTAAAATCAGGTATAGTCTCTATTACTAGGATACATGGTAAAGCTATAGATATCCTTACTGATTATTTATTTAGGCCATCTATATCCTTTGGAATTTTCTGCACTTGAACTATGTAAATCACAGAGAGGTACTTAAATACTCTTATTTATTAGGGTCCATCTGCATATTTCTCCTTTTACCTCCTATTGTTTCTACTTTATGCAAGTTGCTTCAGTGTTATTTAGACCATAGATATGAAACATTATTATTTCTTCATTGCAAATTATAGCCTTTAACCTTGTGGGTCTCTTTGTCATGTAATACTTTTCCTTTTTTTTATTTTGGTATCATTAATATACACTTATATGACCAACCCTGTGGTTACTAGATTCCCCCCATTATCAAGTCACCACCACATACCCCATTACAGTCACTGTCCATCAGCATAGTAAGTTGCTACAGAATCACTACTTGTCTTCTCTGTGCTATACTGCCTTCCCTGTATCCCCCTCCAGTACATTATGTGTGCTATTTGTAATACCCCTTCTCCCCCTTATCCCTCCCTTCCCACCCATCTTCCCCAGTCCCTTTCCCTTTGGTAACTGTTAGTCCATTCTTGGGTTCTGTGAGTCTGCTGCTGTTTTGTTCCTTCAGTTTTTTTTCTTTGTCCTTATACTCCACATATGAGGGAAATCATTTGATACTTGTCTTTCTCTGTGTGGCTTATTTCACTGAGCATAATACCCTCTAGCTCCACCCATGTTATTGCAAATGGTAGGATTTGTTTTCTTCTTATGGCTGAATAATATTCCATTGTGTATATCTACCACATCTTCTTTATGCATTCATCTACTGATGGACACTTAGGTTGCTTCCATTTCTTGGCTATTGTAAATAGTGCTGTGATAAACATAGGGGTGCATATGTCTTTTTCAAACTGCGCTGCTGCATTCTTAGGATAAATTCCTAGGAGTGGAATTCCTGGGTCAAATGATATTTCTATTTTGAGTTTTTTGAGGAACCTACATACAGCTTTCCACAATGGTTGAACTAGTTTACAATCCCACCAGCAGTGTAGGAGGGTTCCCCTTCCTCCACATCCTTGCCAACATTTGTTATTGTTTATCTTATGGATGGTGGTATCCTAACTGGTGTGAGGTGATATCTCATTGTGGTTTTAATTTGCATTTCTCTGATGATTAGGATGTGGAGCACTTTTTCATGTGCCTATTGGCCATCTGAATTTCTTCTTTGGAGAAGTGTCTGTTCAGATACTCTGCCCATTTTTTAATAGGGTTATTTGCTTTTTGTTGGTTGAGGTGCATGAGCTCTTTTTATATTTTGGATGCCAACCCATTATCGGATATGTCATTTATGAATATATTCTCCCATACTGTAGGATGCCTTTTTGTTCTACTGATGGTGTCCTTTGCTGTACAAAGGCTTTTTAGTTTGATATAGTCCCACTTGTAAATTTTTGCTTTTGTTTCCCTTGCTTGTGGAGATATGTTCATGAAGAAGTTGTTCATGTTTACATTCAAGAGAATTTTGTGTATGTTTTCTTCTGAGTTTTATGGTTTCATGAGTTACATTCAGGTCTTTGATCCATTTTGAGTTTACTTTTGTGTATGAATTAGACAGTAATCCAGTTTCATTCTCTTACATGTAGCTGTCAGTTTTACCAACACCAGCTTTGAAGAGGCTATCATTTCCCAACTGTATATCCATGGCTCCTTTATCGTATGTTAATTGACCATATATGCTTAGGTTAATATCTGGATTCTCTATTCTGTTCCACTGGTCTATGGGTCTGTTCTTGTGCCAGTACCAAATTGTCTTAATTACTGTGGCTTTGTAGTAGAGCTTGAAGTTGGGAAGCGAGATGCCCCCTGCTTTATTCTTCCTTCCTAGGATTGCTTTGGCTATTCAGGGTCTTTTGCGGTTCCATATGCATTTCAGAACTATTTGTTCCAGTTCGTCGAAGAACGCTGTCGGTATTTTGATAGGGATTGTGTTTAATCTGTAGATTGCTTTAGGCAGGAAGGCCATTTTGACATTATTAATTCTTCCTATCTAAGCTCATGGGATGAATTTCCATTTATTAGTGTCCTCTTTAATTTCTCTTAGGAGTGTCTTGTAGTTTTCAGGGTATAGGTCTTTCACTTCCTGGTGGGGCAGACCACCAGGGCTGGTTATTTAACAGTCCTGTGCTTTCACTCCCTCTCCACTCTGATTCCCTTCCTCCCACTGGTGAGCTGGGGTCGGAGGCATGCCCAGGTCCCACCAGGTCACGGCTTTGTATCCTACCCTTTTCTGTGAGATATTGGGCTCTCACAGATGTAGCCTGGCTCACGTACTGTATCTTCCGGTCACTCTTTTAGGAATAGTTGTATTCACTGTATTTTCAAAATATATATGGTTTTGGGAGGAGATTTCCACCACTCTACTCATGCTGCCATCTTGAGAATCCCTCATGTAATACTTTTTTAGCCTAAATTCTACATTGTCTGATATCAAGACTTTCTTTTTATATGTATTTTCCTGGTATATCTTTTCCAGTCCTTTATTTCTAATACTTCTCAATCATTTTAAGTGTGTCAGTATCTGCACACAGTGTAGAGTTAGATTTTACTTTACCAACCAACTTGAGAATCTTTAACTTTTAATAGTAACTTAGGCCTGTTTACATTTATCAGTATGAATGATTTGTATAATACTTAGTGTATATATGGGGTCCATTTTTTCTTCTTTTTTCCATTATTTTAGTAGAAAGTTTTGTATTTTTGTTCTACTAGTTTCTTCACACTAATTCCTTTATAAAATATTCTTAGTCATCTCTTTCAGCTGTTGTTGGCTTCACAACTGGCAAATTCCAGAATTATCATTCAGAGTTATAGTTCCCTCTGATTCCAAAGACAGACCTTTTTTGCCATAACTACTCATGAAAAAGTAATGCATGGAATAAAAAGGAAGATTTTGTAGGGAGAATAAAAAGATTAAAACTTTTCCCTATTTCCAAAGAAGGGAAAGAAGGAAATTTGGAAAAATGAGGAGAGTTGTTGGGGAAATCAGAAATAGAAACCATATAAAAAAGGTGGAAATTAATGCAAAATTCAGCAGAAGTTTCAGTCTCTTAATATGATATTTAGTAATTTCAGTTTATAAATTAATACGTTAACCCTTAGGCTACACATAAACATTACATTTGTAAAGGGCCATGCTTTTTAAGTTTCTAAGAAAATCTTCAGTTAGTAGTTTAGAGTCTTCTAAAATTAGTTAAAGTAAAAAGAAATAATTGGTGTGAAAATGCAAGGGTTAGCTGTGTGGGAAAATGTCTAATTGAGGGTTGTAAGTTTCTTGTATCTCAAGAGAAGAATAAATATTTTGAGGAGTAACACTGAAGGTGGCATTTTTTAAAGAAATTAAATGGTTATTAAAAGCAGTAAGAAAAGTAGTGGAAGGAAATGGCAATAGAACAATCAAAGAAAAGGATAATGTAATAATAAACTGGTTAACAGTAGAATAATGATAATTAACAGTAATAAGAAGATATTAAATTTTTAATTAAGCTTAAAGAGATGGAAGGAAATACTGAAAAACTGAAATACTTGTCTATATAAAAATTCTAAACTACCCACTTACAAACTTCTAATCTTATATATTTTAAAAGAAAAAGCACAAATGGCCAAAAAAGAAAAAAAGAATGAAGAAAAAACTGTTCAACCTGAAAAGTGCCAAGAAATGCAAACAAGCACACTGATGAGCTATTTTTTCACTCATCAAATTGCCAAAGATTAAGAATACTGACTATTTTAGTGGATAAGACAGGAGAAATAAATGCTTTTGTGTACCCTTGGTTGGTGCATAAATTCCCTTTGCCTCTCAGGTAGGAAGGGTGGCACCCTGTGTCAAAATGTAAACTGACCTTACCCTTTCAACCACTGAATCTACTTCTAGAAAGTTACCCATACAAGACAGCCATATAAATGTGCAAAGATACAGCCATAAGAATGCCCACTGAAGTAGTGTTCAAAAGAGTGAAAACTAGGAAACTCAAATATCCACTAGCAATGGATAGGGTAAAAAACTGGAACATCCACAAAAAGAGCTACTGCTACAGCCAGTAAAAACATAAGGATGTTGAAGAAGGTCTCATAACAAAGAAGCTTGGTACCACTGCAGATGCTGATCACTCCCAAATGGGTCCTCTACACTCTTTCTCTGACCACAGATATGCAGGTCCTCCTGCTGGTGCGAAGTACTCTTATTGGCAATAAAAAAGAGTGAAGCAGTGATACATGCCACAACATGGATGAACCCTGAAAACATCATGCTAAGCGAAAGAAAGCAGTCACAAAGGACCACAGTTTGTAAGGTTCTGCTTATATGAAATGTCCAGAATAGGCAAATCTATAGAAACAGTTAATTATTGGTTGCATAGGGCTGGGAGGAGGTATTGGAATGGGGGAATGGGGGGTGATGGCTAAAGGAAGTAGGGTTTTGATGGGTATTGAAAATATTCTAAAATTGTGATGATGGATGCACATCTCTGTAAATATACTATAAACCACTGAATTGAACACTAAAATCGGTGAATTAATGGCATGTGAATTACATCTCAATAAAGATACTAAGAGAAAAAGCTCTCTCATATGTTAGATATTTTGCAGGTCCCTTTGCCACCTCGGTACTCTTATCCTTACAGCTAAATACATCTTGTTTGTTTAATACGGTATGACTTTCACCACCTGTAAGCAACAAGCCAGCCTTATTCCCATCTGTTGCTCTACCTTTCTAGAAAGTCATCTGACAATACAGACCAACAGCTAAAATAACAATTCTCATACACTGATTCCGATATTATCTTTATGAAATCTATTATAAGGAAATATAACTTTAGAGATTTATATTCAAAGAAATAATGTTTTGATTTGGGAAAAAATGCAATATACATAAATTTTATATGTAGCTATGGTTATCTATGAAGTTATCTATGATAACTATATCTACAGTTATCTGTAAAGAGTAGGTAACTATAAAAGAATAGATAACTATAATATGTTCATATGGAATAGCAAAAAAACCATTAAGATGTCTTCAAAGAATATATAGTATAAAGAAAAAGTGTTTATGATCTATACATAAAAATGCAGACACAGAGTGTATATATAGCATGGTCCCTGTTATGTACATTATACATATCTACAACATGGGTGTGGGGGACATCCATTGTTTTCTCCAAATACTGTCCTCTTTCTTGAGAGCCACTGTGTTAGTGTAACGTGACCACACCATCCAGCTATAGGGGCAGGAACTGATCTGGGGATGGAGTGTGCAAGCACAGTCCCTTCCCTAGAAATGCATGATACAGACCATGAGATTGAGACTGGCTGTTCTCCTGAACAAAGAGCTCTAACTGCAGGCCCAGTGCGCAAGTCTGTTGCAGCCTGCAGTTATCTGAGGAATGCTGCCAGGGTCTAGGCCCACAAGGGCAGCTCTGATACTCACTGCACTTGAATTCCATCGCTCTTAACTTTTGCTGGAATGCAGAGGCAGGAAGTCTCCCAGAGTACACTCAGTGTAAACAGCAAAGCTAATCCCGTGGGAGCACTGCTGGCTGGCGTCCACCTGTGCTAGCAGCTCCCTGTAGCATCTTCCTGTTTAACCTGCTCCAACCACAGTAAATAATCCAAGACTGATTCTGCCACACAAACAACTAGAACTCAGGCCAGTCTAAAATGTCTACTCCCTTGTCTAAAGCGTGGTTCATAGGCACCACTTGCTGCTGCATTTCCTGCAGGCTGAGAGAATCAAGCACCCTCTGGCCCAGGTCTGATACCAGCCCCTCAACATCACAGCACTGCAGTCCAATCTCCCTTCAGTTGCCTTCTCTCCTAGCACAGAGACAGCACCACTGCAGAAACAGCAAAAAGTGCCATAAATTGTGATGGGGAATCTTCTCAGCCTCCCTATAGCTCAGCACCCTTCCGAGGTAGCCCTTGAATCTCTAAGGACAGAGAGGTGCCAGCATTCCTGCCACAGGCGCATAGTGAGGGAGGGAGAACAGATGCTCAGGTCTCTCAGACCAGGCTTGACTATGCTCCTGCCCGTGGTTCCCAAAGCAAGTTAGTCAACACCTCCTCACCCGAGTTTTCTCAGCTGTAATAAGTTGGGGGCATACCAACATTTACATCACTGAAGGCATTCATCAAATGTTATTTCTGGTCCCTCTTTTGTGCTTTTTTTAATTAAAAATACGATATTGAAAAACAAAAGATGGCAATTTGCTGCTGTATGCATAATAATTACAATTGCTAAGCCATGGCACTCACTAAGAACTCAGGAAATTATTCCCATAAACACACACTTTTCTTCTTATAGGTACTGTACTTGGAAATATCTGTCACAGAGTCAGCAGGCTTCTGGAATCCATGAGCAGGGTCGCAGTGTCTGACACATTCTCCTTAACTCTTTGGACAGGCAGAACTTTTTTACAGCTTTACTGAGGTATATTTCACATACCATAAAATTCACTCACTCAAAGAGTAAAGTTCAGTGGTTTTTATTATGACAGGCAGATCTGGACCAGTATAGACAGGAAGATATAAAAATAAATTGGCATCCTCTGTTCTCAGCCACATCTTTATCTTCCCCTCCTCCCTTTTTCCCTAGGTGCTCCATGTAACCCAGGACTACCTACAGCTCCTTGGCAGAACCTCCTGGTGGTACGCTAGCCTGGGGGAGAGCTGTTAAGCCCAGGCGGCAGGCTTAGCTCACTGTGCCATGACCCTAACACTTCCCCAGGGGAACAGACTCTAGGCTCAGAATACAGGCTTACTGAAAACCCATAGAAACAAGAATAAAAAGGAGGTGAAAGAGTAAAAATATCTGTGTGCTTTTAAAATGGAGAACAAAATATAAGCAAAAGCTGAGTTTTAAAAATGTTTTAGAGAGCTCTGTTGCATAATCTTTTTCCTTATTCCCACAGATAATCAAAATACCACAATATAGACCCATCAAAGAGCAAAGGATTATTTGGACGAAGGAATGACTTCATATATGTGATGGACAATGGAAGACCCAAGTCCTGGGAAAAGCGGGGTAAATACAAAGCATAGAAAAACATGATAGAAATAAACCCAAAATACATCATAAATCACAATACATATAAATAGATGAAATATGTCCACTTAGTTGGATAAAAAGAAAAATGAACCCCAAGCTCCAAACAGATACAGAGAAGTTAAGAATAAAAAGAGGAAAAAAAATGTATCTACATATGGGAGGAATTTAGATTCTGGAAATGGTAGACTAGGTAATTCAGACTAAGCCTTACTGTGACCATAAGTGGAAAAATATAAAGGACATTTTCTTGAAGGCATCATAGAAATAACTAGATAGTGAACTTGCCAAGCCAAATCCTGGGAGATGGAGGTCAAAGGCGAGCCAAGTACATGGGGGCCACTTTCCCCTTGGGAGTGTCCTCTGATTTTGGAGAGTGTGGCTGAGCAGCCCTGTGACTCCATCCAAAAATCAAGGGACTGACACTGGAGTTCAAGGCCTACCAAATTCAGGGAGCCTGGTGAATCCTCTTTAATTTGGATTGGGAGTTTGAAGGGGTGCTCCTTACAAACACAGGTTAACCAGAAATCAGCAGGTCTTCATAGGAATAATAGCTTAGTTCTGAATCATCTCAGTGCTTGAAACTGGACTGAGGTGATCCTAGATTGCTATGGCTGCCAAGTGCCTGGCAGAAACAAACACAAGCCCATTTTGGAAGAAGACTGTATCATTCTAGACCTCAACTTCTGTTCAAAGTTTTTCATTTTTCTGGCACTCAGTAAAAAATCACCGGACATACAAAAAGACAAGAATCTATGAAAAATATTTTAGAAAAGAAGCCACAAGCAATAGAATACCCACAGCTGTTCTAGATATTAGAGAGTGAGACATAAAGTTTAAAATAACTTTGCTTACTATGTCAACAAGATAAAAGGCAACATTGATCATTTTGGCCAGGAACTGGAAACTATAAAGAAGAACCATAAGCAACAAAAGAGGCCCGATCCCTTTAGCAATTACAGGAATGCATACTACAAACCACAGTGTCTTACCACTACACCCCAACTATGATGGCTAAAAGTTAAAAAAACTGACAACAATCAAATGTTGCTAAAAATAGATTAGCAGAAACTCACATGCACCATTGATAAGATTATAAACTGTTTAAACTGCTTTAGAAAACTGTTTAATATTATCTGATAAAACTGAACCTTTGTATAGCCTCTGGTGTAGTAGTTCTGCAGCTAGGTTAGATATCCAATAGAAACCCATGCACATGTTCACCAAGAGACATACACAAGGAAACTTCTAATGGCAAAACTTGATCCCTAGAAAGGAAAATGGATAATTCCATTATCACAATAGATTTTAACACTTATGTTAGTAAATTAATTGATTTAATAGAGAAAAGCTGAATAACAAGCCTAATCCAAAGGAAATGTAAGATTTGATTAGAGAATCCAATATTTTCAATATTAAAAAAACTGACCCCATTAGGCAATAATGCAAATTCCAACAATTATCAAAGAACATTATCATACAGACTACATGATCTTACCACAATGAAATCAGGAATCAAGGTGAAAAAAGTAACCAATTTGTGCCTTTATTCTTAGAATTTATGGACACACTTCTAATAATCATAGGTCAAAATATAAATCATAAAGGATATTAGAAAACACTTAAAACTCTAATGACAACGAAGCACTAAATACTTATTGAAATACATGTATTTCAGCTAAATCACTACTAGATAAAATTTTGTTTTAAGCTTATATTAGAAAAAAAGAAAAACTGAAACCAATTATCGAAATATGCAACTCAAAAACTTAGAGTAAAAACAAGTAGAGATAAGAGGACATGAGCAGAAAAATGAAACTAAAAACAATAAAAAAAAGCAACAAAATCAGAAGCTGGCTTTTTAAAAATAGTGAAGAAAAATATGGAAGGCATAAATAAATAATATGAGGAATGGAAAAAAGGGTCACAACTACAGATAGACCTGACATTAAAAAAAGAAGATAATGAACAATTTTATGCCAATGCAACAGAATTTTTTGGAGGGGGAAATGGATAGTTAAAAGAAAAACATAACATCAAAATTGATTCAAGAAGATATGAATGAACAAAACTAGAAATGCTAAAGAAATTGAATCAGCAGTTCAAAATCTACCCCCTAAAAACAAACAAACAAAACCCTGGACACCAGCCCTGGATGATATTTCAGGAAAGTTATATCAAACATTTAAGATGCACATAATCTCTATTTACATATATGACTCCAGAGAACAGAAAAAGGAGGAATCATTCCCAACTCATATAGAAGGTAGGAAAACCCAGAAACCAAACCAAACAAGAGCAGTATGACAGCTCACTTTCTAACATAGATTCAAATATATTTTTTTAAAAGTTCAACAACCCAATTTTGCAAGGTCTTAAATAACAACCTTGTTAAGTACAACTTATCCAAGTACCACAATGACAGTTCATAATGGAAAATCCATTGCATGTTTTGTAATGAATCATGTTGGACATGCTCATGTCAATTCAGATTAAAGGAGAAAAACTGCATATCTCAGTAGGTATAGAAAAGGCGCTTTGCGAAATTTTTTTTTTTTTAATATAAATTTTATTAAACTAAGACCAGAAGAGGATGTCTCTACCTGATTAGGTGATCTACAAAAATATTGAGCAAATACCATATTCAAGGATGAAACATCAGAAGATAAAGATGTTCACTATCACTGAATCCCTTCAACGCTGTACTGGAATGCCCAATATGGAAGTAAGACAAATAGGCTTGGCAGAAGGAATGGAAAACAAGACGAACCTGTCACAATATGCAGAGACTAGGAAGGTCTTCCCAGAATAACCAAGAAAATCCATAAGTTATTAGAATTAAAATGACAGGCTTCTGGTTATAACATGAAAATACAGAGGCCATTACACATCCATACATCAGCAGAGTTATGAAATGAAAATAAAATAAAAGCCATTTACAATGGCAAAAATCTATGTAACAAATCTAGCAAGTCATACAATATAAAATTTTATTGAAAGTAACTTTAGAATAGAGAGATGTGATTCAAGTATGACAAAAGTCCAAATTATAAAGATTAATTCTCTCTCATTCTAGTTCTATAAATTCAATGTAATTCAAATCAAACTACTGGTAAGGTGTTTTGTGTGGAATCTGACAGATTGATTATAAAATGTATGAGGAAGATCAAAGGATCAGCATAGCCAAAGCAACTTTAAATAACCAGAGTGAATACCAGTTGTCAAGATTTGTTCAGTTACAGTAATTAAGACAGTGTGGTTTCAACACAGGAATAGATAAACTGACCAATAGAAAAGAAAAGAGAGAAACAGATCCAAGCATATATGGAATCTTTATATTTGACAGACAAGCTTTTATAAATTAGTATAGAAAGGATGAAACATTCAATATATAGTGCTAAGACAACTGGTTATCCATATTGAAAACAATAAAGCAAGCTCTACCTTTCACCACAACCAAAAAATAAAATTCAAGATTAAAGACCTAAATGTGAAAAGCAAACCTTAAAACATTTAAAAAAATATAAGAACATCTTCATGACTTGAGAAAGAAAGGGCTTTTTAAACAAGACATTAAAAGAGTAAAAATATAAAAGGAAAAGACCAATAAACAGATTACATTAAAATTAAGAACACAAAACAGAAAGTGAAAGATAAACCATAGACAAGGAACAGCTATCTGCAATACATATTAACCATTTAAGGACTAATAGCTATAATATACAAAGAACTCCTACAAATCAATAATCTTCTCTCCAAATAACTATTTTTACAAGTATGAAATCTCCACTGCTTTGTTCCCATTTTGAAAAATGAATAGTTTCTATGAGCATATTCTTTTTCTCTTATTGTCATTTCCAACACAAAATTCTAAAATTGATTTGTACAGTATTAGAATTATTGAAAAACATTTTAAACCTAAAGTATTTTAACTGTTTTTATAATTATAAAACAATTCATAATTTTAGAAATTTTGCAAGGATATTAAAATATATATTTGGAATATTAAATAATTAAAATGTTTAAGAAGAATTAAAAATATAGAAAAACAAAAATCATTAATAATGTACATGCACACATCATCAATGATATTTTGGATTTTTTTTCTATACTTTGTTTCTATTAATATGTACAGACATGTATGTGTATGTATGTTGTAATATGTATATTAATATACACATATGCATGACAATTTGGGTCTAAACTGAGGGTGGGACCTTCAAGTGATGACATCCATCAATCAGTAGGAGATACAAACTAGTACTTAGGAAGGTTAAGTCTCAGAATGTTGACTGAGGAGGTCATTCTTAGACCAAAAAAATTTAGAATCACTCTTGGAGGAAGAGACAGTAGGAGGAAAATAGGAGTGAACACTAAATGTTAGGATAAGGACCATATTAAGATGTTGGATTAAAGAACCTTGTAAAAAGAGAAGGCACAATCAGAGAGGTAGGAGGATGATAAGGATATTCTGGAAGAATTTCAAGAAGAGGATATTGATCAACTGCTAAATCCTGCAAAGAAGTTAAGGAGAACGAGTGCTAAGAAAAGGCAATCTAGAGGGCTATGGTGAAAATATCAGGTTACATGAATGCAAAGAAAATAGGAGATAAAGATGTGTGTGTGGACCATACAGTCAACAAATCTGGCAGGAAAGAGGGAACAAATCAGTGGAAGTGTTTTTCAAGATGGCAGATATCTGCTTAGCTCTAGGGAGAAGAACCCAACACTCTAAAAAACTAAAGATACTGGAATAGGAAAGAAAACAAAGGGCACCAAAGGCTGAAGTCCATGGGAGAGGATGGGCTTGTGAAAGAGGACGTGACTCATCTGTTACAGGGGAAAAGAACTGGTATTACAACAGATGTTTCAAGGTGATGATGAGAGGAGGAATTTGAGGCTAGGTAAACTCAGTAATTTTAGCACCAAGATCTGGTATTGGACAAAATTCTATCTAAATCAAAAAGCATCCCCTTTAAGCTATATATGAGCACTTATTAGAAATGCTAAAACAAATCCCTCACTATGTCTTTGCTTCAAGTCATTCATGACATGAGAACCAAGATCCATATTTGAGTGAACTTTCATAAAAACGGATGCTGGTGAGAATTTTTAAAACTGGTTAACACTGACACAAATGACTGACAAACTCATGTTTCCTTAAAAGAAGAAAAATACTGATTTAATATTATTTTTTGATAATACAAGTTGTCTAGCCACGGTATTGGAGAATGCTACGTGTAGTGAAAGTTTCTGTGCTACACAGTCAAGTGCATAACTGCTAGTTTCAGATACAGAATTAAAAGCAAAACAATTCAAGGTGAAATAACCCAACTCATGTTTTCCTAAACATCTGTGAGTAAACAAGGAATATGATGATTCATGGTACTAGTATTAAGCTGTATATTAAGTATATTAAGTATAACTAGTATTATATTGAAGTTGCTCCTCTGTAACAGAGAAGTAGGACTGTTGTCACTGTGATCTTCCCAACTCCCTCCACATCCAAACTGCACGCTCCCCGGCTCACCTCTCAAAAGTCAGCCCCACCTTGAATGACACCAAGTTAAACACTAATGTAGACGTCCTTGTGCCATAAACCCAACAGACTGGAGAAACAAGAATGCGTACTGACCTCTTTAATTACTCCTTAAAAAAGAGATCTGAATTTATGAGTAATAAAATAACAAAAAGAACATTTAACTTCTAACTATATGCATAATAACTAAAGCCTACCACTAAATATTTGGAACTTCTAAAATGGTTTTCAATTTCAAATACGAACATTTATTAGAGGAAAAAGCTAATTAGCTTTGCTACAAGTAGCGTGTGAAGTTCAGCTGATGTGATTTGAAGAAGTAAAGCTTGCCAAGATGTTTACTTCACTGTGGATTTATAAAATGTTCAACAATTCCAGTTTCTGAAATCTGTTACCTCCCTGTCAATTAAAATATATTAGTAAGGTAAGTGTGGAAGTCTTCGAGGTAGTATCAAAGAAATATCACTGGAGGAAAACCAAGAATTACTACTCTCAGAAGTATCTGAAGAATGACTGTCAGAAAGAAATGAAGTCACAAAGAAATTACTATGTCCACATTCTTCCACATTCCATGGATGTTTCTTCTATTTGCTTATACAAACCCTTTGTGCTTTTGTATTGTACACCCCAGCAATACTTGTATATCTCGTCAGTGTTTTTAACACTTTGCATTTAACACTCCAGTTCAATCAAACTGCCTCCATAAACCGTATCTTTTCCTTCAAAGTTTCCTTACTCTCAAATTTCTCCTAGAATTTCATTCAATTTTAAAGCATTTATTTACCTTCTAAACTTTTTACTTACCTCCTCTGTTCCAATTACCAGTAACTACTTAACAGTCTAAGCCTTTCTTTCAGCAGTAATTATCAGGCATTTTCTTAAAATTCTCGTGCCTCCCATGAGGCGCTGTTGGCTTTACAGGGGCCTCCCAGAGCAGCACGGTTCATAATCATGCTGGGAATTAGGAAGACTCTAAGGCCGGCCTCACCACTCCAGGTCATTCCACATGACTTCAAAATTCCTGGCTTTACCAGTCCTGGAATGACCGTGACCCCCCACCCCCACCCCACCACGCCAGCGGTCCACTCCCAAAGCCGCACCTGGCTTGGCCAGCACTGTTCCCCTGACAACTTCTTAAACTTCTGCGTCCAGCACTCAGGCCAAAGCTCCTGCACTCTGCCATCAAGGCTCTGGGTGGTCCCGGTACCCTCTGATTCCACTTCCTTGCATTTTTCAGTCTGGTGCTGGGGGCCACCACTCCAATCCTCCTCTCACCTCTACTCTCAGCTCTCTGCTCCCTTGATCCTTCACTTGCACACACCCTTCCTGCCTGGTCCTGCAGACTTCCCCAGCTGCTCCCAGCCGAGGGGCTCTTCAGGAGAGGATCACACAGGACGGGCCCTGGTGCAGTCATGGTCTCTGACTCTGCTGCTCTCTCAACCCTGCCTGGCAGTCGTACTCATGCTCCAGTCATTTCCCTGTCCTTCTGTCGTCCACAGCATTGCCACATATCATCACCTTTCTTAGCATTCCTCACCTACTCTCTCTTCCTCTCTTCCTGGCAATCTCAATGCCCACTTAGGAAATGAAACTACCTCCCTGCCCAAACTTACCTCCCTATGCAACTATTCAGTTCCTTCTCATGCTCTGATTTCCATCTGTCCCTCCCCACCTGCAGCAGGGGAGCCCTCCATCCATTCCCTTCTCCTCTGGAATCTTTAAAAGTTCCCCCTAAAGCATATAAGGATACTCAATGCTCTCATTTTTTTAATGGTATATATTAAAAACTACAAATTTCTATAATGTACGTCTAACATGCCACTGAATACTGAATAGAGCTGTCTGCCAAATCCTCACTATAGTATTTTATCCACAGGGAAAGCACCTGCCTGCTCTGGTCATCTTGACAAAATCTTCATCTGAAGAACAAGTCAGGAAGGGTAACAGCATGACTGCCTAATCCTTTCCTAAGTGATGCTCTTGATAACTCAGCAGCTCAAGTTGGGCTGTTCCTTTGCCCTGGTCCAAAATATGCCTACATGTGAGAAACTACAATGGAAAACATTTCTCCTTACTAGAAAGAAATCAGATCATCAGATGCTAAGTCTGGTGCTACACTAAAACAAAATTTAGACGAATTAAAATATAGCCCTGACTCATAGCATTAGCATTAGTCTTTCCAATCTTACTGCACCTTGCTACCATTTTCAAGAGGGAAAAAATAAACATTTGAACCATTTAAAATTGAATAGTCCATTTTAAACATTCTGCTGTGAACACAGAACATACGGTATGCTTGTTTTACTTGACATACAAAAAGAATCACATTTAGATGGAAGCCAAAGGTTAAACAGGTTTTAAAAATGTAAATAGTAGCAACAAGAGTATATTAAATCACGTAATTTCCAAAATGTTGAAAAATGAATTTCCATGCTAAAAAAATAGGAAAATTCCACTGATTATGAGTTATCTAAATTAAATACAGTAATTCAGGGTATATAGTTAGGCCAAAAGGGAAAACATAAAATATTTCAAAAGTAGTTATTGGTTTTTATTCTTAGATTATAATAAATCTTCTGAGATTCAGTACACAGTAGAGAATGGAGAAAGTTAATAAATACTTACAAAAATGGCTCATGTTAAATTAAAACATGGAAATGAATATCAAAACATGATCTTAAAAAGATTCAAAAGTAAGTCATATTTGGAATACAGGTATATGTTATCTTTAAAGAATTTGAACTGTTACTTAAACAATATACAACAGAAAAGCTTGATTTCTTTCTGATAGCACAGAAATCTTTAAAGAAAGGTAGAAACACTTTCATTTTTCATCCGGAACAATAATATAGACCCACTGCTGTCCATTCTACTGCCAGCTATCCTCCAGTTATCAAAGCTCTCGGCCTAGAGATCACCTTGAAAGAAGCACAGGGCTGCTCAAAAGGCACCTCTGTAAATAGCCACTGCTTCCAGCAGTTCAGACGACCAGAATAACTTCAAACTGGAACAGCTTTCCCACTTTTATTTATTTCCACATTAAAGTCCATCCATCATAAATTTAAGTAGAGTCATGATGCATGAGAAGTAGGGAGAATAAAGTGAAGACTTTAGCCCAGGAGGCCCCCTGCAGGACGCCAGGCCCTGGAGCCAAGGCACACTTGCTGACTAGCCCTGCCCCCCGGTGGCCGGCTGAACTGTCTGCTCGCCAACTGGCCCCTGGCCTGCGGAAGAGGATTCGGGTCTAAAATAATTGTTCTAAGTGCCTGCCTCTGGTTGTTAAAAATTTCAGAATAAAGTCTCCTACCCAGAAACGACACCTCTCCAGGCTCAGTGTCTTGGACAATGTAAATATGCAGCAAATAACTGCAGGTGCTGATACGAGCCCCAGGCCCCATTCGATGACATCTTTCACCACAACTATTTTGCTGGTGATGTTTCACTACAAACAAGATAGTTAACATTAATGTTGTAAATAGAGGTGACATGCTATTTTTCTTCCATACTGGGGCAAAGGGACCTCTTGGCACTGGGGTTTTGGTATTCCCTCTCTGTCCCTCTGTCCGGTACCCACGCTGTGGTCTAGGACCCTCCCTTCCCACTCCCAGCAGCCCGGGACTACTCCAGATGCTTCAGCCCTCTCCAGTTCCACCCCATGCACTTGCCAAGGCAAATGCCAAGCTCGGTCTGCCAGTGGCCATTTCCCAAGCCTGGGCCGTACCCCAACCCCGGAGGCAGGCTCTCAGCACCTCTGAAGATGAAGAAAGCTTGCTCCAGTAATCACCTCTGAAAACAGAACTGTTGTCCGAGACCAGTTAGTGACTCTCAGAATGGAACTTCCAGAACACAAAGGCCACAAAGAGACCTGGGGAAGACTGGATCTTGTGATAGCACCCAAAATGGGCTCTAAGGAATAAATCTTCCTATAAGCTATGGTCATAACTGAAGAGAAATTAACTATAATATTTTATACCCCACCCCTCCTCCCCCACCAGCCACAGGGAAGAAATTAGAAAGCACTGAGGAAATGGAAGGATGCCTTTCCTCTGGTTCACCTCCTGGGGCCCGCCATAAGCTGGTGCTCTCGCTGTCCAGGGCCCTCACCCCTCCCGTCCTCCAGACACACAGTCAGTCCTCACTAAATGTTAGCTACTACAAAATGTGGGACTTCCTTAAAATAGAAAACGTAGAGATAGAAAACACATTCTGAAACTTCCATTTTTTCATCCTAATGCTCAGAAGTCACATAATAGCCAGATGAGTTAAAATGCTTTCATTTAAACAAGCGAGAACAGAAAGTTAACTGTTTCAAAGACAAATACAACCAATTTTCTACATATAATTGAAATTACATATGCGTGTGTGCATACACACACAGATACACTGCCTTAATTGTTATGTTCCTCAGAGATGATTCATTGTGTTGAATAACAAATGTGGAAATCAAATGATTCAGTTCACTGAGTGAAAAGTAATGAAGTAAGTATCTCTGAAAACCTGAAGCAGATCGTTTTGGATAAAAAGGAAGTATTTCCATAAATTTACTCAGCATACATGAAAATATTCTTATTTTTATATTTTCAACCTCTGCCAGTCTGCCTGCCCTCCTGCCCTTAGATAATGTCACCAACCACCTCCAAATGTTGTCCGTGCCCCCCACAACCGCCACCAACATAAGCGTCACACCGGGAGGGTGAGTTTCATGTACTGTGCCCCGTTCATAGACTGGGGGTGGGCTGTAACTGTCAGAAATGTGACCTAACTGTCAGACTCCATGACATTAACTCTGGAGATTTTGAAGTGATGGTCCCTTTGTTCTGTGACTGTATGAAAAAATTAAATTATTCCTTCACTCCAGATTAAAAAAACAAGGAAAAGATAAAATTCCAGTTTCCCACTTCTCTAATGACCTTTACTGGCCCTGGCGGTTCCAAGCGGCCTTTGTCCTCCCCCAACTCTCTGAGGCCACATCTGTCTGTGGATCACTCACTCCCTTCAGGAAACCGCCCTCCTCAGCTTCTTTAGTATCTATCTATGAACTCCCTCTGCATACTTTCTGCTCTGACTGCCCTTGAGCTGGAGGCGCTCTTTGGTGCTAGCATTAGCCCTGGTAGTTCACAAAGCCATCCTAGTGGCAGAATCCATTTTTTCAAATGGAATGTGTGTCTGCCTCACCCTCCAGGAGAACAGATAAAAACAGAGCTACTCCAGCCAAAAGGGAGGATGGAAACTCAAAACCTACGCAGCCCAGTTGGGACACCTCCGCAGAGCTCCAGGACACACTCAGCCCCTTCTCCACTACCTACTCTGCTTCCTCAACCAGATGAGCTCCTCCCCACCTTCCCATTAGCCCGACAACGTCAGACGTGTCGTCCCAGATCCAGTTCAATAGTCACCTTCTTTGTGATTCCTTCCAGTACCAGGCAGAGATGAGTGCACTGGTTTCCCAGAGGCACCAGTACTGCCTCTGCTTTTGCACATGGCGTCCTGTCTTTGTTTACGTAAGACCTAAATGACCTGTACAGGCATATCTCGGCTTATTGCACTTCACAGATACTGCATTTTTTAATTAATTGAAGGCTTGCGGTGACCCTGGAGTTGCGCACGTCTAAAGGAACCACTTTTACAATCGCATTTGCTCATTTCATGTCTCTGTCACATTTTGGTAGATTTCAAGCTTTTTCATTATTGTTATATTTGTTATGGTGATCTGTGATCAGTGATCTTTGATGTTACTATTGTAATATTTTTGGGGTGCCATGAGCCATGCTCAAATATGTTGGCAAACTTAATCAATAAATTTGATTTATTATTTACTGACTGCTCCACCAACTGGCTTTCTCCCTTCTCTCTCCCTCTCCTCAGGCCTCCCTCCTCCCACAGATACAACAATATTGAAATCAGGCCAATTAATAACCCTGCAGTGGTCTCTAAGTGTTCAAATAAAAGGAAAAGTCAACTGATGCAGCAAACTTCATGTCTTAGTTTAAGAAATCGCCACAGCCACCCAACCTTCAGCAACCACTGCCCTCATCAGTCGGCGGTCATCTACATTCAGGCAAGACCCGCCACCAGCAAAAAAGCTGCGACTTACTGAAGGTGCAGATGATGTTAGCATTTTTTAGCAATAAAGTATTTTAAATTAAGGTATATGCATTGTTATTTTAGACATAATGCAATCGCACCCTTAAGACTACTGTATAGTGTAAATAAAACTTTTATGTGCCCTGGGAAACCAAAAATTCACTTGACATGCTTTATTGTGACATTCACTTTATTAGGGTTCTCTGGATCTGAATCCACATGACTCCAAGGTATGCCTGTACTTCCTATCCAGTTGCAATGAATAAATCTTGCCTAAAATCAAGGCCAAGAAACTTCCCAACTTAGCAGTTACTAGTGAAAGGAAACTCGAAAGAGCTAAGAGATGCTGGCATAGGTTCAAGACAGAGACAAAATTCTGACCTGCAAAATCAGTCCAAAAATCCTGTGAGATAAAGATGGAGGCTGACAGTATCCACAAGAATAGAGTACTTGTGGCCACTATGGTTCCAACCATTTAAAAAAACAAGAGTGCTTGCAAGGCTGTCTGTAGGAGTCCTACAAGAAAGTGATCATTAGGGGCAAAGCTTCTACCAATTGGTTGTCAATTGGCAAACTGTATTCAGATTGGCCTCTGGAAGTCCTAATGTCACATAAATTGCCAGATTCCTTTGTTCTTCGGAAAAGCCTCAAAACTCTCTGACTCCTCTCATTTGGAAAATTAGCAAGAGTGATACTCTGATAGATTCCTGTACTTGAGAGCAATGCATATCCCATGGAGGGTTGGGAGTGGGCCACAGCACTGACTCCCAGGCCAGTGATGAGGCCAGATGCTCGGTGAACTGGGACGAGCGCGGGCACGTCTTCAGTTCCTGCCAAGAATAAGTGGCCTGAATCAGGTAAGAGCAAACACTGGACAGCTCCAAGTTGAGGATTCTTTAAAACTCTCAGGGAGGAGACAGGACCCCTAAAAGCCAGGCATGTTCCTGGATGGGCTCCTATCCCAGAAAAAAAGTGATGCTGTTAGGACAATAGAGGTTTGGATGGGAACTGTGGATTGGACGGTATTGTGTCAGTGTTGATTCCCTGACTTGATTACGTGGCGGTGAAGTGCAGAATGCCTTGTTTGGGAGAACAAAATCCTGCAAAGTGTAGAGGCTGTGGGACATCATATCATAGCTTTCTCTCAAGTGGTTCAGCAAAAGAGTTATGATAATGGGTTGTGTACACATATACACATATACATATGTAGAGAGACAAACAGGACAATGCAGCGAATACATGTGTTACCAGCTGGGAAATTTGTGAGAGTGGGGTTATAGGAGTTCTTTGTGTTCTTACAACTTTTCTGTAAGTTTGAAAATACTTCAAAATGATATTTTAAAATTCTCCCTATTGTTCATTCCAGTATTTAAAAAAAAACATTCTCCTTTCCTCATGTATCTGACGAAGCCTACCAAAGGCCACCAGAACCCACCTACAGCCAAACAGTGCCAGATCTACTAACCTGCTGCAGCAAGCAGGCTTCCAAGGGAGCCCCGGGGAACTACGGAGCACCTCAGTGGTGGCCCGGAAGGGGAGAGGCAGCAGGGATGAAAGGTTATTACAGGGCCTGGCAGGGGTGGGGAGCAAGTGTAAGTCATTGACTGGTCTTGGCAAAAACTGGTCAGAATTCGTAAATGAGGCGGCTGCTGGAGCAGTCAGGGGTTTTATCTTTGGAACACACAGTGTTTGGGCAGTTACTGTTGGACCAGTTGGTCTCTAGTCTTATCTTGGAACATAGGAGTCTGCGCAGACTGGTGTTAGAGTTTGAACTTAGCTGTGATGGGCACCGTGGAGTGAGTGGGCTCGCACAGTTTATCTGTTTCACAAGTTGTGGTTTCTGTTACCATTTTCAGTGCCCCTGCACAGGCCGGCCAGGCCACTTAACTCCACTTAATGAAGTCTCTTTATTCATTCAACAAATGCTTATCTGGGCTCTATTAAGTCCTTAACATTATGCTAGGCATTAGGAAGCTATCTAGTTTTATGACACATGATTTGTCTTTGAAGATGGGAAAGCAAATATGCACACATAAACTATAAGAGATCCTGTAGGGCCATAATGTAAAAACAAAGACTTCCTAGAATGAGGGAAAATTTGGGTAACAATTTGTTCTGGATAGACAAGTTTTCACAGAGTTAACAAAAAAACCACTTTAGGCACAAAACTTTTTGTATTTTTATCATCCAGCAATTTATTTTTTCTAAAATGTATTACATACTTCCCTGCCTTCTTAAACTGAACACAGTTTAGTTTGCAAATTTTAGTTGTGCAAATATAAGTCATGCAACAGAATATGTTAATAAAGTCTCATTTCATACACAAATTTGCAATTATACAAATGCCCCAAATTAAGAATAAGCATCAAGAAGAGCATAATTTCAAACGAGCAGGATGAGTGAACTGCATTACTGGCCCATGGCAGACCCCTTTATTGGGAAACAGAAATAAGCCACAATTCTTTGTGAGTCCTATGGGAAAACTAGTCTCACAACTGTATGAATTTTGAATTATGCAGAGGTTTCAGAAATGTGCTTTCATAAAATGCCATGATATCAATTATAATTTAACCTGTTTATGATTTGGTTTTTACTGCAACATTAATTTTCTGGTCTATATAGTGTTGAGTTCAAGACCTGTTTGGGTATGTAGGTAGACCTTGCTAATTACCTACAAGTATCTGTTTCCTCCTTCTTCCTTACCAGCAGAATCCCATTTTTATCCCTCGGACCCTTGTGCTACCAAAACTCCAAATTTTTCATCCTTCCTTAGAACAGGTAATGGCAACATGGCAAGTTCTTGCCAATGAGATGAAGAGAGATGTTCCTGGGGAGGGCATCTCCTCTGAAATAAAAGGGCAAAGCTTCACCAGGAGAAAGTCTGTCCCTTTATTCACCATCTTCTTGCTGGGAATATGAGATGTGATGGCAGACCTGCAGCAGCCACCCAAGACCACAGAAAGACTAGTGGGAGGACGAAAGCCTACAAAATGAGGGCAGCCTGGAGAGGTGGAGAAAGGCAGGTCACTGAGAATATCACAGAGCAGCTGCACCAACCCTGGACTGCCTC
The DNA here is from genome assembly GCA_032199065.1 of Smutsia gigantea. Taxonomy (NCBI): domain Eukaryota; kingdom Metazoa; phylum Chordata; class Mammalia; order Pholidota; family Manidae; genus Smutsia; species Smutsia gigantea. The sequence continues at coordinate 113,158 of JAVSCE010010742.1, read as the reverse complement.
CCCCAGACTCCTGTATGAGAAAAAACTCTGGTAGTTTTCTTTAAATGACTGTAATTCAATTAGCCAAAGGCATTTCCAACTGATTTATAAGGACTATTTGCGCCTGCTCCAAACAGTTGTATATGACCATGTCTTTTATATTCATACAGCTGTTGTTTATGGATTTCAACCCCTTCTTTTGGTCAATGAACCCAGCTAAACAAATCAATGCATAGCATTCACCAGGCCACAGCCTGGTCCAGGAAAAGGCCCAATAAGATAGAAATGGGAAGGGGGCTTCAGAGAAGGGTTTCCATGCTTTTAGAGAGAGCCAAGAAAGAGAGAGCCTCCTTCCTGACTTTATGCATAAGGATGTGAGGCCCAGAATGCTGTACCCATTGTGTTACAAGCCTACTGGTGAAGTCTACTCAGAGAGGAGAGGAAACCAAAGATTCCCAGGAAAATGGAACAGCAGACCTACTGGACTTAATTGCCCTGATGATCACCCCACCTCTAGACTTCTAGAACTGTGACCTGATAAACGTCTTTAGCATCTAGGTCACTCTGACTAGATGTATTGTTACATGCAGTGAGGAACATTGTAACTGCTTCAAAATGTGAAAGACCTGGCCATCTGAAATCAGAAGCTGCTTCGATCATCTCATCTCCACCACCACCACCACCATCTCAACCATCTCCACCTCCACCACATTCACCATTACCACCAACACCAACACCTCCACCATTGTCACCAACATCACCACCTATACAACCATCTCCACCTCCACCACCACATCCACGATCCCCATCACCTCCACCACCATCACCACCTCCACCTCTACCATCACCATCTCCTTCTCTACCTCTACCAACTGCCTCCACCATCACCACCACCACCATCTCCACCCCCACTATCACGACCACCACCATTATCACTTTTATCAACACCACCTCCAGCTCCTCCATCTCCACTACATCCACCAGGACCACCACATCTACTTTGGTTATTCAAAATCCTCTCCCCTTTTCTCGGTGCTCAAGCATGCTTCCCATAAGAAAAGCCAATAAATACAGTAAGTTGGCTACTTCTCCTGACTATATGTCAAGTGAGTTACACTACTTTACATCTCCTGCTGCTTCTCAATCCTCACTATTTTAACATTTAACAGTCTCTAGGCTTCTCTCCGCTCAGCTGCCACAGTTAATAAAGCAGCCAACCAACAATCAACCAAAATATTTAATGAACATAAAATCCATCATGCTTAGCATTTTGGGGAGTGCAAAAGACATGCTCCCTGCCTTTGAGGAGCTGAAGTACATGATACAATTAGGCAACAAAACATGCATTAAGAGCTGAGGGCATGGTTAGGAGATCTGAGGTGGCCTTGGAGCCAGCACCTACAATGACAGAGAGATGTGTATATATGAATGGAAGGATGCCCAAGTCAGGATGAGAAGAGCAGCTGTGCACCCGAGCAAAAGGGGGCCCACAATGTTCATTGCTTCTAGCCTCTAGCACTGGTGGGGTGCGTGGTGGTGATCAGACTGGGAGTGAGAAAGTGTACAAGTGGCTGGCCCCTCCCACCCATCTGGGAAGCAGGACAACTTGGTGTTCAGTGTCCCTCCACCATTTTCTCACCTTCCAGTGCCCAGCTTCTTATTCATCAGCCAAGCACCCAAGTCATGTCAAGAAGAAAGCAAACTTGGTATATGTTCAAAGTCAAATGGATATTTAGTTTTAAAACAGGCCTCTGGGGTATCTCAGCATCCCATAAATCTCATAGTAGGAGGTCTTGAGGAAAGAAGGAGGAGACAATTTCTAGTGAGGATAATCCATAGGTTACCTATATTTTCTATAAGCCTACATGAAGACTCCTCTACCGGGAGAAAAAAGTATCTTTTCAAATGTAAAAAATCACTGATCACTAGAAAACTGTAGAACTATTATTCAGGCAGCAGTGAAATGTCACTTATTAGCTCAAACTGTACACAAATGTAACACTACAAATAATATCTTATTATTACATATTTTGCCTCTCATGACAAAAACTCCTCTAAAGGTCTTGAAATGTATCGTTTTTGCCCAATGGTTCCTCAGTGATGAGTGAATTCTTCTTTCATCCAAGGCCAAAGGAACACAGCCATAAACTATTAATTGGTTCATTGTTTCTATTTATTGTGCAAAGAACCTTTTGCAGTATTTTTCTGCTGGTGGAAAAAGAAAACTAGCTATCTAGACTTAGACTCACAGAGCAGGAAATAAATTGCTTAAGTCTGTGTTCAGGATATCCCCAATCTGAATCAATCTTACTCAACTGGCTCCATCCTGCTATTTTAGGGACAAGGCATAATCAAGAGAAACTGTAAAATTTCAAGCAATATGTTGAGTTTTAAAATTATCATTTACTTTGACTAAATATTTAGAATCTGAGAGGGACGAAGGGGCGAAGTGTAAATACAACCTGATCGCTCTAGACAATTACCCCAGAGTAAAAGAGAATAGCTAAGAATGTAAACATCACTAACTAATTCTAATTCTAATTCTAAATAGTCACCTTTCTTCTTTATATTGGTCATCAATATATCACTCCATTATCCCACGGGGCTAGAAAAACTTACCGTATGGTTTACAGATCATTTTACCCATTAAAGTGTTGAAGAAAGGCTTTTGTTTTCTAGGCAAAACACTTCTTCCTAAGAGGCTTTTCCACTCCAGGACTTGCCTAAGAATATTTTACCAAGTATCTCTGGGACACTGTCTCACAGAACTAGGGAGACTGGATGACTCCCCAGTCTCCCTCAGTAAACTGGGGTGTCAGTCAATTGTGCTGCAGAGTTTACAAAAGGGACTAGAATGCCCATCCCATTTAATGCCCTCAGAAAAGCGGAAACAATCACCTCTCCCCAGGATCTGAAATGGCATCAATCTGAAGCCTGAGACCAAAGCCAACAGTCTCAGCAGGAACCTGAGGCTTCTCAGCCTGAAACTGGGACCTTGAATGCATGGCAAGGGGACCTCTTGCTCCACTTGCTGTGTTTTTCTAAAAGCAATGAAAATTGTATGTTTTCTTAGGCAAAGTTAAAAGTAAAATGTAAAGATAAAACAAATATTATTCTGTTGGTCATGAAACTTTGATGTATGCTCGTAACAGGAGGTTATGAACTAAGTTTAAGTCTGTATTTAAAGTTTTCCATTTACTTTGGCGGTCAAAAGAAGCCACACATTTAACAAAAATTTTTATGAATTTAAAAAATATGTAATATGACAAATTTGGGGTTTTTTTGAACTAGAAGAACATCTTTGCAGAGATACCTGTGGTGGCTAGGCTATTTCCTAAAGGGAATAAGGATTATCTATATTTTTGTATAACTGGAAGTTGTATGGACCCTTTACAAAAAGGGTCTTCACTTTAGACTTTGTGGCTAAGGTCTTAAAATCTGGTTTTTCACGATAATATTACTAAGTCAACTGCATTAGGGAACCAAATCTGAATACCTTTCACCTCCCATGAGACCCTTTTCTAATCCATGTGTTTTTTATAGTGTAGCACTTCTGTCTTTTAAAAAGATAGAATTTAAAAACCGGAAGGAAAAAATTCCTTTTTTATCCCCCTACCAAAGATGTTATATGCCCTTATGTATTCTGGATATTATTAACTGCCAAAGCCTATGTTAGAAAGTGGGAGTAGCCAAGCTGTTAGGCTCTTCTTTTTATTTTATTGTTTGGAAAATCAGTTTATTGCTTTTCTAAAAATGGAATGTGCTCATTATAAAAATTTATAAGAATATAACGATGTTCAAAGAGCAAAATTAATATAAATTGCTGACCTACCACCCTTAACTGTGAAAACTTGAGAAAGAAAATGTACTCAAAACTGCAAAAAACTCAGATTGACTGCAGTTACTACATTTCATTAATACATCCTCTTTACGGAAAGACTGATAAAATGTCAGTATACTAAAGTCCATGGCCTTGCAATGCACTCCCCAGAAAGCAGAAAAGCAAAATCACAAACACAGCCCATGAAACTCAGTAAACCATTAGACACACAGCTCCTCCCTGGAACGCCCTTCCATAAACCTCAACTTATCTCTCTTTCAACCTCCGTGTCAGAACGCCTTCCCTCCAGGGATGCTAGGACATTTCATTTTTGAGATAAAGTCAAACAGGAAAGATCACCAAACAGAAAGAGACTACCTCTGCAGATGTTAACTGCGCCTGGGTAATGTTATTTTTTCTTGCTTGGACTGTGTACTCACTTCAGCCAGATCAGCTCTTTCACAGAACGATGCAGGGAATAAATTATCAGTAATTTTTAAACATACTCATAATGGTAAAAACATAACCCTCCCAACTTTTCCTCACAGCTGAAGTAGTCTGTTGCTGGGGAACTGAAGCCAACATTACATGAAGGAAAGCTTTTTGTTTTTCTGTCATATTCTAGAGAAAATGTAACCTCTTCCCCAACTACAATGACTCTGGTTGAGCAAGTAAACATATTTTACGACACGCCAAATTATTCAGTTATCTGACACACTTCAGTAATGATAAAGTTTAACATCATATACAAGAACCTAGTTAACTTTTAATTTCCACTTTTATATTCCAACAAATAATTCATGTTTGTTTCTCAATTCAGTGTTTCACCTTTGAAAAGCAATTCCCTCTATTTTAAACCATACTTACATTTTCTTCAGTCCATTAATGGTTAGGTCTACTTAGCAAGTATTTACTGCCTTTTTACTCTTTTTCTTAGTAACTGCTTAAATGTCTTTTGACAGGTCACATTTCACCATTACATGTCATAAATGCAGTCAAGCACACTTGTAAGTAAAATAATTGAGTAAAATTATTTTGGTAAAAATAATTACTGAAACTAAATTTTTTTTTAAGTAACAAAAGAATATCCATGTTTACTGACCCTCTGTTTTCATCAGTTATAGGTAAAAGATACAGAAGTCACATCCTCAGTAAACACAGCCTTTAGTTTTATACTTCGCACAGCTTTTGGAAACCCACAGTGGCACTTTTATAATTCAGAATTTTTCAGAGCTCAAAGGGAAGAAATGATCACATCTGGGTAACTAAGAATCTTAAATATCTAGTATTTGCCACTGAACCTTACACTACATAAATTTGAATAAAACCTTCTTAGAGCAAAGAAAATTCCAGTACTTCCTTTATAGCATTGCTAACAGTATCTCTGATAAATTAGGATACTATTAACAGGAAAGGCCACTGGGGCCTGGAAGAACCAGTGTTCCTCCAAAAACATGCATGAATTTACCACGTCCCCATAGGGAAAACCTGTCACTTGGCCCAGAAAAAAAAATATGACCAGTTATGTTAATTACTTAGAATAGACAGAAAGTGCCAGTATTAACTGAATTGTGTCTGTCCTAATAATATCAAAGTAACTCTATTTTCTGTCACTACCAGGAAGGTGAGTGTTTGGGGTTAATCAAATACTTAGATCTCTATTTATATTAACATGTGGATTTGTGATTTTCTATGAAATTTATGTTAATACTGCACTGAACTCAATTCAATTTTTGTTGTAGAGTTCAGGAAGCATTTCTTTATCTTGGTCTTTGAATCAGAATCATCATTAAGAACCATTTCTTACGAATGTAGCATATGGATACCAGTTAACAAAGCATTCTGGTTGGTAACCTGTCGGATAAACCAGTTTTTACTAAAAAATGCTTACCACAAAGTAAGTAAATTTTTATGAAAAATTTAAAAATGAAATAAAATTTTTATATTCTTTGAGTAATGAGAAACATATTGAACAGTCCACTTACAGTGAGTTCACAGAAATCGATGCTGTCAAGGCTTTTGCTTCTGTGTAGTCTCCCTTTTATTCTTCTTAAAGAAGGTTTTCCTTGGCTAACACTAGAAGTAGCACCATTAGGATTTTCAGAGGATGGCGTTACCCTGAAAGAAGGGGAAAAATTTTAAAGACAGATTTATAGGTAAACATATTTCACAAATATGAGGTAAGCATTTGAGGACAGCTTTGGAAATGTCACACTCCTTTTTCAACCAAAAAGTAAGAATAAGAATCACAGTGGAGCTATATTCTACCAGATACTCTTCCTAAATATTTCTTAGCAGCCTGCTAGTTTAGATCTCTTTCTTGACAAAGTTCAAATATTCCAACATTTAAGATTCACTAAAAGTCATCTCTGTAACCATCAAAGAAGCAGTTAAGACTAGACTGATGTTTCCTAGGTAACTGGAAGGCATCTACTTCCCTCTGGGTGGGTATTTATCAAATGCTCGGCCCAGTGTCGGGCACACTCATTGCAAGTCAGCTATCATTGTGCACTACCACAGAAACTGTTTGGCATGCTTTTGTTTAGCATGAAAATAACTTTAAAAAATTTAAATACTTAATTCAGCATGATTATGGAACCAAGAAAATACAGATAAGAAGAAAAGGCAATCTAAGCCATCTACAGAATGCACATTGGAATACACGTTTAATACATATAAATAAATACTGGGACCATCACGGGTTCCCTCGTTTCTGTGCCACGACTGGATGGCAGCCTTCGAAGAATGTCGCCTGGAAACCTGGGAGGAAACTGCTCAGTGGATTCTCGTCTTAGAGATAATAAAGATTATAAGGTCATGAGACTGACTTGTAAGTATGGCTGATGAAAATCAGTTTCCTTATTTTATGATCAGACCTCCTATCTGTAATACATTCCATGTTTATATATTTATCAACTTTCATGGCCTACTTTTTTATATTTAAAATGTTTTCTGAAAAGGACAAAACAGATCTCTCATTGCTTGAAAAGGACACATGGGTTGGACTATTAGCAAAGTAAATTTGATTTATATAATAAGAAGATAGGAGTAAATATATAAAATAGACTAGGTATAGCTGCCGTTTAAAATAAAAGTACTTACCTGCCTATGGTTCGAATATTTGAAGAGTACAGAAAGACATAAAAATGAAAAACAAAAGCCTCCTTCTTTCCCTTCAACCCTAATCCCCAGCCCTTTTCTGAAGGACAATCACCACTAATAGTTCTTTGTATAACCTCCCAGACCCTCAAGCTGACCTGTGTTCATCTCCTTTTGAAACTTAACACAGTGTCCAAATTGTTCACACTGCCCTGAACCTTATTTTTTTCACTTACTAATATATCTTGAAGTTGTTCCCATAATAACCCAGATCTATCTCAATCTTTTTAATGGTTAAACAATACTCCATTGTATAGGCACACCACAATTTATTCAACTACTCTCCTTCAGGTGGACATTTACTTTAGTTTCAAAAGTTTGCTATCAAATCATAAAGCAATGAACATCTCTGACATCTGTGGGAACAAACACAATATTTAATTAGGAAAGAAGTAAACAGCAGATAAAATGCAGGGTGAAAGGTTTCTAGATGTTGCTAGGTAACTGCCTTTCAAAAAGGCTTTAGGAATTCATACATCCATCAACAGTACATAAGAATGCCCACTGTTGGGGGGGGAAGGGAATCCTTAAATAGAAGGGATTATAATTTATTATAATTATTATTTTATTATTTTAAAACTCTGTGTCCTTCATTTGTCTTGCTGAATTGCTGATTTCCATAAAATACGATTATAGTTTTCCAACATGAATATGGATTTGTCAACTGATCTTTGTGTGTCCATTAATTTTTCTTTTACATATTCCAAATCTGTTTTATTAGATGCTATAATGTTTACAACTTGTATCTTCTTAGGGATTTCATCATATGAAAAGTCTCTGTTCCAATAAAAGATTTTACCTTGAATGCTATTTTGTCTGATAATTTTCTCTATCTACATTTTTATATTAGCCTTTTCCTGACAATCCTTTTCTGTGCTTGCGTTTTCTACCCTCCAGAGTCTCTCTGTCTCTCCTTCTCTCTTCTTTTTGTTGTATCTTTAGCTCCTGGTAAACAACATGCGGCTAGATTTTCCTTTTATCCCAGTCTGAGAATCAGTATCTTTTGAGAAAAACTTAATTCACTTAGATTCACTGTTTTTACTCAAAGGTTTAGTTTATTCCTCCTGTATTGTTTTATGGTTTCTATATGTTTAATTTTAATGTTTTCTTTTTTTCCCTGCCTTTTTAGTATGATTGATTTTCTCTGTCCTCCCCCATCCCTGGACTTTTTCCCCTTTCCAATTAGTAGTTTGAAAGTTATACATCTAATTATGGCAGCTCTACCTCTAGCTAAGAATACACACACACATTTATATATTTATATCTGTATGTATAGATGTGTATATATATACATACACATATATATTTATCTACACAGATGTACACACATATACCCATATACATACATATATACACATGCATATAAATACATAAACTCATATTTTTCTATCAACATTTAGGGTTCATCAGTATTCTTATCTCCTTTGACACAAGAAATGACATTAACACATCTTCATTTTCCTTCTTTTCCAGGCACCACCACAACCCTACCAAAGTCCTATCCCCTCTTGGAATAATTCCAAGGTCTCCTAACTTCTTTCGTACTTTCAACCTTTTTGTTCTTTTGTGATGCATTAACTTACTCCACCAGGTTGCTAATTTGTTTTTCAATGTTTGCCAATTCAAACATCAGAAAACTCAAACAATTCAAACATTGTCAACTCTTATTTCAATGAGCGAATTTTAAATATGTAGTGTCTACTATGAATTTTTAAATACAGTACTGTATCTTTCTGAAAATAACCATGTTAACAGGATTTTTCTATTTTCTCAGGGATTATTGCTTTTGTTTGTTTAATATGGTCATTCTCTCAATACTGGCTTTCTCCTACTATGGTGATTTTTTTAATGGCTACTTACATTTATGTTAGAGAACGTCTGTTTCCCTTGTGGCCTGCCTTTGGTAACTCTGGCAGAGAGATGGGAGATGCTGCTGGGAGGTTTGTGAGATACCTTTTCTGGGTCAGGGAACTGCGTCGCTACCTCAGATACAGCCCTGTCTGTGGCTCCAGCATCCATATACACAATTTCTGTCACTGAGAAAGCAACACCGCTGTCCACTACTTGTCACAAGATAGTGAGGACTGGGGGATCTGCCAGGCTGGTGCATCAAATATGACTAATCCCCGAGTGTCCTCTGCTTCTTCCATCCTTCAATGCTACTTCAAGCTGTGCACCCCTACCTTTGCAGACAACTCCTATACATTCTTTGGACAATTGTTTCAGCAAGGTTTTTGATCTATCCCTCTCTACTCCCTACATTTCAGAGATTGCTCAAAAATACTGGTTCTCCGATGGCCTTCTTTGTTTACTCGGACTGTTAATATTTTTGCTGTAGCTTTTTTAAATTTATGTTTTCATTATGTCAATGAATTTCCAACGAGTCCAACTTTCAAGTTGCCTCCCAGAGCAAAATTTTGATGATGCCACTTTCATTATCCTCAATACAAAAAGCAGTGAATTGTATATTTTGTTCTCCTCTCTGCAGAGGAACAGCTTCCACCGAAATAATGAATTTCATTAATGAAAAGAGGGCATGTGGGAAAGAAAAAAACTGTAGGACAAGTCTTAAAATCTCTTTATTTCCTCTTTCCCACATTATTTTTGAGAGTGTTGGCCATGTGGCATGATCATATTATAAGAAATTAATACGAATATAATTTTTTTGACAAATTTTTTGTAAGTTTTTCTTTCCTCTTAGAACGGCATCCCTATTTTCCCCCCAAAATCCTAAAAGCCTTGAACTAAATCCTAAAGTCTGCAATAAAAATGTATATGCACCACATTTTATAAATGATTGGCAGCCAAGACATTTATGTCTTAACTAAATGTAATACTAAATCCAGTGACAAAGTGAAACAGAAGGAAAAAAATGACTGTAAATGTAACTTGAGGAACTGACCCAGCCCCTCCCCACCAGGATCATAATTAAAACTCTCAATAACCAGTAGAACTGAACAGGTATATGCCAGGTGACCATCAGGCCTGTACCACCCTACCCACAGACTCAGCAGGAGGGTGGTGCCTCGGCCACGAACTGAGTTCCTGCAGAGTAATTTCAGTAACTTTAAAGCTTTGACCAGGTCTTTGTGAAGAAAAGAGGTCAACTGTCAGAACGTATATGGCTCAGGAATGACCCCCCTCCTTTCTTTGGTAGGGGATAAAGAAAAGGAATAAACCCAGGCTCAGACAGCATGTAGAATGTTAATTCATGTATAAGTGGAAGGGGTCTTGAGGTATAGAGGAATTTAAGGTGCTGTTTCTCTTTTGTTTTATTACTGTTTTGAGAATTAATTTGTCGTGGGGTGGGGAAATGTATGTTCAAATAGTTTTCTGCTGGACGTTGACAGGAATACAGAGGTATATCTACCACTTGGGCGAGAAGAGCTGCACCTGCATGCAGAAAGCCCACTGAGGACAGTTCTTCCTGACGTGGGAAAAAAGGAGTTTTTCTAATCCCAAGATCCCATTCTCTTCCAACCTGATGATATGGTCTGAACTGAGTAACTCAGACTTTGGGGATTGTTCCCCAAATACTTAGGAGAACGGCCCCTGATGGGAGGGAAATAAACTTAGGAACTAAGATTTAAGCATCTTGGGTATTTTTCCCTTGAACTCTGGGGTAATCAGTATTTAATGTACAATGAAGTATTTCTTTTCCTAATTCTTAATTCCATTTAATTATCCTAGGGGACAGCTGGCGAGGAAATGCCTGCCTCTCTCCACTCCCTTCCTAACTTTCCTGAAGGGGCCATATTTTCACTTTGGGGCATGACTGATGCATGTGAAAGCAGAAACCCATATCCACCCTCTCCTCTGGTTTACAACTCAGGAGCTTTGGCTCACACCATATTTTACCATAGCTCACTTAGGACAAACAATGCCTGAGCTTAGCTACCTCACCTATTTCTAATTTCTACTGGAAAAGAACACAATAATAACAAAAAATTGGGCGAAAATAATCAGGATGGTAAAAACAAAGCAGTTTTACTAAGAACAAAACTATCAACCAAAGTGACACTAATAATCTTTCTACAAGATACTAATTTTAAAATATAAGCAATAAACATCCCCAAGATAACACTAACAAGTGATAGCAAAGCATCTCCCCCCCACACGAGGGGAATTCCAAACAAGGGTGTGAGAATAGGAGCCATGAGATACTAAGTACAGCAGGGCAGCTGACTTTAAAAGGACAGGATATTGCACTAAAAGCTAGTAAAATGCTTATTTTTGTTTATAAGTATCAGACTTCAGAAATCTTAATAGCTGACTTGAAAGGTTTATATTAAATGGCCTTTAGTCATACTTATAAATAATAATGTGTGTAATTGCCTACAATTAGCTCATTAAAGAAAACAAGAAAGGGACAGATGTTAGCTAGACTTATTGTGGTGATCGTTTTGCAACATATACACATATCAAACCATTATGTTGTGCACCTGAAATGAATATAATGCTGTATGTCAGTTCTACGTCAATTTAAATAAAATCAACCAATAAAGGCCTTGGATATTAGAGCCACTCCCATCCTGTCCCATCAGGGGAGACCTTGGTGACCCACGGCATCCTTGGGGAAACAACATTCTTTAAGGCACTTTCCGGTCGTTTTGCCCCCGTTCCCAGTCTCTCTCCCTTTCTAGACTGTTGTGTCCCTATTCCCATGTGCTTTTAACCTAAAACTGGCATAAAACCTGATGTGTGGCTCTGGACAAGTCAATGCTCTCATTCGTAAAACTGGGGGGTACAGCGCCTACCTGATGGGGTGCCGTAGGTTAAATGAGAGGACGCTTGGGGAGCACTTACACGCCACCTGGTAGGTAAGAAGCTCAATGAACAGCAGCTCTTCCTGTTTTCATAATCTAACTATTGGATGACTACTTGAATAAATGAATTGATACCGGATGGCCTTCAATAATTACTGAGTCAAATGACTGGGGAAAAAACATTTCTAAAAGTGTGAAGAAAATGAAATGGCATTCTTTTCCCCTACGATTGGTGTAAACACTACTAAAAGCACTCCGTGCAAAAATCAGGACTCTGACAGTAATATTATGAAAATATCTTTCACGTTTCACATAAAATAGAAGTAACAATTATTTGGGCCTCACACGTGCTGAACAGGACGAAGTTGGCTTTGGTACCTGTACTGAATTCAACAGTGCCCCTTCTCCCCACACTTCCTAGCTCCAGGAACCTGGGAATGTCACCCTGTTTAGAAAAAGGGTCTTCGCAGATATAATTAAGGATCTCAAGATGAGGTCATCCTGGGTTATCCAGATGGACCCCACGTCCAATGACAAGTGTCTTTAACAACAGACAAGGGGAGGAAAGGTCACAGACACACAAAGATGCATGGAGAGATTGGAGTGATTTGGCCGCAAGGAACACCTGGAGCCAGCCGGGCACTCCAGGAATAGGCAAGGAAGGATCGCCCCCTAGAATCTTCAAGGGAAGGTGGCTCTGCAAACACCCTGATTTCAGACGTCTGGCCTCCAGAACCACAGGAGAATAAGTTACTGTTGTTTCAAGCCACCAGGTTTCTGGTAAACTTGTCTGGCAGCGCTAGGTAATACTCTGCCCTGTTGCTTCTTTTCCTCACCGGCAATTATAGGAGGCTCCCAAAGGCAGGCAGCAGGCTTCCACAAACTCAGGCCTTACCTCAGGTTCCTAAATAGTAATGGTTCAAAACCAAGAACTGCAAACACTCCTACTTCCTAAATTTCTTGGAGAAGAAGGAGACAGAAAGAAGGCTCTTGGAGTCCACTGATGTGGAGTCCAAGAGTCTGCTGCCTGTCTATTTTAGTGCCTACCTAAATTGGTGCGCAAACATAATACTCCTTAAAGGGTTTGCACAGACAATCAGAAAGACAGAAGGCGTTACCCAAGGAAAGCCAAAGCACAAATGGCCGAACTATAGACAGAAGTATGCGACCAGAGCACTGGACCAATCAACCCTAGGCTTTACTTACACTGGCATCAGCTTTGCAGGTACGCAGTCTTTCCATACAGAAGGCAATTACTTAAAGAGAGACAGAGAGAGCATATGCATTTTCATAAACATCTTCCTATAGATCTTCTTCATTTATGCCATGTCAGTTGTCATAGTATGCCTTCACATTTTGTAATGGGCATAAGCTGGTATATTCCAAGGTCTGACACACATTGCTGACGTCACTTTTGGTTCCCACCCACCACTCTGGAGTCAAAACCCACACCCTCATATCTTCTAGTCATACAACTGTGACTTCTGCTTCAGATTCTTTATGTACAGTTGCTACAACACTGGCGCAATGAAGTGCTACTTAGAAAAATAATTCCAGAGAACAGACACATAGATGAATCCGCAGTACAATATTCTCCAACTTAAAAAAAAAAGGATTATACATCTATGTTTAAAAGTACCAGCCACTCTGGAATATGCATTTCACTTTGCCACTCTACAATCTAGATTAACATTTTCAAATTCATTTAACATTGGGTGGAAATTCTGAAACGTTCATTTAAAATTGTGGAAAAGTTCAACAAAATCCCCTTGCCCTTTCCTGCCCGTCTCTTAGATGGTTCTGACCGTTGGCCCCAGTTCACTGCCTGCCCGAAACGTGAATCTCTAGAGTACAGAATTTACCCGGATTTTATTTCCTTGTGTCCACCCTTCACAAATTCTCTATTAGGGAATGTATTTTCAGAAGCTGCACTCCAACGATGAAAAAGAATAAACTGGATTCTTGACTTTGCGACCAACCACTGCTACTATTCATGCCTAACACCTCCTCATACATTATTCCCACATCTTTGTTTTCAAATTTAACGTCAAGAAAATTTCCTCAAATTTCTTTACCAGTTATGCATCATTAAGAATTCATTTATTCAACACAACTTTTGAGAACCTTTTTGGTACAGATATCAATTGCAGTGGAGTTAACCATGAACTAAACAGACTAAAAGCCCTGCCCCCATTCAACTTACATTCTAGTGGGGGTATAGGAGGTGTATATGAAAATTAAAATATGTAAAAAAGTAAAATATGTAGCATATTAGATATTGTTAAGTGCTCAGGAGAAAAGCAAGTTGGGAGGTAAGACTGTTGGTGCTAACCTCTTTTTATTTCTGTACACCATCAATTTGAAAAGTCACCTTCAAATGTTACTGCTTCTTGGTTCATAATAGTGACATATTCCTATAAATTCGTGAAAACCTCCCATGGACAATTCTTAACTCAATTACTGCCAAGTTTTATCAGTCTAGTTTTTGATGTGTTGCCACCTCTGTTCATCAAATTAAAATACCTTTTGCAGAATAAATTTCTCTTTTTTTCCAAACAAATGGAGGAGAAGGGGGCAGCAAGGAAGACACTAATATTTATTTAATAAACACCTACTATTCAGCCAGGCACGGTGGCAAGACCTTGGTATTCATGATTTCAGCTGATCTGCATAGGACGCCAAGAGGTAGTAACATCATTCTCATTTTACAGAAAAGAAACAGATACTCAGTAACTTGCTTAAGGTCACACAGTTAGTGGCACAAATGAAATCTGAACTTATTTTTTTGGTCTTATCTCCAAAATATTTTTCTCCAGAAAGGCAGACTCACTTTGCTTTCTCTATAACCTCAGACTATGTTCAATTGACTTGAATAAAAACTACACTGACCACAGATTTTAAAATTTAAATGACCGGTGAATACCAAGACCACCAGCATCTTTTTTCTGTAGTCACCATCCCTTTAGTTCTTTCTTTTGTGACAGAACCTTACACCTAAGTCTCAGGTCGATGGAGTGCCCAGGCAGCCACGAAGATTCTGTATGACATATAAAAGTGCTAATAAAATGCAATACAACCCGACAGATAATCAAGTGTGTAAACCAGAGCTGGGTAACTTCCAGGCATTTTTCTTTAAGGGCATTCTTTCCCCGTTACCCCAATAACAGTTTCCAGGTCAGAGGAACTGGAGCGCATGCAGATAAAATAGAGTCCCTGATAATGCGATTATAATCACCCCCAACTTATTCCCCTTACCGTGGGAGCGGCTCGTTCCTTTACTATATACCCGCAGCACATGGGTTTTGAAAAATATTAGAAAACGCATCCAGCGACACCAAATTGTACGCTGTCTGCAGTAAAGCCTGGCTGGAAATGCTGAGCCTGAGCTCGCCGGAACGGAGCTGCGACGCCCCTCCCTCTCCCGGCCGCGCGCCGCTCTCCGGGTCGCGGGGCACATCCGAGGGTCGCGGCGGGAACGGCCGGGGGAGCGCGGGGCGCGGCGGCGCTCGGCCCATCGCGCTCCGACATGGCTGCTGCGCTACGCGCGCCCCGCGCCCGGCAGCCCGGCCGCCGGCGGCCTCGCACCCCGCGCGCCCGGCCCCGACCCGCGCCGCGCCCCGGTGCGCCCTCACCACAGCTTCCTCTTGAGCGGCAGGAGGCTGCCGCGGTTGGAGGGGGTGACGCCGATGGCCATCTGCAGCACCGTCAGGTATTTCTGGTACTTCATCTTGTCCCCGCTCCGCTCGCGGGCAGGGCCCCGCCGCCGCCGCCGGCGCCGCAGACACAGCCGCTCCAGGCGCCGCATAGATCAGCTCTGGGCCATCCGCGGCCGCCGCCGCCCCCGCCGCCCCCGCCGCCGCCGCGCCTGGCCGGGGCCCCCTCCCGCCGCCGCCGTCGCCGTGCGTGCCTGGCCGCTCCGCCGCCGCTGTGCGTTGCCCGCCGCGCCCGTCGCCGCCGCCCGCACCGCCCCCTCCACCTCCGCCAGCCGCGGCCCCGCAGCGAGCGCCTGGCGGGCGCTGGAAGCCGCACCGCCGGCCCTGCGCACAGTCCTCGGGCTCGTTTTCTATCGTTTATACCCCAAAAGCATCCTCAACAAGCTCCCAGAGCAGAAAAAAATATATATTTAAATTTGTAATGACCACTTAGTGGTTTGTAACCATCATTTTTGTGTTCTAGCCTAAAGAGTTTGGCGAATTTATGTGTATATAAAATGTGTATGTACATATGCACAGAATACATACATGTATATGCAGTCTGTGCTTGCACAGTGGTTTGGGACTGAGGAAATGACGCTGAACCATGCCTTCCTAATAATGGGAAAAATTAAGATGGTTCCATGACCTTTAAAAATTTTGGTAAAACATTTCAGACTTTCTTAACTGATGGTCATAAGTGTATGGGGAAATGAAAAAATAGTAAAACCAATCATTTACTACTCTGTAATTTGAAACATCACAAACATTGAGAATTAAAGTTCTATTTCTTGTGTAAGGAAAACTTAAGAGTGACTTGAACAGTGCTAGTCTTCTACCAGCGTTATTTATGGAGAGAGCCCCTTTTCTGTGCCTTGGTAATGTATCGTGTTTGGCTGACTTTCAGTTTTTAATCCTCCGCTCTTTCAACACGGTGAAATATATCAGAGGGTTCCTTTAATGTGACCTTTTCTGGGACATCCTCATCCTTTTTGTCACAACCACTTTTCTCAATCAAGTTCACATTCAGTAGGTTCAGATTCTGGCTGCCCGTCCAGAATCTCTGGAAGGGTGGTAATGTCAACATTCCCACAGTTGCCTGTATTTTCTATAATACTATTTATATTCAATTTAAATTTCACTTCACTTCCAACTTTATCATTTTTTTGTTCCTTTGCTGCCCTTTCAACTTTACTGGACAATTCCCTCTTTCAATTACCCACTTTTGTACAATGCTGTATGGATTTATCCCTGGGAGAAAAGGTCGCAGCACAACTGCATGCTTTGTAGTCAGTGCCTAACCTGAAAAACATACGCAGTGACCAGTCACTGACAAACACTAAAAGAACTGATGTGACTGGTCACCACTGATCATGTTGTATGTGTTATTTACATAGTGATTTGTGGACTAAAGAGCTACCTGGAGAATTTATACTGTATATGTTTGTACTATATGTATTTGCTTACAGTTAATATGCCATAACTGAAATTTGAACCATATTGTTGAGCAAATGTTATCTAACTATAGCAGCTAACATCAGGCACATCTGGACTTGCAAAGCAAGGGCTGCCTCTGTGTGTGTGTGTGTGTGTGTGTGTAGAGTGTATATATGAAAAGTAAAGGTAACAAGTGTCTATGTGCCCAGCAGGCAAAATTGTCGAATGTCAACACCCTCTCTCCACAGTGCATCCCTACTGGATCTCTATTTAAACACTGCATTTTCAAATTAATTAGCACATAAGAAGATCAGAACAAAACAGTCTCCTTCTGGCTTAGGCTTCCAAAATGACTTCATAGTCTCTTTGGTAGGAAAGCAGGTCTAAATCTATTCCATTTTCAAATATCCAAAAGTTTCAGCTCTCATATAAATGAGGAATTGGCAGATCTTTGCACTTCAAAAGTATATCCACACATGGTAGAAGACCTTAGAGCAATATTTTTATAAAACAGCAGAGCCTATACTTATATATTCTCCATTTCTTATGTGTGCTTGGCCTTTTCCATCACCTTGTCATATTACTTGTAAGATAATTGATGAAAATATTTCACTGTACTCAAGTATTTAGACAACTGGGGGCTGAGTGGATCAATTCAGGATAATGAGAGATAAAAATAAATCAGAAGCACTTCCAGAATGGCAGCAAATCTGCTTCTCCATAAAAGGGGAATGTTGACTAAAATTGTTAAAATCAACCCTTTCAGAGCTCCACAAATTAACTGAAGGCTTGCAACAATTGAATCCTGGTAAGAACAGTGAACTTTATAAGCATTTTGACTCTCCTGATTCCCATCCCCTCTCTCCAACCCTGTGATAGCTTTGTAAACCAAAATCCTCATAACTACAGTAGTTTTGAAAAAGAGTTGACTAGTAGCCACTGGAGGGGGCAGGCTGGATTTAGAGCTCCTTAAAAGCCCCCATTGCCAGGGAATTGTCATTATCTGACCCGTTGGAAACACCCTGAAAAACTCCATTCACAGGGCTTGTCTTTATTTGACCTGGCCTAGAACTCACTCTGTGCAAACAGCTTTATCCCTAGGGTATTTGTCAAAAACAATCTGTAGCAATTGCTTAATAGCACAGTTGCCTGGGGTGAAACCAGCTCGGGGTAACGGGCTGACTAAAAATAATCAAAAGGAAAAATGCAGATTGAGAGTTCATAGGATGCCTTGAAAAATCTTAACATTCCTGGGAATCAAGAATGCCATTTGTACATGCAGGACTATGTACATGCTCAGGAAACCTCTGTGAAGGTCCTTATCTCTCACTTCTGGCTGACCTTGAGGTTCAATGCAAGCAGAAAGTGAAGGCTAAAGAAGAATTGGAAACTACCTATCAAAATGCTGAAGGCACGCTGCAGCACACACACACAGTCTCTCAACAAAGGCTATTGGTTCAAAACATTTAAAGAAATCTCTGGCCAATAATTTATTGACACTAAATTACCTGAGCAGAGACTTTAGTGTCCATACCTCACAAAGAATACAGATTTTACAGAATTAGTCCAGCAAAGTCCCTAAACAAACAAACAACAAAAATAAACAACACCACCAAACCTCAGAATGGAAGGGAAAGATATGATTTCTAGAGTTGCCATACTATATGTCTTGCAAATGGGTTTCAGCCCCAGGCAAGTTCGCTATAGATTCACTATGACCAAAGAAATTTACAGCAAAGGGTTCTTGGGGTGAAAGGTTTATACCCAACTTTATTTCCAGGTGGCAGGTCAGGCACTAAAATCCCGTTCACTCAGAGCGAGTCTGTATGCAGCAAGCCTGTCTCTGCCTCTGGGCCCCTCTGTCTGCATAGCCGTCCTCTGGGCCTCTCTACACAGTTGTCCTGCACAGCCGTCCTCTGGGCCTCTGTCCTCAGCACTGCCACCACTCCAGCCTCCCCTCCGCTCTCCTACAGCCTTGCAGCGCCCGTCGCCCCGTCGCCGCAGAGCACTGGGTGGAACTCTTTATATTAACACAATAATGGCTTATTGCCTAAAGGTGTGGAAGTGGTAGCATAGCAACAGGCCAGTTACATCATCAGGTGGTTTAAGTTCAGTGAGGATCCTGGCCATAGGAACCCCACTTAACCCACATTCCACCCCTCCAGGATTCTTGCCTTACAATCTACACTCTTTCCATCTTCCACAGTGGTCCCTGTGCAAGAAAGCTGGAGCACTGTAACCAGATTCTACAACAGCAGCAGAGGATAACAACAACTCAGAGATAATAAAAATTAAGATACAGGTAACAAAAATTATAATAATCCTCAAGCCAGAGGATTCATCTAGGTTCAAAGCCCCATGCAGATCAAGTCCAAAGCATGTCCATTCCAGCCATCATGTGGTCTCCGGTTCCCCCTTGGTCCCTCAGGGCAGATACCTTGACCTTCCCCTCAGTCAAACTGTGTTCCTCAATCATCTTCCTGTGTGGGTTAGAGTGAGGTTGGCTTGCTTTCCAGCAGGAAGTCTTGCAAACACAGAGGCTGAACTCGTGGCTCTGTCTCTGATCTCTGCCTCTTTGGTCTTAGTGGCTGGAACTGCTGCTCTGGTTTCAGCTGTTGCCATAGCTCTAGTAAGATCCTATTTGACTTCCCATCTAATTTCCTTCCATCTGCTCCTGCTCGTATTAAATCAACCCACATCTGGGTCCTCGTAACCTTCATGGGGCTCTGTAAATTCTTCTTGTGAGCAACAGGTCTTATTTCTTTCTGAATTCTCGTGGCTTCAGCCTCTCCTAAGTCTGCTACTGTACATGTCACCTCGCTTATGGGATGCCCTAAGTGAGGGGAAAGAATGGCCACTAGAGACCCAAAGAGGGATGTAGGAGCCATTTGAAGTACAATATTCCTCATCCCAGTAGTGAAAAATCTCTTCATCTGGGCCATAATTCTCTGATGGCATTTCTCATGCCATAATATAGATGGCATTTCTCATGCCTAACTCTCATAGCACCTGTTGGAGTTCAGCATATGTCTGCCATCTAACAGGAGAGGATGGTAGATCACCCGGATTGGGCCACACAGCACGAAGTACAGCCATGAGCCAGTCGAGGAGGGTGTGACTCTCTGGGGTCTGACGTGCATTTTGTAATCGCTGCCTCAAGGCAGGCTGCACTGTCAGGGAAGACAGCTTTCCCATCTCGGACCCTGACAGAACAATTCCATCCACCCCTAAGTCCCACAGATGCAGGAGCCAAGCTGATATTGACTCTGAGGGCTTCTGCCTAAACCAGGAGCCCAAATCCTCCAGCTCAGCCTGAGTATAGGGGCGGACCATACAGTGCTCCACGACCTGGGGAGGGGGCTGCTCCTCTCCTTTGGGAACCTTCAGCTGCTGGGTCTTTATTTTCTTTACAACCACTGGGCATGCTTTCAATACAGGAGGTGCCAGTGCCTCTGGCATCACCCCTTCATCTTTCTCCAGCTCCTCCATTACTGGGGCTGATGGCACCTTTCTCTCCCCTCCCCCGAGTGCCTCCTCTGCTGCAACCTTTACTTTTTCTACTGTACCTCGCAGCAATGCTACCTCAGTCTTCAGAAACTCTCTTACCTTCAGCTCAATACTTCACAGCTGACATTCTCGTACCACCTCCACCTGTGCTTCCTCAGGAGTTCGTATTTTTCCTTGATGTCCTCTTCCTCCTTCAGAACACCTGGCAGCACTGCCGTCTTGTCTCCAATGGCTCCTTGCTGCCGGCGCTCCCATGCTGCCTCCTCTTGCATCAAAGCCATCTCCCTCCTCAGGGAATCCACAGAAGTTTGCAGCTCACACTCTCATGCCCCCACTTCTTGGGTCTCTTCTGTAGACCTTTTTAATACTGTGAGAAGCAGCCAACCCACAGTCCCTGCTGCCTCACGGGCACTCTACTTCTCAAAGGATCTACTTACTATACGAAAGGCCAGCTCTACAGCCTCAGGTGTCACCTCCACTTTGCTCCAGTCCTGGGGTGGGGCCTAGTCCTCTAGGAGGCAATCCACCTCAGACCACATACCCATTGGGGGACAATCCACTGTCTCCTCATTCACAGGGGCAGCCCGCTGAAGCACCCCTCCCATAAGGGCAGCTTGTCTTTTTCCTTGGTCAACAATGAACCCTGCCAACTTCGCCAATTGTCTTGCAAATGGGTTTCAGCCCCAGGCAAGTTCGCTCTAGATTCACTGTGACTAAAGAAATTTACAGCAAAGGGTTCTTGGGGTGAAAGGTTTATACCCAACTTTATTTCCAGGTGGCAGGTCAGTCACTAAAATCCCGTTCACTCAGAGCGAGTCTGTATGCAGCAAGCCGGTCTCTGCCTCTGGGCCCCTCTGTCTGCACAGCTGTCCTCTGGGCCTCTCTGCACAGCCGTCCCGCACAGCCATCCTCTGGGCTTCTCTGCACAGCCGTCCAGCACAGCCGTCCTCTGGGCCTCTGTCCTCGGCACTGCCACCACTCCAGCCTCCGCTCCGCTCTCCTACAGCCTTGCAGCCCCCATCACCCTGTTGCTGCAGAGCACTGGGCGGAACTCTTTATAATAACACAATAATGGCTTATGGCCTAAAGGTGTGGAAGTGGTAGCATAGCAACAGACCAGTTACATCGTCAGGTGGTTTAAGTTCAGTGAGGATCCTGACCATAGGAACCCCACTTTACCCACACTATACTATTCAAAATGTCCAGAAATGCAAAGCAACAGAAAAATATGGCCAATATATAGGGGGAAAAGTAATTAATAAAAACTGTCCTTGAGGAAGTCCAGGTGTTGGATTTATTGGACAAAGACTTTAAATATGCTATTACAAATTTACTTACTAAAGGGAATCATGTCTAAAGAATTACAGGAAATGATGAGAACAATGTCTCACCAAATATATAACATAAATCAACAGAAATTAAAAAAAATACAAACTCTGAAGTTGAAAAGTAAAATGACCAAAATTGAGAAAAATTCTCAAATTTAATGAAAAATACTAATCTGCACATTCAAGGAGTTCAAGAAAGTCCAAGTAGGATACACTCAAGGCAGTCCACACCTAGATATATGAGTCATACTGCTGAAAGCCAAAGGCAGTGAGAGAATCTAGAAAGCAGCAAGAGAAAAGCAACTCATTCCATACAAGGATCCTCAGTAAGATTAACACTGGACCTCATCAGAAATGATAGAGGTCAGAAGACAGAGGGAAGACATTTAAAGGGCTAAAAGAAAAAAGACTATCAATGAAGTATTCTATTTCCAGCAACACTACCCTTAAAATAAAAAAGAATGAGAAATTAAGGCATTCCCAGATAAATAAAAACTGAGAAATCATCACTACCATGCACTCCAAGAAATAGCAAGAGTCCTTCAGGCTGCAGTGAAAAGCAGTTACTGGGCAGTAATTTGAATCCACACAAAGAAATAAAGTGCACTGGTAAAGATAACTACATAGTTGAATGTAAAAGAGAGTATAAAATATTTTTAAATTTAAAAATCTTTTAATTAAAATTTTTATTTAAAACTTTTTTCTAATTTAACATAACTGCATATATCAATAATTATAAACTGTGATGATGGGCTTATAATGTATAAAGATGTAATTTGCATGAAAATAATAGGACAAAGGAATGGAGCATAGTTTTGGTGTAATGTTGAAATCAAGATGGAATTAATTCTATCTAGATTATATTAAGTTAACAAATGAATTGTAACCCCCAGGACAACCACTAAGAAAATTAATTTTTTAAATATAGAAGAAGAAACAACAAGGAAATTAAAATGGTATGCTAGAAAATATATGGCACAAAAGAAAGCAGTAATAAAGAAACAGAGGAACAGAAAAGACACAGACATATAGAAAACAAATTGCAAAATGGCAGCCATAAATTTTACCTTATCAGTTATTACATTAAACATAAATATACTAAAAATTTTCATCAAAAGACAAAAACTGGCAGAATGGAACCTTGTAGAGAGGCACTACAAGAGATGCACTTTAAAGACACAACAAGGTTGAAAGTAAAAGGCTGGAAAGACATGTACCATGAACAAAGTAATAAAAGAAAGCCGGAGTGTCTATGCTAATATCAGACAAAATTGATTTTCAGAGAAAAAGAGTATGGGACACAAAGAACATTTTATATTGACATAGGGGTCAATCCATTAAGAAAACATAACAACTAGAAAAGTATATGCACATAACAACTGAGCCCCCAAATAGCAAAAACTGACAGAATTGAAAGAGAATAAAATAGACAATTCAACAATAACAGGAGATTTCAACACCCCTCCCGTTTTTCTGTATTGGATAGAGGAAGACAGAAGATCAACACCCAACTAGACCCAACACATCTATAGAACATTTGCGCCCAACAACAGCAGATACACATTCTTCTCAAGTGCACATGGCACATTCTTTAGGATAGATTATTTATTAGGCCACAAAACAAGCCCTTGATACATTTGAAAGAATTGAAATCATACAAAGTATGTTCTCCAACCACAATGGAATTAGATCAGAAATCAGTGATGGAAGGAAATTTGAGGAATTCACAAATACGTGGAAATTAAACAAAATACTCCTAAATAACCAGTGGGACCATGAATAAATCATAAGAAAAAATTATTGTTGAACTTGAGTGAAGGTATGCATGCAAAGTGAAAGGCTTCATAACTTCTCATAAAGCATATTATTTTCCTAAAGAATGAGGTAAGCTGCCCATATGGCTTTGTCTGCAAGGTAGATAAATATAAATATTACAACTAGAAAGCTGTCATTGTTTTATGAAGTAAAAGAAATAAAAAATTGCTATTAGTTTTCAAGGGATAGCCATTGCTTTAGAAGAAAATGAAGAAGCTGTGCTATGACAGCACACAGTCCAAGGAGGACCTCCCAACAAGCACCAAGGATTACAGCACCTGAACCCGTTGTCCACCTTCTTCTAAGATGGGGCCTTTCAGTTTTTGACTACTACTTCTAGTAAGAAGCATATTTTAAATAAAAGCCCAGTATACATAGATATGAATATGCATGTGCACATATATGCATGCACATGCATGTGCACACACTCACATACACACACACACCTAAAGCTAAAATTTCTGGAAACAGTATTTTACCTTACTACTTGGGCTGAACCTTTCTATTCTGTTCCATTTCATTTTCTTAAATGGTAGTCACACCCACCTGATTTATTTGTATGGCACTGCTTTAAGAAATAACCTGCAGCTAATGTCATCACACCTCACATTCTCATTTACCTTAGTGAACACCAAAAGCCCAAGCTCCTCCAGTCAGCCAGTAGTATGCAGACTCATTGCTCCATTAATCTTATGTTAAGGTGGCCCAATTTCCATCCCTCCCAAACCTATCTGTGTGCCCTCTGGAATGCTCTATCTATGAGCAAGTCCCCCTATGCATTAGCATCTTGTTGGAACATTCCCCTCAGTGCCTATCCTTGCTCAAAACCTAGCTTTCCCTGATTCAGTGCTTCCTCCTGCAGCTCTTGATGGCAGAGAGTATTTTACCTCTTGGATTACAGAGGGTGGGGGCGTTTTTATTCCTTGCTAGTACTGCCTCTTCTAAACCATTCCTTGCTCTTTCTTATACCAAAGACAAAGCAAACAAGAGAACCTACAAACTGGTTCCTCTGAAGTTTATACTCTTGGGCTATATCACCTTCTTCCCCTTCTCCTCACTATCATATTCTGACTTCCTCTTCTTTTGTATTTCTGGCATAATTATTAATGACCAACGTTCATGTGGATGGACCATCAAACACTCTAGCCCCTCATCTCTCCCAGTGACTTTTACCCTGTTATACCTCAGCCACCCACTTCCACAGTCTTACCTTGGACCTGAGCTCAACAGAAAAGCCAATAGGGTAAGGCAGTTAGAGCAGTAAAGCAGCCAAGTGTTAGCCAACAAGGAGTGGTAGAAGCTGTGACCTGTCCACCTGATGCTGCAGGTCCCTTTAAAAAGGAGCAGTCACAACCCACCATCTGCCAATCATTGTCCAGTGGAAATGCTAGACCAGTATTTCCACTTCTTCCAATCCACATTAACACAGATTTTTGTGGGCTGTCTCCCAAAATTTAAATTGCAACAATATGGACTTTCAGTTTTAAGATGGTGACATTCAGTACTTCCGGGAAGACGGCGGTGTGAGCAGAGTGGTGGAAATCTCCTCCCAAAACCATATGTATTTATGAAAATACAACAAGTACAAATATTCCTAAAAAAGAGACCAGAAGATACAGGACAGCACATACCCTGCATCTGCACCTGAGAGGACTCGGCACCCCACGAGGCGGGTAAGATACGGAGAAGCGACCCGGCAGGACCTGAGCACTCCCCCATCCCAGCGGACCGGCGGGAGGAGAAGATTCAGAATGGGGAGGGAGTGAAAGTACAGGCCCGTGAAATAACCAGCCCTGGTGATCTGCGCAGGGAGTGCTGACACACATCGATCGCGTGGTGTAGCGGAGATTGGAGAGACAGAGGGTGCAGGATCTGAGTAGGGAACACACCTGGGTCCTTGCAGTCCGGCTCCCAGGAAGAAAAAAAAAAAGAAAAGCACACGCTATTTTCAGTGGTCTTAAAGAGACAGGAGCCCGGCGGAGGAGCCGGATCATCTCGGCACACTCAGCCCAGCAGGCTGGGAGTCCTGGGGAGTTTCAGACCCCCCGGCTGGCAACTGGGAAAGGGTGGCCACACTTCGACTCTCCACAGAGATCAACAGCCTCCCATTCGTTCCCACCCTGGCCAGAGCTATAAAGGGCCCTACAGAATGGCACGGCCGCAGCAGCAGAATAGTGGAACAACAGCGCCACCTACAGCATCCCCACAGAATCTACTCCCAGTGGGCGTTTCTGTTTTGTTTTGTTTTGTTTTTCTTCTTTTTTGTTTTCTTTTCTTTCCTTTTTTTTAAAAGTCTTAAAGAGCCCGGCTGACATATGTGGCACCTACCAGCGACCACTTCTATCGCCATGAAAAGACAGAGGAATATGGTACAAACAAAGCTTATCCAGACCCAGACACCAGAGAGGGAGTCTGAAGGGATGGAAATGCACAATCTTCCTGAAAAAGAATTCAGAATAAAAGTCATGACCATACTGATGGATCTACAGAGAAATATGTAAGAGCTGAGGGAGGAAGTGAGGGAAGTCAGGAAAGACAATGCAGAAATGAGACAAATGATTGATGGGCTTAGCAGCAGACTGGACGAGATGCAAGAGACTGTTAATGGAATGGAAATCAGAGAACAGGAATACAGAGAAGCTGACGCAGAGAGAGATAAAAGGATCTCTAGGAATGAAAGAATATTAAGAGAACTGTGTGACCAGTCCAAACAGAACAATATTCGCATTATAGGAGTACCAGAGGAATAAGAGAGAGAAAAAGGGATAGAAAGTGTCTTTGAAGAAATAATTGCTGAAAAACTTATCCATGCTGGGGAAGGAGATAGTCTCGCAGTCCAGGGAAGCCCACAGATCTTCCAACACAAGGGACCCAAGGAAGACAACACCAAGACACATAATAATTAAAATGGCGAAGATCAAAGATAAGAACAGAGTATTAAACGCAGCTAGAGAGAGAAAAAAGATCACCTACAAAGGAAAACCCATCAGACTATCATCACACTTCTCAAAAGAAATCTTACAGGCCAGAAGAGAATACCATGATATATTTAACATAATGAAACAGAAGGGCCTCGAACCAAGAATATTGTATCCAGCACGATTATCATTTAAATATGATGGAGGGATTAAACAATTTCCAGACAAGTGAAAGCTGAGACAGTTTGCCTCTCATAAACCACCATTGAAGGATATCTTAAACGGACTGCTCTAGAGGGAAGCACCCCAACGCTAAAAAGATGTCACCAGAGAAAATAAAATCATAACAAAGAAAGAAGACCATACAAATACTAACTAAAGGCAAAGAATAAAATACCTAGTATATAAAGAATGGAGTAGGAAGAATAAGAAGGGAGAGAAATAAAGAAACATCAGATGCTGTTTACAATAACTTAACAAGAAAGGTAAGTTAGATTCTTAGATAGGAAAGAAGCAACTCTTCAATGTTTGGTAACCACGAATCTAAAGCCAGGAATGGCAATAAGTACATATCTATCAATAATCACCCTAAATGTAAATGGACTGAATGCACCAATCAAAAGACACAGAGTAACAGAATGGATAAAAAAGCAAGACCCATCTCTATGCTGCTTACAAGAGACTCACCTCAAACCCAAAGATATACACAGACTAAAAGTGAAGGGATGGAAAAAGATATTTGATGTAAACAACAAAGAGAAAAAATCAGGCGTTGCAGTGCTTGTATCAGACAAAATAGACTTCAAAACGAAGAAAGTAGCAAGAGATAAAGAAGGACATTACATAATGATAAAGGGGTCAGTCCAACAAGAAGATATAACCATTATAAATATACATGCATCCAACACAGGAGTGCCAGCATAGGTGAAACAAATGCTAACAGAATTAAAGGAGGAAATAGACAGCAATGCATTCATTTTAGGAGACTTCAACACACCACTCACTCCAGAGGACAGATCAACCAGACAGAGAATAAGTAAAGACACAGAGGCACTGAACAACACACTAGAACAGATGGACGTAACAGACATCTACAGAACTCTACACCCAAAAGCAACAGGATACACATCCTTCTCAAGTGCACATGGAACATTTTCCAGAATAGAACACATACTAGGCCACAAAAAGAACCTCAGTAAATTAAAAAGTATTGAAATACTACCAACCAACTTCTCAGATCACAAAGGTATAAAACTAGAAATAAATTTTAGAAAGAAATCAAAAAGGCTCACAAATACATGCAGACTTAAGAACATTCTCCTAATTAATCAATGGGTTAACGACCAAATCAAAACAGAAATCAAAGAATATATGGAGACTAATGACAACAACAACACAAAGCCACAACTTCTGTGGGACACAGCAAAGGCGGTTCTAAGAGGAAAGTATATTGCAATCCAGGCCTATTTAAAGAAGGAAGAACATTCCCAAATGAATAGTCTAAAGACACAATTACTGAAATTGGAAAAAGAAGAACAAATGAGGCCCAAAGTCACCAGAAGGAGGGACATAATAAAGATCAGAGAAGAAATAAAGAAAATTGAGAAGAATAAAACAATAGAAAAAATCAATAAAACCAAGAGCTGGTCCTTTGAAAAAATAAACAAAATAGATAAACCCCTAGCCAGACTTATTAAGAGAAAAAGAGAATCTACACACATAAACAGAATCAGAAATGAGAAAGGAAAAATAACGATGGACCCCACAGAAATACAAAGAATTGTAAGAGAATATTATGAGAATGTATATGCTAACAAGCTGGAAAACATGCAAGAAATGGACAACTTCTTAGAAAAATACAACCTTCCAAGACTGACCAAGCAAGAAACAGAAAAACTAAACAGACCAATCACCACCAACGAAATTGAAGTGGTAATCAAAAAACTACCCAAGAACAAAACCCCCAGACAGGATGGATTCACCTCTGAGTTCTACCAGACATATAGAGAAGAAATAACACCCATTCTCCTTAAAGTTTTTCAAAAAATGGAAGAGGAGGGAATACTTCCAAACTCATTCTATGAAGCCAGCATCACTCTAATACCAAAACCCGGTAAAGACCTCACCAAAAAAGAAAATTACAGACCAATATCCCTGATGAACGTAGATGCAAAAATACTCAACAAAATATTAGCAAACAGAATTCAAAAATACATTAAGAGGATCATACACCATGATCAAGTGGGATTCATCCCAGGGATGCAAGGATGGTACAACATTCGAAAATCCATCAACATCATCTGCCACATCAACAAAAAGAAGAACAAAAACCGCATGATCATCTCCATAGATGCTGAAAAAGTATTTGACAAAATTCAGCATCCATTCATGATTAAAACTCTCAACAAAATGGGTATAGACGGCAAGTACCTCAACATCATAAAGGCTATATATGAGAAACCCACAGCTAACATCATACTTAACAGCAAGAAGCTGAAAGCTTTTCATCTAAGATCGGGAACAAGACAGGGAAGCCCACTCTCTCCACTGTTATTCAACATAGTACTGGGGGGTCCTAGCCACGGCAATCAGACAAAACAAAGACATACAAGGCATCCAGATTGGTAAAGAAGAAGTCAAATTGTCACTATTTAGAGATGACATGATATTGTACATAAAAAAACCCTAAAGACTTCACTCCAAAACTACTAGAACTAATATCTGAATTCAGCAAAGTTGCAGGATACAAAATTAACACACAGAAATCTGTTGCTTTCCTATACACTAACGATGAAGTAACAGAAAGAGAAATCAGAAAAACAATTCCATTCACAATTGCATCAAAAAGAATAAAATACCTAGGAATAAACCTAACGAAGAAAGTGAAAACTACAAGACACTCCTAAGAGAAATTAAAGAGGGCACTAACAAATGGAAATGCATCCCATGCTCTTGCCTAGGAAGAATAAATATTCTCAAAATGGCTATACTACCTAAAGCAATCTACAGATTCAACGCAATCCCTATCAAACTACCAACAGCTTTCTTCAATGAACTCGAACAAATAATTCTAAAATTCATATGGAACCACAAAAGACCCCGAATAGCCAAAGCAATCCTGAGAAGGAGGAATAAAACAGGGGGAATTACACTCCCTGACTTCAAGCTCTACTACAAAGCCACAGTAATCAAGACAATTTGGTATTGGCACTAAAACAGACCCACAGACCAGTGGAACAGAATAGAAAATCCAAACATTAACCCAAACATATACAGTCAATTAATATTTGAAAAGCAGCCTTGAATAAACAATGGGGAGATAACAGCCTCTTCAGCAGCTGGTGTTGGAAAAACTGGACAGCTACATGTAAGAGAATGAAACTGGACTTCTAACCCCATACACAAAGGTAAACTCAAGGTGGATCAAATACCTTAATGTAAGTCATGAAACCATAAAACTCTTAGAAAAAAACATAGGCAAACATCTCTTGGACATAAACATGAGCAACTTCTTCATGAACATATCTCCCCAGGCAAGGGAAACAAAAGCAAAAATGAACAAGTGGGACTATATCAAGCTGAAAAGCTCTGTACAGCAAAGGACACCATCAGTAGAACAAAAAGACATCCTACAGTATGGGAGAATATATTCATAAATGACGTATCTGATAATGGGTTGACATCCAAAATATATAAAGAACTCACACACCTTAACAAACAAAAAGCAAATAATCCAATTAAGAAATGGGCAGAGGATCTGAATAGACACTTCTCTAAAGAAGAACTTCAGATGGCCAACAGGCACATGAAAAGATGCTCCACATCGCTAATCATCAGAGAAATGCAAATTAAAAGCACAATGAGATTTCACCTCACACCGGTTAGGATGGCCAACATCCAAAACACAAACAACAGCAAATGGTGGCGAGGATGTGGAGAAAAGGGAACCCTCCTACACTGCTGGTGGGACTGAAAATTAGTTCAACCATTGTGGAAAGCAGTATGGAGGTTCTTCAAAAAACTCAAAATAGAAATACCATTTGTCCCAGGAATTCCACTCCTAGGAATTTACCCTAAGACTGCAGCAGCCCAGTTTGAAAAAGACATATGCACCCCTATGTTTATCGCAGCACCATTTACAATAGCCAAGAAATGGAAGCCATCTAGGTGTCCATCAGTAGATGAATGGATAAAGAAGATGTGGTACATATACACAATGGAATATTATTCAGCCATAAGAAGAAAAGAAATCCTACCATTTGCAACAACATGGATGGAGCTAGAGGGTATTATGCTCAGTGAAATAAGCCAAGAGGAAAAAGACAAGTATCTAAATGATTTCACTCATATGTGGAGTATAAGAACAAACAAAAAAACGAAGGAACAAAAGAGCAGCAGACTCACAGAACGCAAGAACAGACTAATAGTTACCAATGGGAAAGGGACTGGGGAAGATGGGTGGGAAGGGAGGGATAAGGGGGAAAAGGGGCATTACAATTAGCAGATGTAATGTTGGGGGGGGCACGGGGAGGGCTTTACAACTCAGAGAAGACAAGTAGTGATTCTATAGCATCTCACTTCGCTGATGGTCAGTGACTGTAATGGGGTTGGTGGGGGTGACCTGATGAAGGAGGTAGTTTAATAACCATAATATTGCATATTTAATTGTAGATTAATGATACCAAAATAAGTTATAAAAAAAAAGATGGTGAGATTCAAAACATTTCCTCCCTTTCTTCTCTTGAGAATCAGGTTAAAAGAACACGTACCAGAAAGGGGGAAATTCCACCTTCATTGAAACATGGAGCTATCTAAAACCCAATTTCAGAAGTTTGAAAGCAGTGGAGGGATAGTAAACGTCTTAGAAGAAGGAAAGAGAGAAAGCTAAGTGGCTGTCCTGGGCAATGCCATGGAGAAGCAAGCACATTCTCACTGCAGAATTACAGAGATGCTGAGGAATAAATTGGAAGCATCAGGTACCATAGAAGGTAGATATGCAAATTGAGGGAAATGAGAGGTACTAGAACTAGGGAGTTTGTTTGAAAGCTGGAATAAGAAACTGTCATTTGCCTCTGGTGTCCTCTCCCACCCCATCAGTTAGGCAACTACCTTTCCCCTACCTTCCAGAAATGGAGGCATAGTGCCCAGAGAAAACCTAGAGAGTGGAATCAGTGCAATAGGTTGGACTACCAGACTGAAAAGGGGATTAATATGGAAAAGTCTGCGTGTTGAGTGATGAGACACTAAATTCTCTTCTCCTACCTGGATCCATAATGCTGGCAACCTTAGGAAAGAGGTTTATGTACTTTCCCATGTGGATCATCAAAGTTTTTGTTAAATGCATATATTTATTTATTGTAACTACTTAAAATTTGTTTAGTATTGGCCCCAGTATTGTATCATAATTATATATTTCCTTCTTTATACAATTTTTTGTTTTACCTGGAGTTAATAATTGCCTTGTTTTTCAACTTGTTTAATTTTCCTAGACTCCATGGCTAAGAGTTCTCACATCTGCAACAGTAATGTGAAATACCTTGCAATACAATTTTGTATATGCCTGACTAGGCAGAAAGTAAATAAATTTCATTTTTTCCTGGACCCAGCCCTCCTGGAGCCCTCCATCCTGCTGCTCCAGTCTGTACAGATTTGCTCTCTGGGCTTATGCTCAGTTATTTGTCCTCTGTACTCTCTTCATTTCTTTCCTATGTTGGGTCCCCTGTATTCTGGACCTCATATTTCTTTCTTGATTTACTTCCTCATTTTGACAGATAATCTCTTCTAATAACTTCCCTATGAAGAATATGTAAGACCTAGGTATTTTGAGACCTGGCATATCTGAAAATTCATAATTTTACCATCACTTGATTTATTATATGACTGAATATAGATTATAGGTTGCAACTAATTTGACTCAAAGTTGAATTATCACTGCACTGTCTTCTAGTTTCCAAAATTGCTGTTGAGATATCCAGTGTACTCTGTGTCTTGAGTACATTTTTTGCTTGTTTGGTGTTGCCGCTCTGTGGAAGCTTTCAGATCCTCTGTTCATCCCACTGTTCTAACATTTCATAATGACATTCCTTGGAATGGGTCTCTGGCCAGTCACTGTGACCCTTTCATTAGAAAACTTATGTTCCCTACTTCTGGGCAATTTTCTTGTATTATTATTTTGATATTTTCATCTCCACTCTTTTCTCTCTTGACCTTGGAACTACTTCCTTATTAGTTGGATGTCAGATATCCTCATATAATGCTTTAATTTTCTTATCTTTTCTCTTTTAGGTGTTACTGGGTTTTTTTTTTTGCTTTGTTCATTCTACTTTCTGGGAAATTTCTTCAACTTTATTGTGTAAACCTTATACTGGATTAAAAATTTTTGCCATTACATTTTTAATTTCCAAGAACTTTTTCTTGTTTTGATTGACCGATTTAATGTGTGTGTGTGTGTGTGTGTGTGTGTATTTAATTTCATGTATGCAATATCTTTTATAATCTCTCTGGGATATTATTACAATTTATTCTTCTCATTTTCTGATTATTAGATTAACTAATGTTTCAGTCTCTTTAGGTCATACTGGTAGCTTTGCTCAAATATTTGATAATCCTTGTCTCTTCATTTATACTTGAATGAATGTTAATATAAGTATTTTTATATTTGAAATCCTGATGGGATGGGGTGTATTTACTGGTGCACTTCATTGAGAACAATTTTTTATCCCTTTAGATCCTTCTCCCTCCAACCAAAAGTCATAATGTATACATCTTTTCTTCTACAGGACAGTTCTATTTACTCAGAAAAAGGAAAGTGGGTGTGAGAAAGCTAAAAATGTCCATGAATTAGAGCAGTTAAATATAAGAAATAAATAAATAATTGGATCAAGAAATGGCAAAATTTGTATATCACTTGGAAATACATAAATACCTTTTTCAAAAAAGCTACTTTGGGGAGTGGGATGGGGTAGAGTATTGGTACAACCATTTCCTTCTAAAGTTTTTAACATTATTGTACTTGTGTTATTATAACTTAAATTTTTAAATGATTTTTTATAACTTCACATTTAAAAAATAAATTAGATCATGTTTCTTGCCTACTTTAAAACCTTCCAACATCTTTCCATTACACTTACAATAAAATCCAAACTCTTGTCTTTGGCCAAGGAGGCCCTGTGTGATCTGGCCATAGCCCACCTCTCTGATCTCCTCCCCTGTCACTCTCCTTCTTAGATCAGTTTTCACTTGGCTGGCTCCTTCTCATCCATCAAATATTACCTCCTCAGAGATACCTTCTCTGAGTGCCCTACTTAAATGTCTCCCTTCCATTATGTTATAATAGGGGAACCCATCTATTTCCTCCTTACCACAAACATCACAACCAGAATTCCTTTTCTTCATTATTTTTCGTTGTATTTACTTGATTACTTTTTGTCTCTCCCACTAGAATGTATGTTTAGTGAACTTAAAGTGGTTTGTCTGATAGAAGACTCTCCTCCATAAAAGCATACTAGGGCCCCAAAGGACCACATCCTCATTGTGAGGGCATCCACCTGATTTCAAACTACTCTATATCCACACTCAGGAGAAAAGTTATCCTGATGCTGAGTAAAATGGGCAAAAAAACAACAAAAAGATCTATCCCTTAAATGAATGTGTAATCCATATCACCTGGGTGATTGGAAATGCCTAAAAGTATGAATTTGGTTCAATAAGACACCAGATGGTATGCTCTATTGCTTGGCAGGAGCAAGTGCAAATCCTTTTAGAAGAATAGGCCTTAACACCACAAATGATTTGTCCACAAAAGTTAGCAGTTCATATTAGATATCACTTAAACACAAAGAAACAAATTACCATGAGGAAGAATCACAGAAACAACAGACAGCAAAACAGAAGCACAAAATCTTCAGAAATTGGAATTAACATATACAACTATAAAATAACTATCTTTACTATGTTAAATAAAAGCTCAGAAATGTGTGATGGAAACTATGAAAACTACCTAGTTAAGGGAATTCCAAAGTATTTCCTTA
Organism: Smutsia gigantea; assembly: GCA_032199065.1. Taxonomy (NCBI): domain Eukaryota; kingdom Metazoa; phylum Chordata; class Mammalia; order Pholidota; family Manidae; genus Smutsia; species Smutsia gigantea. The sequence goes on along the minus strand of JAVSCE010010742.1, from coordinate 78,707 downwards.
CAGATCACTTCTACATTACAAAGGACAAAAGCATTTACCTTTACAGTGGCAAAATGTGTCAGTCACCTTAACTAAATGATCAAAGTTAAACTCATCAGTAATGAGACACACTGACACCATGTGCCTCCTGAAGTAGTAAAATAAAAGGATATAAGATCAAGCCTATAGTATTCCTGCCAAAAATGTAGGAATTCAGACCTTAGGATGGCTACTACTAAAGAAAACAAACAACAAAAAAAAAACCAAACCAAACCAGAACTAAACAAACCAAACCAAAACCAAAACAGAAAATAACAAGTGTTGGTGAGGATGTGGAGAAACTGGCACCCTTGTGTATTGTTCATTGGAATGTAAAATGGTATAGCTGTTGTGGAAAATAATGCAGCAGTTCCTCAAAAAGTTAAATATAGAATTACCATAAGGTCCAGCAATTCTACTCTGTGTATACATCCAAAAACATTAAAAGCAGGGTCTTGAAGAGATATTTGTACACCCTTGTTCATAGCAACATTATACACAATAGCTAAAATATTCAAGCAACCATGTCCGTGGACTAATGAATGGATTTTTAAAATGTGGTCTATTCATGCAATGCAATATTAATCAGCTTTACAAGGAGGAAGGAAACTCTGACATATGATACAATGTGGATGAAACTTGAGGACATTATGCCAAGTGAAATAAGCCATCACAAAAAGACAAATACTGTATGATTTCACTTATATGAGGTACCCAAAGTAGTTGAATCCATATTGAATGTTGGTGTCGGGAGCTGGAGAAAGTTACTGTTTAAAGGGCAGTGACTGAGCCTCAGTTTTATAAGATGAAAATAATTTTGGAGATGAATGATGGTTACGGTTGCACAACACTGTCAATGTATTTAATATCACCCTTAAAAGTGGTTTAAATGGTAAATTTGTGTTATGTGTATTTTACCACAATAAAAAAAAATGGGAAATGCAGGAATTGATTAATGAAGGATATTCTATAATACCATAGTCCTGTACTATTCAAAATTTTCAATATTTTATAGAGAAAGGCCACTTCTCTATATTATATAGAGAATGGCTCCAGATTAATGGAGACAAAAAATGCAAATGAAGTTACTTATAGAAGCATAATTATCAAAATTTGAATTTGAACGGTGTATTAGATATTAGATAATGGTAACATATCAATGTTAAGTTTACCTAATTTGACCATTTCACTATGGTTATAGAAGAGAATGTCTATATTAGGGGTCATCAGCTCTGCAACCAACTCTCAAATGGCTCAATAACAATAATAATGATGACAATAATAAAAATGACAAGACATTTGAAAAACAACCAAACAAAACTCCTAAAAGTAATAATTTAAAATTGAAATAAAACACAGGATGAGTTTTACAGAACATTAGCTAGAGAGAGAATTAGTAAAGTCAAACTAGCACAGAGAGACAAAAAGGTGGAAAATATGAAACAGCGATTAAGCGACATGAAAGCTGGAGTGAGAAGGTCTAACATAAGTAAAGCACCACTTGAAGAAGAGGAAAGGGAGAAATGGGGCAGATGCAACATTTAAAAAAGTATTAATGAGTGTTTCCTAGAACTGATGAGAAGGGACCAATTCAGTTTCAGATACAGCAGAAAATCCCACAAAGGATACATCATACTGAAATTGCAGAACCAAAGAAAAAAGATAAAATCTTTAACAAGCCAGAGAAGAAAGCTTACATTCAAAGAAGCAGAAATTAAACCGAAGCTCTTCTCTCAACAGCAATAATGAAAGCCTGAAGACAGTGGGATATTCAATGTGCTGAAAATAAAGCCAAAAGTAGAAGTCTATGGCCACAGAAAATGTCTTTTAAGAATGAGGGTGAAACAAAGACATTTTCAGACAAACAAAAATGGAACTTTTGTCCCCAGGAGATTCTCAAAAGAGAAAATTCTAAATGACACACATTAATCAGAAGGAAAATTTTCTTAGGCAGTAGGTATGAAAAACAAGGAATGAAGAGTATAGAAAATGATAAATATGTGGATCAATCTAAGCAAACATGGATTAATAAAACAGTAATAATAATGTCTTAAAAGGTTAAAAGATAACAGTTGAAACATATAGAAAAATAATTTGTAACTTGGAAGTGGTAAAAAGAATTAAAGTGTCCTAAGTTTCTTTTCTTTTGCAGGAGGAAGTTAAGGGATTTACTAATTTTAAACTTAATTACTTATGTAAACAGATTGTAATTTCTAAGGCAACTAGTAAAATAAATGAACAGAATGCATAACTCTTAAACTACTTAGTAACAACAATATTGAAATGACTAATATACTCTATAAGGAGTATTTTACAAAATAAATTAAGAAAGAAAAAAAACGACAAGGAACAGGTATGATAAATAAAAAGCACAAAATATATTTACAGATTTCAACCCAACAATACCCACAGTGTGAACTATGCCTTTAGGAATGGTGCAATGTCCATGACACCATAACCATGTAGTACTAATTACATTTTACATAAGTGAACTAAATTCTCCAGCTAAAAGACAAAAATTTTTAGACTTGATAAAGATGAATTCTATCTATTTTCAAGAACCAAAGCTTAGAAATATGCATTAAGGATACAGAATATTTGAAAAATGATTAAATAAGACATACCAGCACATTCTAAATAAACAAAAAAACTAGTATAGCTATATTAAGGAAAAAATCTTTAAAGAAAATAAGATTACAGGAGTAAAGAAGATCATTTCATATTGATGAAAGGTTCCATTTGTGGAAACTATATGACAATTTAAAATTTGTGTATTCTCAATATATACCCTCAAGGTGTATAATACAAACACTGACAGAACTTCAAGGAGAAATGGACTTTACAAGCATAAATTGAGTGTTTTTGTACTATATCTCTCAGTTATTAATAGGAAAAGCAAACAAAACAGTGAAGACAAAAGATTTGAATAAGATAATAAAATTGACATAGTGAGATCTCCACCTAATTACTGCAGAATTCATTATTTTTCAAGCATACAGAACATTTGCTAAATAAAAACAAACCACAAAGCAAATCTCAATACTTTTTAAAGGTTTAAAATCATACAGAGCACATTCTTAAATCATAAGACAAACTAGAAATCAACAAAAATTAGAACAAGACAAAAAAGCCTGTATGTTAAAGACTAAACAATAATCATGCATTTAAATAAAATTACAAAAATTATAGAAAATATATTTTTAACAGAATGGTAACAAAATATTGCATAAAAAACTTTATGACATGCAGTATAGAGAATGAATTTATAACCTTAAAATGTGTATGCTCAGAAACTGAAACTTAGCTAAACATTCATCTGAAGAAGTTAGAAATATGTTGGCAAGAAAAAAAAATGATGATAAAAGGAAGCATTTCTGAAATAGAAAGCAATTATACAATACAAAGGTTCAATAAAGCCAAAAGGTGCTTGTTTATTTTAACAAAATTAAAATGTCTCTGTCTTGATCAAGAAGCTGAGAAGGCACAAATAACCAATGTCTGGAGACAAAAAGGAGACATATTTACTGATTACAGGTGTTAAAAAGACAATAATAAGATTAACATTATCCTCAGTAAAATTGAGGGGAAAAGAATACATTGAAAAGAAAAAGAAAAAAAGGTTAAAATATCTTTATACCAATAAACTTGAAAATTTTAGACAAAATATACAAATTCCTACAAAATATATGACTTACCAAAATGTCTTCAGGAAGAAATAGGAAATCTATAATCAGAATTAGGAAATCCTATAATTATGGTGCCCCAAATCCTATTTTGCCCAGGACTGTCCAAGTTTATGCCTACTGTAGATTAATGTCCATTAATTATTTTCAGAACCTCTTGAAGTCTCAAAAGTGTTTGAGTTTGGAAGATTAGCCATATGGCCATCCTTACTACTTATAATAATTAGAGAAACTAAATTTACAGTCCAAAATATTTCTCCTAAAAGAATTCCAGACCCAGATTCATCAGCATATTCTACCAATCATTCATAGTAGAAATCATTTTGGTCTTCGATATACTCTTACAGGAAAGAAAAAGAAACACTTCCCAACTTTTAAGAATAGTATAACCTTGATACTAAAATCTGGCTAAGACAGTCCATGCAAAGAAAATTAAAGGCAATCTGACTCATGGACACAGATGCACTAATCTTAATCTAAATGTCTGCAAACTGAATGTAGCAGTATATAAAAGGATAATACACCATGACCAAGTTGGTTATAGCCCAGGAATTCAAGGTTGGCTTAACATTAGAAAATCAAGTAACATAGTCCACCATGCTACCATATTAAAGAAGAAAATCATAACATCTTCTCAAAAAAAAGTGTTTGATAAAATTCAATATACATTCATGATTTTTAAAAAGACCCCTTCAAATGAGAATAAAAGGAAATTCCTTGAAAGTTATCTTCAAAAATCGTACAGAAGGGTGACATCAGCAACATGGCAGTGAGTCATTTCCTTTTCCTTCCTCTTCCACCTACGACTAATCAAACATGCATACCTGAAAAAAAAAGTGTCTCTGCACACTATACCAGAATACTGAAGAGCTCCACCTATCTATTCATCTGAAAGTGGGTGGACTGTATTGCAGAGGAGGCTGCAGAGAGAGGGAGTGGTGGCAGAGCTGGTGGTGGAAAAAATGGTGGCAGCAGGTCTGGTTGGGCCAAAAAGACCTTGCTGGTGAGAGGTGGAGGTTGAAGGTGATGAGTGGGGAACTGCCCAGCTGAATTTTGCAGTTGGAGGGACCTGTTGCTCTCTCTGAAGAGAGACTGCAGTGACTGGGGTAGGGAGAGGAAAGGAAAGTAGGCAGACAGCTAGAAGTGAAGGGAAGTGTCTCCTGCTGTGTGCCCTGGAAGGCAACCACCCATGGGCCTCTGAGAACCCCGCACTTAGGATCCTCCCACAAGGCTGTGGACACATCCAAAGCCCCCAGTGTTAGGTAAACACTTCTTCCCACTCTCCTGACACTTTTTTTCCCCAACAGCTTTTTATTTTAAGTGCTCCTAACCCTGGTGGCTTAGCACTGCTAAGAGAAACCAAAACTTGTGCTATAGTGCCACCTTCTGGAAGGTAGAAGCAAAGCTCCTAATTACCAACCCGTTGATACAGTACCAACTGAGAGATATAGTACAAAACCTGTTGAACTGTTAAAGTAAACAAAGCCTTGCCTAAATAAGAAAGGTGTTCACTACTTCAGTGCAGCAACACATGAACTTTTCACCAAACACCATGAAAAATCATGGTAATATGGTATCATTTATTGTGGTATAACACAAAAGTTACAATTTTCCAGCAACTAAACCCAAAGACGTGGAATATTGTGATCTGATTGACAAAGAATCCAAATAGCAGTTATGAAGAAATTCAGTGAGCTACAAGAAAACCCTGAAAGACACTACAATGATCTCAGGAATAAAATTAACAGCCAGAAGAGTACTTTACCAAAGAAATTAAAACTATAAAAAAGAATCAAACAGAAATTCTGAGCTAAAGAGTTCAATAAATGAGATGAAGACTGCATTAGAATGCATTGGAAATAGAGCTGACCAAATGGAAGAGAGAATTAGCAAGCTGGAATATAGGAACCTAGAAATGACTCAGGTGGAAGAGGAGAGAGGACAAAGATTTTTAAAAAGTGAAGAAGCACTGCAAGAGATACTAGACTCCAATAGGAAAGCCAATAAAAGAATAGTGGGAATTCCAGGAGGAGAAGAGAGGGAGAAGGGGGCAGAATTTATTTAAAGAAACAATAGCTGAGAAATTTCCAAATCTGAGGAAAGAACTGGACATACAAGCCCACAAAGCTAATAAAGCACCTTAACAAAAAAAAGACCTTGTCTAAGACACACTATATTACAACTGTCAAAAGTCAATGATAAAGAATTTTAAAGGCAGCCAAGGGAAAAAGAATAACCAACAAAAGAACCCCCACTAAGCTATCAGTAGATTTCTCAACAGAAACTCTACAGGCCAGGAGAGAGTGGGATGACATATTCAAAATATTGAAAGACAAAAACTGCCAACCAAGACTACTCTACCCAGCAAAGGTATCTTTCAGATATGAAGGAGAAATAAAGCTTTCCAAGACAAACAAAAAACTGAGCATTAAAGGAAAATACAGATGGCCAAAAGGCACATGAAAAGATGTTCCATTTTGCTAATCATCAAGGAAACATAAATCAAAACCACAAGGGATACCACCTCACACCAGTCAGAATGGCCACTCTTCAAAAGACAAGAAATAGCAAGTATTGGCGAGGATGTGGAGAAATGGGATCCCTCCTACACTGTTGGTGGGAATGTCAGTTGGTACAGCTACTGTGGAAACCAGTATGGAGGTTCCTTAAAAAACTAAAAATAGAAACACCATTCAACCCGGTAATTCCGCTTCTAAGAATTTACCCAAAGAAAACAAAATCCCTGATTCATAAAGATATATGCACCCTTATGTTTATTGCAGCACTATTTACAATAGCCAAGAAATGGAAGCAACCTAAGTGTCCATCAGTAGATGAATGGATAAAGAAGAGGTGGTACATATATACAATGGAATATTATTCAGCCATAAGAAGAAAACAAATCCTACCATTTGCAACATCATGGATGGATCTAGAGGGTATTATGCTCAGTGAAATAAGCCAGGCAGAGAAAGACAAGTACCAAATGACTTCATTCATTTGAGGAATATAAAAACAAGGCAAGACTGAAGGAACAAAATAGCAGCAGACTCACAGACTCCAAAAAAGGACTAGTGGTTACCAAAGGGAAGGGGTTGGGGACAGTGGGTGGGGAGGTTGAAGGGGATAAACGGGCACAAATATTCAAAATTATAATGTAGGTTTGTCACAGGGATAGTAGTACAGCATGGAGAATATAGCCAATGATTTTGTAACATTTTCCTATGTGGACAGATAGTAGCTGTACTAGTGAGAGTGAGGATTTGATAATGTGGATAACTGTTGTATATACAACTGTGTTATATATTTGAAACTAATATGATTGTATATCAATGATATTTCAATTAAAAAATATAGCTACTACAACGTGGTAATAAAATCACAGCATAAAAAAGATAATTTGTGACATCAAAAATACAAAAAGGGAAGAGTAAAAGAATGGAAACTTTTATAGGTAAATGAATATAAATTGCTATCAGGAAAAAAATGGCTATTTTATCTATGAAATGTTTTATGTAAACCTCGTGATAATCACACAGCAAAAATCTAGAGCACAGTAGAGAACAAAACATTAAAAAAAGGGGAGACTGAGAAAAATCACTTTGGAAAACCACCAACTTTGAAAGGTGGACAGAAATGGAATGAAAAAACAATAAGAGAGACAAAATAACCAGAAGGACAAGATAATATGGCAGTACTAAATCCTTACATATCAATAATCACTGTAAATGTAAATAGATTGACCTAACCCATCAAAAGACACAGAGGGACTAGGTAGATTAAAAAACAAAAAAGACCCAGATATATGCCACTATATCAGATTCACTTCAGGCTCTACACACACATAGGTTCAAAGTGAAAGGTCATAAGATGCTATTCCAAGCAAACAGAGACCAAAAGAAGGCAAGCATAGCCATACTTATATCAGACAAAATAGACTTCAAGACAGAGACCAAGAAGGATCAGAAGAATTAATATTGTTCAAGTGGCCATACTATCTAAAGCTACCTATAGATTCAATGCAACCCCCATCAAAATACTGAAGGCATTCTTCACAGAAATAGAAAGAAGAATCCTAAAATTTGTGTGGAACAACAGAAGACCCCCAAAGCTAAAGCAATCTTGAGGAAAAAGAACAAAGTCAGAGGTATCATGCTTCTGTATTTCAAACTATGCTACAAAGCCATAGTAATAAAAATAGCATGAATCTTGCACAAAAATAGACACAATGACCAATGGAATAGAATGGAGATTCCAGAGTTAAATCCCCATATATACAGTCAACTATATTTGACAAGGGAGCCAAGAATAACCAATGGGGAAAAGATAGTATCTTTAATGAATAGGTCTGGGAAAACTGGAGAAACACACGCAAAGCAATGAAATTGGACTGCTATCTCATACCAGTCACAAAAATTAACTTGAAATGGATCAAAGACTTAAACAATGTTTCTTGCAGTATTATTCACAATAGCCAAGAGATGGATACAACCCAGATGCCCATCAATGGACAAGTGGATAAAAATGATGTGATACATATACACAATGGAATGTACACATGGAATTCGGCCACGAGAAAGGAGGATATCCTCCCATTTGTGAAAGCAAGGATGGATCTTGAACACAGTATGCTAAGCAGGATAAGAGACAGAGAAAGACAAATACTATATGATATCACTTATATGTGGAATCTAAAAAAGTTAAACCTGTAAACAAGCAAAATGGTGGTTACCAGACATGGGGAGTCAGAAGGGGAGATAAGATTGATGGTGTTTAAGAGTATGAACTATAAGGGGTAGTAAATAAGTTGTAGAGATCTAATGCACAGTATAATGAATATAGATCATAATATTATACTATAATTATATAATGTGACAAATATTGCCACATCAGCAATCATATTACAATATATAAATGTACCAAAATAACATGCTGTACACCTTAAACTTACACAATGTTACATGTCAAATTTACTCAATAAAAAACAAATAAAAACCAACCAAATCATATAGCAAATATCACTATTAATGATGATATTCTGAGATCAGCACAAGACAAGGATCCCTGTTATCATTTCTACTTGACATTGTAGTGGCAGTCTTAGCCAAAACGTAAGGAAGTGAAAAGAAATAAGTTGTGGAAAAACTATAAAGGAAAGAACAAAACTGCTATTATTAGAAAATAATATGCTTATATAATAAAAAATTCAAATTGAAAGTAAAGATATATTAATTATTATTAGAATAAAAAAGATGAACAAGTTTGCTGGCTATAAAACATCAATTACATTTCTATACACCAGTATCAAAAAAATAAGAAAAAATAATTTTTAAAGATACCATTTACAATAATGTAAATTATTAGCTCTAAAATATATGAAGTACCTAGGAAGAAAATCTAACAAAAGATGTTATGGAAAAAATATATAACTTTATTGAGACATAACAAAGAAGATATAAATACAGAAATATAACAAACTTATGGATTGGAAGATAGAATATTATAAATATATCAGTCTTCCCTGAATTCATTTACAGAATAATATAATTTGCAATCTAATCTAATAATCTATAGATTAATTCTATTAATTTTATAATTATATTAAACTATAACCAATCTAGTCACAATATATTATTCATAATAAAAACAACAGTTGTTAAAGTTGGAAAGCATTCTAAAGTTTATATGGAACTGAAAAGGGCCTAGAAAGCTTAAACAAACATTGTGGAATATTTGCCCTGTAAGATGTCAAGACTTCATACAACACAACAATAATAAGAAAATGTGGAATTGGCTAAGGGATAGACAGATAAATCAATGGATCATGGAGAATGCACAGAAATAAAGTTATGCACATATCAACACTTGATATATGACAGAGTTGGAGTTGCAAATAAGTGATGAAAAAATAGATTTTTTTCATTAACTGGTGCTGGAAAATTGGGATTTCATATGGAAAAAAAGAGACCCTGAAAATGGTCATGTATCTTACATTACACAGAAGTCTTTTATAGACAAATTATATGCAAAAACTATAATGCTTTTAGGAGATAATATAGAGGATATTTGAAGACTTGCAGGTGAGCAAGAAATTATTAAATACAACATAAAAACCATTTAACCAGGGAAAGAAATAAAGAATCTTCAGACTATATTTATAATAGCGTAATAAGTGAGTTAAGTTAGACGGTTAGATAGTAAAGAAGCTGCCCTTGAACCTTTGGTAACTACAAATCCAAGCCTGCAATGGCAATAAGTATCAATAATAACCCTAAATGTAAATGGACTGAATGCACCAATCAAAAGACACAGAGTAATAGAATGGATAAAAAAGCAAGACCCATCTATATGCTGCCTACAAGAGATTCACTGCAAAACCAAAGACATACACAGACTAAAAGTGAAGGGATGGAAAAAGATATTTCATGCAAACAATAGGGAGAAAAAAGCAGGTGTTGCAGTACTTGTATCAGACCAAATAGACTTCAAAACAAGGAAAGTATCAAGAGACAAAGAAGGTCATTACATAATGATAAAGGGGTCAATCCAACAAGAGGATTTAACTGTTATAAATATCTATGCACCCAACACAGGAGCACCAACATATGTGAAACAAATACTAACAGATTAAAGGTGGAAATAGAATGCAATGCATTCATTTTAAGAGACTTCAACACACCACTCACTCCAAAGGACAGATCAACCAGACAGAAAATAAGTAGGGCCACAGGCACAGAATAACACATTAGAACAGATGGACCTAACAGACATCTACAGAACTCTCCACCCAAAAGCATCAGGATACACATTCTTTTCAAGTGCACATGGAACATTTTCCAGAATAGACCACATACTAGGCCACAAAAAGAATCTCAGTAAATTCAAAAAGATTGAAATTGTACCAACCAACTTCTCAGTTCACAATATAAAACTAGAAATAAATTGTACAAAGAATACAAAAAGGCTCACAAACACATGGAGGCTTAACAACATGCTCCTAAATAATCACTTGATCAATGACCAAATTAAAACAGAGATCAAGCAATATATGGAGACAAATGAAAACAACAGCACAACACCCCAACTTCCATGGGACACAGGAAAGGCAGTTCTAAGAGGAAAGTATGTAGCAATCCAGGCCTATTTAAACAAGGAAGAACAATCCCAAATAAATAGTCTAAATTCGCAATTATTGAAACTGGAAAAAGAAGAACAAATGAGGCCCAAAGTCAGGAGAAGGAGGGACGTAATAAAGATCAGAGAAGAAATAAATAAAATTGAGAAGAATAAAACAATAGAAAAAAATCAATGAAACCAAGAGCTGGTTCTTTGAAAAAATAAACAAAACGGATAAACCCCTAGCCAGACTTACTAAGAAAAAAAGAGAATCTATACAAATAAACAGAATCAGAAATGAGAAAGGAAAAATCATGATGGACAACACAGAAATACAAAGAATTATTAGAGAATACTAGGAAAATCTATATGCTAACAAACTGGATAATGTAGGAGAAATAGACAACTTTCTAGAAAAATACAACCTTCCAAGATTGACCCAGGAAGACACAGAAAATCTAAACAGACCAATTACCAGCAATGAAATTGAATCAGTAATCAAAAAACTACCCAAGAACAAAACCCCCAGATGAGATGGATTCACCACTGAATTTTATCAAACATTAAGAGAAGACATAATACCCATTCTCCTTAAAGTTTTCCAAAAAATTGAAGAGGAGGGAATACTTCCAAGCTCATTCTATGAGGCCAGCATCACTCTAATACCAAAACCAGGCAAAGACACCACAAAAAAAAAAACTATAGACCAATATCCCTGATGAACAAAGATGCAAAAATACTCAACAAAATATTAGCAAACCGAATTCAAAAATACATCAAGAGGTTCATACACCATGGTCAAGTGGGATTCATCCCAGGGATGCAAGGATGGTACAACATTTGAAAATCTTTCAACATCATCCACCACATCAACAAAAAGACGGACAAAAACCACATGATCATTTCCATAGATGCTGAAAAAGCATTCAACAAAATTCAACATCCATTCATGATAAAAACTCTCAACAAAATGGGTATAGAGGGCAAGTACCTCAACATATTAAAGTCCATATATGATAAACCCACAACTAACATCATGCTTAACAATGAGAAGCTGAAAGCTTTTCATCTAAGATTGGGAGCAAAGATGCCCATTCTCCCTGCTACACAAAGAAGTAAAAGGCATCCAGATTGGTAAGGAAGAAGTCAAACTGTTACTGTTTGCATATGACATGATATTGTACATAAAAACCCCTAAAGAATCCACTCCAAAACTACTAGAACTAATATCTGAATTCAGGAATGTTGCAGGTAGAAAATTAATACACAGAAATCTGTTACATTCCTATACACTAACCAGGAAGTAGCAGAAAGAGAAATCAGGAAAACAATTCCATTAACAATTGTATCAAAAAGAATCAAATACCTAGGAATAAACCTAACCAAGGATGTGAGAGACCTATACCCTGAAAACTACAAGACACTCCTAAGAGAAATTAAAGAGGACACTAATAAATGGAAATTCATCCCATGCTCTTGGTTAGAAAGAATTAATATTGTCAAAATGGCCATCATGCCTAAGGCAATCTACAGATTCAATACATTCCCTATCAAAATACCAACAGCATTCTTCAACGAACTGGAACAAATAGTTCTAAAATTCATGTGGAACCACAAAAGACCCTGAATAGCCAAAGCAATCCTGGGAAGGAAGAATAAAACAGGGAGCATCTTGCTTCCCAACTTCAAGCTCTACTGCAAAGCCACAGTAATCAAGACAGTTTGGTACTGGCACAAGAACAGACCCACAGACCAGTGGAACCGAATAGAAAGTCCAGATATTAACCCAAACATATATGGTCAATTAATATATGATAAAGGAGCCATGGATATACAATGGGGAAATGACAGCCTCTTCAACAGCTGGTATTGGCAAAACTGGACAGCTACATGTAAGAGAATGAAACTGGATTACTAACTCCATACACAAAAGTAAACTCAAAATGGATCAAAGACCTGAATGTAAGTCATGAAACCATAAAACTCTTAGAAAAAAACATAGGCATAACTCTCTTGAATATAAACATGAGTAACTTCTTCATGAACATATCTCCCCGGGCAAGGGAAACAAAAGCAAAAATGAACAAGTGGGGCTATATCAAACCAAAAGCTTCTGTATAGCAAAGGACACCATCAGTAGAACAAAAAGACATCCTACAGTATGGGAGAATATATTCATAAATGACATATGCAATAAGAGGTTAACACCCAAAATATACAAAGAGCTCATGCACCTCAAGAAACAAAAAGCAAATAATCCAATTAAAAAATGGGCAGAGTATCTGAACAGACACTTCTACAAAGAAAAAATTCAGATGGCCAACAGGCACATGAAAAGATGCTCCACATTGCTAATCATCAGAGAAATACAAACTAAAACCACAATGAGATATCACCTCACATCAGTTAGAATGGCTGCCATCCAAAAGACAAACAACAACAAATGTTGGCGAGGATGTGGAGAAAGGGGAACCCTCCTGCACTGCTGGTGGGAATGTAAACTAGTTCAACCATTGTGCAAAGCAGTATGGAGGTTCTTCAAAAAACTAAAAATAGAAATACCATTTGACCCAGGAATTCCATTCCTAGGAATTTACCCTAAGACTGTAGCAGGCCAGTTTGAAAAAGACATATGCACCCCTATGTTTATCGCAGCACTATTTACAATAGCCAAGAAATGGAAGCCATCTAGGTGTCCATCAGTAGATGAATGGATAAAGAAGATGTGGTACATATACACAATGGAATATTATTCAGCCATAAGAAGAAAAGAAATCCTACCATTTGCAACAACATGGATGGAGCTAGAGGGTATTATGCTCAGTGAAATAAGCCAGGCAGAAAAAGACAAGTACAAAATGATTTCACTCCTTTGTGGAGCATAAAAACAAAGCAAAATCTGAAGGAACAAAACAACAGCAGACTCATAGAACCCAAGAATGGACTAACAGTTGCCAAAGGGAAAGGGAGTGGGGGAAGAGGTGGGAAGGGAGAGAGAAGGAGAAAAAGGGGCATTAAAATTAGCACACATAATGTAGGGGGGTGGGCACGCAGAAGGCAGTATAGCACAGAGAAGACAAGTAGTGACTCTAGAGCATCTTACTATGCTGATGGACAGTGAATGTAATGGGGTGTGTGGTGGGACTTGATAATGCAGGGAATCTAGTAACCACATCATTGCTCATGTAAGTGTTTGTTAATGATACCAAAAACAAGCAAACAAAAAACCATTTAACTATAAAAGTAAAGAAGGCTAAAATTAAGAGCTTCTCATCATCTAAAGAAAACTTCTGTATTATCAAAAGACACACGAGTAGGAGAAGATATCTGTAAAGAATATAACAGACCAAAGACTTACATCAAGAATATATTTTTTTAAAGGCCTACAGACCAATGAGAAAAAGAGAAAAGTTAATAGAAAAATTCAAATAGGATTTGATGAGGCAGCTGTTCAAAAAGAGGAATTACAAATGGCTAATTAACTTATCAAAGGTGTTTAGCAGTATTTGTATTTATAGAAACGCACCTAAAACCACACTGAGTCCCCCCACAACCCTATCAGACTGGCTAAAATTATGAGCTCTAAAATGAGTTTGGGAGAGGCTGTGAAACTATTTTCATATACAGCAACAGAAAAGCTATTTCTGGGTTATAAAAGCAGGAATTTAATGTGGGAGAAGAATCCAGGGATTCTGGAATGTTCTGGTGATGTACATTTGCTTACTTCCTGCATCGGTGGATTTGATGAGGTGCAGGGCAATTAATTTTGGCTCTTGTCCGTCTCAACAGTAAATTGCTCAGCTACCACTTAGTGGAGGTAACTGCTGTCATATTGCTTTAATAGTTTCCTTGTACTGACATGAAATGAAGAATTTCTTCCATGCACATGCTCAAGAGTTGGCAAAACTCCTAATAGCAACGTTCAGTTTGGCCTGTAGTGGCTCTTACATGCAAATGAATTATGTAAAAAGCAGAAAGGAGGAATTATCAATCCTATGAGCCTCTTCCTCTCAAGGCAACATACCATTTTCTTCTCTTCTATAGACTCCAGTGGCATTTCTTTTCGCCTGCTCTTTAAAACCTGCATACCTCCCCTTCTTCAGGAAGGTCTCCTGAGATAATGTCTTATAGCCAGCTGTCCCCTGACCCTTTTCACTTTCTATCTTGTATTACTATTGCAGGCATACAAGTTTCCTTCAGCAGACAGTGACTTCTTGGAAAAGGATTCTTGTCTGATCCATTCTTTATTTCCTCACAATGACTTTCCCAGTTTCTTGCTCATGGTAGGTTTTTAGTAAATGTTTTTTTTATGAGTGAATGGATCTTCAACTTAATAAACATCCAGAATTTTAGGCTGTATCAATTAGGAATGATGTTGGTACTAGTAACAGAGAACCTGTTATAGTGGCTTAAACAAGTGAAAACTTTTTCATTTCATGTAAAAACAAAAAGTCATTATTCTGCCAGTCTGGGGTTGGTAAAGTGGTACTAAAAGTCGTGAGAAACCCGGGCACTTTTTAATTTCTGCTCTGCATTCTTTAGTATGTTGTTTCCATTTTCCAGGTTGCAAGATAGCTAACAGAGCTCCAGCCAGCATGTCTGCATTTTAAAATAGAAAAGGAAAGAAATAGAAGTGACAAACAGGCTCTTCTCTCATCCAAGTCAGCGCCTACTTTAAAGAGTTTCAGAAAACACCAACCAAAGACTTCTACTTAAATTTCATTGAATACCACCTTAACTGAAAGGGAGGGTGGGAAATAAAGTTTTTTATTTTGGCACACTGTCACTCTGAACAAAATCTGAGTTATGTTACTGTCTTGCCAATGGGTTTCAGCCCCAGGCAAGTTCACTGTGGATTCAGTGAGACTGAGGAATGACAATGGAACGTTCTTGGGGTAAAAGAGTTTATTACCCAGCTTGTTCTCCCAGCAGCAGGTCAAGCAATAGAATTACATCTGCATCCAACAGTCTGCAGGTCTGTAATCCTCCTTTTTCTCTGCCTCTGCCCAGAGCACTAGGCAGAGCTCTCTATATAGTGACTCAGTCAGTAATAGCTTATGGCCTATGATGTGGAAGCATTAGCCTATCAGTAGTCCAGTTACATCATCAGTAGTTCAGGTTCAGGTGAGGATCCTGGCCATAGAAACTTCAATTTTCCCCATAGTTACTAAGGAAGAAAGGGAGAGAAGATACTGGGTAAGCAGCCTGCAATTGTTGCCATAAAATGTCTTAATATTCATCAGTACACATTACCTTTTTTCTTCACAAGTGTTAATTATTTCTTAAAGATTTTTCTTATTTCTCCTCAAAGTCTATAGATAAATTATTGAAATTTATCCAGACCCTGGCTTTCACATCCAGCGATTTAATGTAATACAATCTACTCCCTTCATCAAATGAGCTTCATTGGTTTTCTTATATCCCTAAGTAGATATGACACTGTGGGGAAGTTGGGGTTCCTATGGCCAGGATCCTCACTGAACTTAAACCACCTGATGATGTAACTGGCCTGTTGCTAGGCTACCGCTTCCACACCTTTAGGCAATAAGCTATTATTGTGCTGTATAGAGAGCTTGGCCCAGTGCTCTGGGCGGAGGCAGAGACGCTAGTGCTCCACCTACCGCCGGGAGAACAAGCCGGGTAATAAACCCTTTTCACCCCAAAGAAGGTTTCGCTGTCAATTTCTTTGGTCACATTGAATCCATAGTGAACTTGCCCGGGGCTGAAACCCACTGGCAAGACAGACACCATCTGGTGTTTTTCATTTTTGACCCAGAGCCATGGCTGGCATCATCAGACGAAGTGGCAGCAGGCAGGGGCAGAAATGGGTCAGTGACACAAATAACTCGGTGTGGATAAAGTGAAGGTTCCTGTGCCCAGGATTCTCACCTGGCCTTGGTTGGCTAGCTCACTACACACATGTGGGCAATACATCGTTATTGACTCTCTATAAAGAGCTCTCCGCCCAGTGCTCTGGGTGACATGGTGTCATGGCTGCAAGACTGCAGGAGAGCAGAAACAAGACTGGAGTGGTGGCAGTACCAAGAACAGAGACTGAGATGGCTGCAGGGGCAGAGAGGCCCAGAGGCAGACACCGGCTTGCTGCATGCAGACTTGCTCTGAGTGGATGGGATTCTAGTGATTAACCTGCCACCTTGGAAATAAAGTTGGGTATAACCCTTTCAGGCCAAGAACGTTCTACTGTCATTTCTTTGGTCACATTGAATCCATAGTGAACTTTACTGGAGCTGAAATCCATTGGCAAGACACTTGGTAATTAAAAACCTGTTGTTGTAATGTTTGCTTCTTGCAACAAAATACACATTGCAGGATTTTGATAAGATTCTGTTCTGTTAATCGTCAGCAATTGGAAGCTCAGAGTGTGAGTCTAATTGTCAGATTTATGCTATGGCTGATATGAAGTATTAAGTTTCAAAAAGACAACTAGAGAGGCAGTTAAAGGAACATTTATTGTGGGTTATTTTTAGCCTACCTTTTCATATACGTTAAACCCTCCTAAATAATAATAAATAATAATAATAAATTCCTCCTAGATAATTTGGGTGACTGGGAAAAATGGAAGTTCCTATGGCCAGGATCCTCACCTGACCCTAAACTACTTGTTTGTGTAATTGGCCTGCTATTAAGCTGAAGCTTCCACACTGTTCTCAATGAGCTATTGACCGAGTCCCTATGTAAAGAGCTCCACTCAGTGCTCTGGGTGGAGGCAGAGACGGAGGTGGGTTACGGACCTGCAGACTGCTGGATGCAGACATGGTGATTCTAGTGCTTGACCTGCCTACCACCGTAAGAATAAAGCCAGGTAGAAACCCTTTTAGCCCCTAATGTTGCGTTGTTGTTATTCGGTCTCACAGAATCTAGAGTGAACTTGCCTGGGGGCAATCCCACTCAGGCAAGACAATGACTGAGGTACAAGTGACTAAAGATAATAATTGATCTTTTAAATCATCCATTCCATTCAATTAATAATCATTGAATGTATATACCACTTGTCAGGCATTGTGGTAGCTGCTAGAGATATAAATAAGAATTTTTTTTTTAATGTAGACATTTCAGAGGTAAAAAGATAAGTTGCAAGGTTAAAATGGACAGTAGGAAACTGAGATGAACAATCTGAAATCAGCTTCCATGGGCTAATCCTTCCGGAAAGGCTACCAGAAAATTAATTATAGAAACTAAGCTTGGATATTTTGTAATTTTTATTTTAGCCACATATAATTAAATTAGAAATTTTCAGGAGATTTAGGCATAGATTAATATGAAATTCTGACATATTAAAATTAGACAATCTTAAGAATAAAGAAAAGAAATAGAATGACTCACTTATATGGCATAGAAATAAGGTGTCCTAGTAGTCGGCTGTTCTGCTTAAAAGAAAGATGTTTTAACAGGTTACAGCTGAGTATGTGGCTCCAAATCCCATTAGCATATTCTTAGCTTTAGTGCAGGAATTTACATAACAGTTTCAGAAAATGAAATTTAAAACCGAGACCTGGAAAGGACTCGTTAATTTAAAGCCAGGTCTTTTTTTTTTTTTTAATCAATGGATTGTCAGAAGTTTAAATTGCTTAATGCTAATGTACTAATTGGTACAACTGGTCAAATCCCAGTTGAAAGTCATGAATTTGAAAACCGAAGATGCCACGGCAGACAAAAAACCCCTGCTTATTAGAAGTCCAGCCCGGAGCAGCAGGGGTCCTGGGGCCCACGGGTCTCCAGGATATTCACTTGGCGCTGAGGCCACGGTTCTGAGCTTTTGACCTTGGAACATCAGTCAGTCTGTCGCGCTTGATTGTCCTCCTTAGTTGGATGAATGATTTATGATCCCTGAAACTCAGGGTACTCTTACGTAAGTTGTGTTTAGATACGACCATTATGATGTCTATGCATACTCTGTTAATTTTTTTAATGATTTTTGAAACACTTAAAAGGGATTTATCTACAGAATTTATAAGGCTGATTTAATAGGTTGACAAGAGTGGTTTAAATGTTTAAGAAATCTTTGTTTCTTACATTTGTAACCCTCCCTTGGTGTGTTTGAAATGTTCAAGAGTCAACTGTATGAGAATTGTACTTTGAAATAGCCAAGGGAATCTGATTAGTTAAATATGTTCGGTGTATGAGTTAACTCGAAAAGGACAAGTAAAAATGATTCTCATTTTTGTTCTTATTTTGATTCAATAAGATGATTCTTTTTTTGTTCTTATTTTGATTAAAATTATGAAATTTACAAGGAACTAAAGCTGTAAGTTAAGCTTAAATAAGGAAAATAAGATTTTCACCTTTGTAACTATAATAATACCTTATGGATTAAAACACATAATTATAAGGATTCTTTCCTGGGCACAAATCCCAACTAGGATGGTCAAAGCTCCAAACTCAGAATTAACCAATAACAAAAGTGAGAGTGGGCTGCAAGTGTGGGCTGTGGGTTAGTCACTAGCATGTTTGAAGAAAGAGCCACATTCCTAGCAGCAGGTCACTGGTGTCCCCATGTATACAGAGCACACAAGCTAGCAGAAAAATAAGGCTGGAGGGCTGCTCCTTGTAGAAAGACAACCTGCCTGGAGAGGGGATGTGGGTATGAGATCTGGGCTCGCAGCAAGAAGCCAAGCGGGCTTGAGATAACTCCAAAAATGTTTACATCAGAATAAGGGGTGGAAAAAAAGGAAACTGCTAAGGTACTCCATCCCCAGAATGAAAATCCTCTAACTTTGCCAACTGACTCTTCCAGTTTGCCTGCCTTTACTGTACCCACCACCCTCACTCTCACCCTCAAAGCTCCTGCTTAATAGCCCTTCCCACCAGCACCGAGTGGAAAAGGGAATTCAAGAAAGAAGACCATATCAGAACAGAAACAGAATATTCAGTGGTAGCTGAATACGTCTTGGAAGAAGCAGGGAAAGCTGGAAAAAAAAAAGGCTCACTTGAGCATTGTTATTTTGTGCACGTTTCTCTGATTGGTAATTTGGAGATGAAGAATTTAGTTTCCTTTTCTGGGAGTGTAATCACACCCCTTATTCCTGCAATAATTAATGATCATACTGAAAATACTCTTTTACTAAGCTTAATTTTTATAATTAGTCTATAGACTTAATTAGAGCTACAGAACAAAGTGAAAATGTAATAAACACTGACAACATAAAAATAATAAAGTTGATGTAGAATTTGGGAGACACGAGATACTTATATTTAAGTATACAGTATCTTCACCTTTCATAGATACAGTATAAAGTCATAAATCAAAGTACAGATATCCAAATACAGAATTTAAAACAGTGCTTTTCTCACTGTAGGTCACAACCCATCCATGGGTTATGAAAATAATGTAGTGACCCTAACCAACATTTGAAAAATGAAATAAAATAGAATTGGAGATATTAGACTTCGTTGCATGGTTTGAAAGTAGTATGGGGATATAACATCAGCAAAATGGCTGAATAAGACATCCCTCACATTATACTCCCCACAACAGCGACAATTTGGCAGTCATCCATGGACAAAAGTGCCTTTGTGGGATGTGGGCTCCAGCATCATAGACTAAGGGACTTGAGTCTTGCCCACCCATACAGACCTCCATCCCGGCCTGTGTACCCGGCAGTGGCATGTGAACCAACTCTAGCCCCTCTCAACTGTGGTCCAGTAGCCCCGACAAGAGCACTGATTTGGACAACCACCCATGGATGAGAGACCCTTTATGGGAGTCCAGGAATCCAGTGGAGAATTCCAGAACACATTGGAGGAAAAAACCCCCAAACATTTAGACTCATTGGAGAAGGTAAGGGGAACAATTTGACTTTACCCATGACATCCTGCCCCTAGGACAGCACAGCTCAGTGCCAAGAGAGACCTTCTTGGCCTGTGATTTCTGCTATAGGGGAGAGTGAGAGAATGTGAGTGAGCACCAGTTTCCCGAGCTGTTCAGGATGCTGCCAAAGAAGCCCACTTCTCTCTTGCCCCATCCAGAAAACTGGGTCATGAGCTGCTTGACTAGGGGGTGGGAAGAAACTAGGAGACCGTTTCCTATTGATATGTGCATGTATATATATGTCCTGAATTAATTCCTTGAGAGTTACATGTGTTGCAAATGTTTTCTCCCAGTTTACACTGACTTTTTGCTTTTCAAAAAACATATCTTTTGATGAGCAGAAGTTTATATTTTCATGTAGTTCAGTCTATTAATCTTCCCTTTATAGTTTGTGCTTAGTTTTTGAAATATCAAGAACCATTTTGGCAATATTTCAAAATTTTGCCCATACAACACAATGCATTTTATATATACATATATAAATATGTCAAAATAACAAATATGCCTAAATTGTACAGCTCTAACTAGCTTTAAATATTGTAATTAAAACTGTATAATTAAAATAAGCATGCCAGCCAATGGTTTAAAAAAAGTTTCACTTTGTGTTTATCTAGCTCTAGAGCTACTGAATTCAATGGCCACAGTGAAGAAATTATCTGATGCTGTGGGTGGCTGCAACCTTGGAGAATCTCAGCCTCTTTGTCCATCCCATTCTATTTTTGTCCTTAATAGCAGATATTTATCTTAATTTTAGATTTTATTATTTTCTTTATAATCATAATCTTAAGAGGTTAAAGTAGTACTAAATTTCATGTGCAATGAAATTTCAGATTCTCAGTAATTTATCTTTCTTAGTGATTTCTACTCTAGCCCTCAATTTAACTTTAAAGTACTATCTAAACTGTTGTTTTTACTAAGTGCTATCTAAAAGTAATGGAAAAGGGAAAAAATACAGCCCAAATCAACTGTAACTACCTCTGCCTTCTCATGAAGGCAGCATAATTCATATAATTGAAGGAAAAAAATCTCTCGATGGCTTTCTTCTCCTGCTATAGACAGTGGGAGAGAAAAGGGTGTGAGATTCCAGCTTAGCAAAGCCTTTGGATATTCAAAGGAATGGACAGGGATTTTGGAGTGAAGGATAGGAAAGAGAGAAGAGGGGAAGAAAGGACTAAACAGTTTGGCAGAAGACTAGAGTCTGAGCTGGTAGACATGGTCAAGGAACTTTTTAGAAAAAAGATTGGAGATTTGAGATGACCCCCACTCTCACTGTTAACCCTGTTATCATCTGCTTTATATACACATGCCTTGTGTGGACAATGCTTTTGAGGAAATGAAATCTATTTTATGTGATGCCAAGTGAAACAGGAACAATGTGAATGGGATAGTGAGGTTATCCTTCTACTGAACTAATTCAGCTGTGGAAGACAATCAGACCAATAGGAAATGGGAGGCTTTGTGCTTCTCAAAGACATTTTCAGTCTTCACCCACAGCAAGGGGCTTAAAATCTCTTGTTATCTGAGCTATACAAACTAAGAAGAAGAAAGGGAAACAAATTGCAGCCACCAGTCCATTACAATTCTGAAGTCCAGCTAAGGCTCATATCTACCAGGTGCAAAAATATTCTTTAAGGAGGATCCATTTCTGCTCCCTTGAAGTGATTCCCTTGTCATTATTTTTTCTTTAATTTTGGTATCATTAATGTACAGTTACATGAGCAACATTATGGTTACTAGACTCCCCCCATTATCAAGTCCCCACCACATACCCCATTACAATCACTGTCCATCAGCATAGTAAGATGCTGTAGAATCACTACTTGTCTTCTCTGGGCTATACTGCCTTCCACATTATGTGTGTTAATCATAATGCCCCCTTTTCCTCCTTATCCCTCCCTTCCCCCTTGTCATTATTTTTTAAATTTATCTTTTAATGCAATAAAGTTGATATACAATATTATGTTGGTTTTAGATGTATAACATACTTACTGAATAATTGTATACACTACTAGATGATTGCCACAATAGATGTGGTTACTCCATTATCATACCAAGATGGTAGTACAATATTATTGGTTAAATTCTCTGTTATACTTCCATTCCTATGTCTAACTTATTTTACAATTTGCCACTTGTAGTAAAAATTGAAGTTTGTACGGCCTGAACCTAACCTGATCCTCACCTGAACCTAAATTACTTGATGATGTAACTGGCCTGCTGCTAGGCTACTTTTTCCACACCCATAGGCAATAAGCTATTATTGACTGAGTCACTATATAAAGAGCTCTGCCCAGTGCTCTGTGCACAGGCAGAGATGAAGGAGGATTACAGACCTGCAGACTGTTGGATACAGATGTAATTCTAGTGCTCAACCTAGAACAAGCCGGGTAATAAACCCTTTTACCCTAAGAATGTTCCATTGTCATGCCTCAGTCTCACTGAATCCATAGTGAACCAGCCAGGGCTGAAACCCATTGGCAAAAACCCGCTTGTACCTCCTTAACCCTTTCATCTATTTCATCCATCCTCCCACCCCTTTCCCTATGGTAATCAGCAGTTTGTTGTCTATATTTGTGGGTCTGTTTCTCTTTGTTTTTTAGGTTCCAAATATGAGTGAAATCATACGGTATGTCTCACCAGAGGGTTTCAGCCCCAGGCTGGTTCACTATGGATTTGGTGAGACTGAGAAATGACAACAGAACATTCTTGGGGTAAAGGGGCTTATACCTGGCTTTATTCTCAGGGTGGCAGGTCAAGCACTAAGATCACATGTGCATCCAGCAGTCTGCAGATCTGTAATCCACCTCTGTCTCTGCCTCCACCCAGAGCATTGAGCAGAGCTCTTTATATAGTGACTCAATCAGTAATAGCTCATTGCCAACAGGTGTGGAAGCATTAGCCTAACAGTAGGCCAGTTACATCATCAAGTAGTTTAGGGTCAGATGAGGAACCTGGCCATAGGAACTTCCATTTTCCCCACAGGTTTCTCTGCCTGGTTTATTTCACTTAGCATGATACCCCCTCGGTCCATCTGTGTTGCCACAAATGGCAAGATTTCCTTTTTTTATGGCTGAGTAATATTCTCTTGCATATATGTACCATGTCTTTTTCACCCATTCGTATGTTGATGGGCACTTGGGTTGCTTCTATATCTTTGCTATTGTAAATAATGCTGCAATGAATCTAGGTGTGTATATATCTTTTTGAATTAGTTTTCTTTTCTATTATCTTTTTGATTTTGTTTTCTTCAGGTAAATTACCAGAAGTGGAATTGTTGGGTCATATGGTAGTTCTCTTTTTAGTTTTTTGAGGAACCTCCATATTGTTTTCCAAAGTGGTTGGACCAATTTACATTCCAGCTAACAGTGTGCGAGGGCTTCTTTTTCTCCACATTTGTTATTTCTTATCTTTTGGATAGTGGCTATTCTGTCTGGTATGAGGTGATACCTCATTGTAGTTTTGATTTTTATTTCCCCAATGATTAATGATGTTGAGCATCTTTTCATGTGTCTATTGCCCATCTGTTTGTCTTCTTTAGACAAACGTCTGTTCAGGGTTCAGGTCCTCTGCCCATGTTTTAATTGGGTCATTAATTTGTTTTGGGGTTTTTTTTTTTGGTGTTGAGTTCTATGAGTTCTTTATATATTTTGGACATTAGCCCATTGTCTGATATATCATTTGTGAATATATTCTCCTATACTGTAGCCTTTTTGTTTTGTTGAGGGTTACCTTTGCTGCAGAGAAGCTTCTTTCTTTAATGTAGTCCCACTTGTTTATTTTTGCTTTTGTTTCCCTTGCATTGGTAGACATATCCATAAAGAAATTTCTCATGCTGATGTTCATAATATTCTTGCCTATGATCTTTTCTAAGAGTTTTATGGTTTCCTGTCTTATATTTAGATCTTTAATCCATTTAGAGTTTGCTTTTGTGTATGATGGAAGACAGTGATCTAGTTTCATTCTCTTCCACATGGCTCCAGTTTTCCCAGTACCATTTATTGAAGAGACTGTTTTCTCCCCGTTGTATATTCATGGCTTCTTTGCCATATATTAATCAATCATATATATATTGGTTCATTTCTGGGCCCTCTGTTCTGTTACACTGACCTATAGGTCTGCTCTTGTTCAACTACCATACTGTTTTGATTACTATAGCTTTGTTCTTCTTTCTCAAGATTGTTTTGGCTATTTGGGGTCTCTTATGGTTCCACATAAATTTTAGGATTCTTTGCTCTAGTTCATTGAATTGTCATTGGTATTTTAATAGGGATTGCATTAAATCTGTAAATTGTTTTGAGCAGGATGGCCATTTTGACAATAATAATTCTTTCTATCCCTGAGCATGGGATAGATTTCCATTTATTTGCATTTTCTTCAAATTCTTTCATCAGTGTCATAAAGTTTTCAGACTACAGGTTTTTCATTTCCTTGGTTAGGTTTGGTACTAGGTATTTTATTCTTTTGATGCAATTGTAAATGGATTTGTTTCCTGATTTTTCTTTCTGCTAGTTTGTTTTTACTATGTAGGAATACAACAGATTTCCACATATTGATTTTGTATCCTGCAACATTGCTGAATCCATTTATTAGTTCTAAAAGTTTTTTTGATGTCTTTAGGGTTTTCTATATATAGTATCATATCATCTGCAAATAGTGACAGTTTTACTTCTTCCTTACCAATCTGGATGCCTTTTACTTCTTTTTCTTGTTTGATTGCCATGGCTAGGACTTCCAGTATTATGTTGAATAAAAGTGAATGAGTGGGGCATCCTTGTCTGATCTTAGAGGAAAAGTTTTCAGCTTTTCACCATTGAGTACGATGTTGGCTGTGGGTTTATCATATGTGACCTTTTATTATTTTGAGGTATGTTCCCTCTATACCCACTTTGTTGAGAACTTTTTATCATGAATATTGAATTTTCTCAAATGCTTTATTAGCATCTATCGAGATGATAATATGGTTTTTATTCTTCCTTTTGTTAATGTGGTGTATCACATTGGTTGATTTGTGGATACTGTAAGATCCTTGCATCCCTAGAATAAGTCCCACTTGGTAGTGATGAACGATCCTCTTGATGTATTTTTTAATTCACTTTGGTAATATTTTGTTGAAGATTTTTGCATCTATGTTCATCAGAAATATTGGTCTATAGTTTTCTTTTTTTTAATTAAGATATCATTGATATACAATCTTATGAAGGTTTCACATGAGCAACACTGTGGTTACAACATTCACCCATATTATAAAGTCTGCCCTACACACACCCAATTACAGTCACTGTCCATCAACATAGGAAGATGCTAGAGTCACTACTTGTTTTCTCTGTGCTATACTGCCTTCCCTGTGATCCCCCCTACATTATGTGTGCTAATCATAATGCCCCTTAATCCCCTTCTCCCTCCCTCCCCACCCACCCTCCCCACCTCATTCCCTTTAGTAACTGCTAGTGCCTTCTTGGAGTCTGTGAGTCTGTGCTGTTTTGTTCCTTCAGTTTTCCTTTGTTGTTATACTCCACAAATGAGGGAAATCATTTGGTACTTGTCTTTCTCTGCCTGGCTTATTTCACTGAGCATAATACCCTCTAGCTCCATCTGTGTTTTTGCAAGTGGTAGGATTTGTTCTCTTCTTATGCATGAATAATATTCCATTGTGTATATGTACCACCTCTTCTTTATTCATTCATCTACTGATGGACACTTAGGTTGCTTCCGTATCTTGGCTATTGTAAGTAGCATAGGGGTGCATTTGTCTTTTTGAATCTGGGGTCTTGTTTTCTTTGGGTAAATTCCTAGGAGTGGAATTCCTGGGTCAAATGGTATTTGTATTTTTAATTTTTTGAGGAACCTTCATATTGCTTTCCACAATGGTTGAACTAATTTACATTCCCACCAACATATAGGAGGGTTCCCCTTTCTCTGCATCCTCACCAGCATTTGTTTTCTAGTCTTTTGGATGTTGGCCATCCTAACTGGTATGAGGTGATATCTCATAGTGGTTTTAATTTGCATTTCCCTGATTATTAGCAATGTGGAGCATTTTTTCATATGCCTGTATAGTTTTCTTTCTTTTGTAGTGTCTTTATCTGGTTTTGGTATTGAAATAATACTTGCATTGTAGAATGAGTTTGTAAGTATTCCCTCTTCTTCTGTTTAGGAATACTTTAAGGGAGTGTATTAGGATATCATTAAATGTTTGGTAGAATTCACCCACGAAGCCATCTGTTTCTGGACTTTTGTTGTTGGTAGTTTTTTGATTACCAGTTCAATTTTGTTATTAGTAGATTGTCTGTTTCTTCTTGGGTCAGTCTGGGAAAATTGTATGTTTCTGGAAGTTTATCCATGTCTTATAGGTTGTCCAATTTATTGGCATATAATTTTCCATAGAATTCTCATAATTCATTGTATTTCTGTGGTATCAATTGTAACTTCTTTTTTGTCTCTGATTTTTTGTTGTTGTTGTTCTCCTTTTTTTTCTTGATAAGGGGTCTATGGCTAGAGGTTTGTCTATTTTGTTTATCTTCTTGAAGAACCAGCTCTTGGTTTCATTGATATTTTTCTATTGTTTTCTTAACCTCTATTTTATTAATTTCTGCTCTGATCTTTATGTCCCTCCTTCTACTAATTTTGGGCTTTGTTTGTTCTTCTTTTTCCAGTTCCTTTAGTTGTAGGGTTAAATTGTTTAGTTGAGCTTGTTCTTGTTTCTTGAGGTAGACTTATATTGCTGTAAACTTCCTGCTTAGAACCACTTTCACTGTATCCCACAAATTTTGAACAGTTGTGTTTGTTTTTGTCTCCTTGTATTGTTTGATTTACTCTTTGAGCCATTCTTTGATCCATTGATTATATAGAAGCATGTTGTTTAGCCTCCATGTATTTGCATTTTTTTCCAGTTTTTTCTTGTACTTGATTTCTAGTTTCATACCATTGTGGCCTAGAAGATGATTGATATAATTTCAATATTCTTAAATTTGCTCAAACTTTTTTGTGTGTCCTAATATGTGATCTATTTTGGAGAATGTTCCATGTGCACTTGAGAAAAATGTGTATTTTGTTGCTTTTGGGTAGAATGTTCTGTCAGTATCTGTTAAGTCCATCTGGTCTAATGTGCCATTCAACGCCTCTATTTCCGTTTTATTTTCTGTGTGGATGATCTATCCATTGATGTAAGTGGGTGTATTAAAATCTCCTAATATGATTGTGTTGCTGTGAATTTTTCTCTTTAGGTCTGCTAGTATTTGGTTTATATATTTAGGTCCTCTTACGTTGGTTTGCATAGTTGTTTATGTTGTTATATCATCTGGTTGGACTGATCCCTTTATCATTATGTAATGTCCTTCTTTGTTTCTTATTAATTTGTTTTGAAGTCTATTTTGTCTCATATAAGTATTGCAACTGCAGCTTTTTTTCATTCTTATTTGCATAGTATATCTTTCCACATGTTTCTTTCAGTCTGAAGTGAGTTTGAAGTGGGTCTTGTTTTTTTTTTTCATCCATTCAGTAATTGTATGTCTTTTGATTGGAGAACTTAGGCCATTTGCATTTAAGGTAATTATCTATATGTATATACTTATTGCTATTTTGTTAAATGTTTCCTGGATGTTTTTGGTGTTCTCTCATCCTTTCTTCCTCTCTTGCTCTCTTCTCTTGTGTTTTATGACTTTCTTCAGTCATATGGTTCAGTTCTCTTCTCTTTCCTTTTTGTGTATATACTATATATTTTTGGTTGTGGTTACATGGAATTCTTAAATGACATCCTATGAATAACAACCTATAATAAGCTGATGGTCACTTAAGTTCAAATGCATTCTAACAGCACTACGTTTCTTACTCCTCCTGTTTCCCATTTGATGTATATCTTCTTTTATAACTTTTTATTAATTGACTCCCTTAACTAACTTTTAGATGTAATTTCTTTTATTATTTTTGTCTTTTTGACCTTCATACTAGTTTTCAAGTAATTGATCTAATACCTCTGCTATATGTTTGCTTTACCAATGGAAAATATTCCCTTTCTTAAATTTCTTTCTTCTATTTAGGGTATTTTCTTTCCCTCTTAAAGAAGTCCCTTTAACATTTATTGTAAGGCTGGTTAGTAGTGGTGAGCTCTTTTAACTTATGTTTATCTGTGAAATTCTTTATCTCTCCTTCAATTCTGAATGATAACTTTGCTGGGTAGAGTATTCTTGGTTGGGGCTTTTTTTCCATTCAGCACTTTAAATATACGCCGTTCACTTCTAGCTTGTAGAGTTTTGGCAGAAAAATCAGCTAAGCTTATGGGGTTTCCCTTATATGTAATTCATTGCTTTTCTCTTGCTTCTTTTAAGATTCTCTTTGATCTTTGACATTTTGGTTACTTGGTGTGGACTTCCTTGGGTTCATCTGGCTTGAAGCGTTCTGTTTCCTGGATCCAATAAACTGTTTCCTTTCTCAGGTTAGGGAAGTTTTTCAGCTATTATCTCTTCAAATAAATATTCTACTCCTTTTTCTCTCTCTTCTCCTTCTGGGCCTCCTATGATGTGGATGTTGGGACATTTGATGTGCCAGAGCTCTCTTATCCTATCCTTATTTCTTTTCATTCTTTCTTCCTTCTGCTGTTCAGCTTGAGTCCTTTCCATTACTCTCTTTTCCAAGTCACTGATCCATTCTTATGCATCCTCTAGTCTGTTGTTCATTCCCTCCACTGCATTTTTTATTTCATCTACTGAGTTCTTTATCTCTAAATTGTTCTTTTTTAGACTTTCTATCTCTTTGTTGAGGTCTGCCTTGAGTTCTGCCATTGTTTTCTTAAGTCCAGCGAATATCTTAATAATTATTAAACTCCTTATCAAGTAGATTGGTTAATTCTGTTTCATTTAGCTGTTTTTTTTTTATTCTTTTCCTGTTCTTTGGAGCATATTCCTCTGTATTCTCATTTTGTATGACCTTTTGTGCTTGGTTCTGTGAGTTAACTGAAAAGGCTCACTCTCCTGGTCTTGAAGGACTAGTCTTATGAAGGAGAGTCCTCTTTGTACACTGGATGTGCCTCATGGTTTTGGCAAGTTGGAGGCCAAAGTGAGATGCGGTTTTCCTGGTGCTGGGGCTCCCAGGATATGGTCCTGGGGACACAGCTTTGGGAGCCCTTTGGAGGGACTCCTGGGTAGAGACCTGTGAGTTCTGTGCTGGTGAGGGAGGGTGATCAATGGTGCACTCCTGGTAACTCCTAGTAGCACCTGCTGAATCCCCTGTGCTTCCTCACTTGAATGCCCATATGCACTCTGAGGACCACTCTGGGGAATTCCTGCATTGGGTGCCCACCAGTTCCTGTTGGCTGTGTTGAGTCAGGCTCTGCACATTCCCCCTTGGCCCCCTATTGTTCTGGACTGCTCCCAAGTATTCCCACATAGGTGCCCACAACCCAGCTGGTGGTAGGAATCAGGCACTGTGCATGTGCACATTTCCTGGGCTCCTGTGCACTCTGGGTTACTCCTGGGAATTCCCACATTGGTGCCCTTTGGTCCCACTGGTGGCGAGGATCAGGCACTGTGTGTGCATGTTCCAGGGTGCTCTGGGGAATTCCCATGTTGACTCCTGCTGGTTTGCTGGTGGTTGGGCTCTGGCACCCTGTGTGCACTTCTCCCCTCTGCCCAACAGCCTCTGTGTTCTCTGAGGCTGGCTCTCAACTATGACCCAGTATCGGGTCTGGCACATGC
This sequence comes from Smutsia gigantea, assembly GCA_032199065.1. Classification (NCBI taxonomy): domain Eukaryota; kingdom Metazoa; phylum Chordata; class Mammalia; order Pholidota; family Manidae; genus Smutsia; species Smutsia gigantea. Next base: position 48,372 of record JAVSCE010010742.1, on the reverse strand, counting down.
ACTCCCTACCTGCTCTGGGGAGCTGCCTTGGTGGCACCTGTCTACAGACTCTTGTACCCTCTTTGTGAGCCAGGGAACTTCTTTTCCTACTGATGGGGGCTGGGCTGGTGGACAACAGTGGACAAGAAGGTGGGGCTGCTGGATCATTCTATTAGCTTCAACAAGATCACCAGATCCTGCTCTTAGCTTCACCAAGATGTATGGAAGGAGTGCACAGAGTGACACTGGTTGACCCTCCAATCTTGGGTTGCCTCTGATGGTTTCCTTGCCAAGTGGCAAATGTTTTGTTCTGAAACTTAGGTTCTTTCACTTGTGGTCTAGTTGCATTTTAAACCACAAGGCTTTTTTCCTCAGGCCACAGAATCCACACCTGGCTCCCCTAGTGGTATCTCTTCATTCCCCCTCTGCTGTTGGCTGTGCTGGGTATGAGTTTTCTCGCCATTACCCTCTCTCCACCTCTCCTGTTTGGGGCTTTTAAAAATTAATCTTTCTGTCCCTCATTGTATAGAAGGTATTTGCTCTGGTTGTCGTTCTTCTGCAGGGTAATATTTTCTGTATGTAGTTGTAGATTCAGGGTGTAGGTGGGAGAAGGTGGATTCAGGCTCTGTCTACTTCATTATCTTCTCAGAATCTGGTCATTATTTTTTTTGAGGCTTTGAATTGATCCTCTATGCACTTTGCTCTGCCTTCTTAATTGTTCTTCATTTTCATTAGAAACTGCTCTCTCAACCTGCTTCCTGCCCATAAAAAACTGGGGGCCTAGAGAACTCTTTTTCATTTTGAGCTGTCTCTGCTCCTTTTAGTTAAAACCAGTTGTGCTCTAGCAAATGTAATTGTCTTAAAAATGTTCTGGGATTCCTATGAATCTTATTGGGGATCAAACCATGGCAAAAAAACTACACCCATAATTCTTCCTGAAGATGGGCTTCTTTTTACTGTGGGCCACATGTGAAGCTGCTGTGGGAAAATATGCCCTTAATCTCAGAAATCCAGTTGTCTAGTTGAGAAGGTCTACTATGTGCTGCCTTAAATCTTACAGAGGTTTTAACAAGGGTGCCTTACAGCCAAACCCTTGATTTAATCTTTACTCTGAGACCAATTCTTACTTTGAGAATGTTTTGCTGGCCAGTGAGGCTGTCCTGGGTCTCTCTAAATTTCTTTTTTCCTCTCTTCCTGTATTTTATCATATAGGTAAGAGATGTCAATTGCACTTTGAATATTTTGCCTGGAAATCTCTTTATCCAGATCAGCAAGTTCAGAACACTTAATTGGAGGCCTTGGAGGTGAGAAAAGGTGATGAACCCAAGCAGCTCTGGGGCTGAGGCAGTCGTACATCAACTTGACAGGTGAGATCCTCATTTCCTGAGATCAGCCAATCTGTAGCTGTATTTGCTATCTTCCACAATACTGCAGGTAATAGTGTGGCCAAAAATTCCACCACTGTGTAACACAGATCACTGTTTTTGAGCCTCCAATTGCAATTTTCTCACTGCTATTCCAGGCTGCCTTGGAACAGTTTCTTTGCTGAGCTTTCAGCCTTTGTTGCCACCCAGTATAAAAACCAATGACACACGTAGGTTTTTGTTACGTTAGCACCCCAATTCCAGATACCAAGCCTGTTTCACTCATCAACGGCTATGTAATAAGCCAGCCAGCCTGGCAATTAGTGGCATAAATCAATATCCATTATATTGCTCACGATTCTGTGGGTCAAGATTTTGGGCAAGAGTTGGTGGGAATACCTCATCTCACTCAGCTCTAGAGGGGCAGTCAGCCAGGGCAGATAAGTTTGGAGATCCAAGCTGTCTGCCAGCTGGTGCTGACTGCCAGCTTGGGCACTTTGGTTCTTATCTTCTGGGACCTCTTTCTTTCCATGTGGCCTCTTCAACAGAGTAGCCTGGCCACTTACACATGGCAGTTGGCTTCCAAGAAGTTAGAAACAGAAGCCACAAGGCCTCTTAAGGCCTAGACCAAGAAGTCACCCAGCATCATTTGCACTGCATTCTTTGGGTCAGAGACGGTCACTGGGTTATCTCTGTCCAGAATCAAGGACAGAGAAACAAGATTTCATCTCTTTTTGGCAAAGTTACATTGCAACAGAGCATTCAGGATGGGACAGATTGGTGTCACTATCTTTATAAATAACCTATCTCAGAGATGGAAGCAAAGTGATCATGAATCCAAATCCTGTCTGAGGCTGTCTCTATTTCACCATCCAGACATAAACCTGATGTTCAAGCTCTCTCCTTAGCTGTCTGCTAAGCCAAGTATGTCAGAAGGAAGTTAAGGCAGTAACTAATCTACACAAGACTGCTTTTACAATATTCCTATCTGTATTTGCTTGAGCATTTGAGAGACAAACCACCTCAGAAGATTTCCTGTTCCATTGTTGAACAACCATGAATTCTAGAGAAGTCTTCCATTTGTGAAACTCAAGCTGCCTGTCTGTGATTCCTCCTGCGGTCATATATCTGCCCTCTGGAGCCATTCACAGGAAACCTACTCACTTCTGAATATGACTGGCAATATTCTGAGTTAGATATTTTAAGATTTTAAATTCCGATTTTAGGCTTAGATATTTTAAGATAGTTTTCTTGACTCAAGACTCAGCATCTCCCCACTTCATTACTTCTGTATCCCGGGTCATGGTTTCCAGAAACATGAGTTTATGTGTTTAACCCATAACTCATGGAATTTTTGCCCAGCATAGTGTATTTAAGAAGAGAGGAAAATATGTAATAGATTATTGAAAGTTTTAAAATATCTGACAACGCAAGTAACCACTCAGTTTGATCTTGTGGAAATCCAGTGCCTGAAATTTATCTTGTCCTTCCCTTTTCAAAACTTATTTTCTGTTTACCAAAATAGTTACCTAAATGTAGTATCTTCTAGGGTTGATATTCAGTGAGCGACACAAGTGGAGAGCAATAGCACAAATTCTGAGAAAAAAAAAAGTTTAATGGCACATTATAGAATATTAAAAAGAAATTGCCCAGATACAACAAATTCCAGTCTATATCTGTGTGTCAAAATGAAAAACAGGAAGCAAATGGGTATGACTGGTTGAAGAGTCATTTCTCCCTGTGGATGGTGCTTATGTAGGAAGGGGCCTCAGACCCAAAATTAGGGTGAAGTTTTTATTAGTCAGGGAAGGTGGCTATAAAAAGATGAGAATAATGAAAAGTTATGACCAATAAAAGGAATGAGAATTTAATAATGGCCTCATCAACCCACAGCAAGGGGTCACAAACAGCCTTAATCATGTCTTATGTTATTAAGACAACAACCCCAAATTTTCCTGACAAAACTTTTTTAGTGCCAATATTTTGGTCTTTTGCCTCCAAGTACTAGCCTCCTAATAAAGTCAGAAAACTTTAAAATGTGTGTGCATGAGAGTGTATTTGTTTTATAAATAGAAACAAATTTGAGGATATATAAAAGGAACAAAGTATTTATCTCACCACGCAGTAAGGACTTTAAAAATATTTGTTGTTGTAGAATGTTTTTCAAAACATTAAAATAAGTGGAAAAGTTGCTTTGAATTTATGAAGAATAAACCATCTGTAATTAATGACTTTGCTCTTCTGTTTGTATTGTACTTGCTTGGATTTTTTCCAGGTTTAGAAAAAAAGGCTGTATATAGGAAAGACAATGTGTATATGTAATAATAAAGAACTAATGTGCACTATTAGTGAAATCAGAATAGTCCTTTGCCTACATTTAGTCTGAAGGTGGTTCCAGATATTTCTCTACATTCAACTTTCATCATTAATGCATAAATGGCATGAGATCTTCAAAATTAGATAAATCAAATATTTGAGTAGACAGAAAAAAGTGAGAAAAACATAGCTCTCCTAAATACATAATAGAAAATAGAAGATTATCAGAATTTCAGAAATCATAAATTGATTCTGAAATAGTGGTGATGGTTGTAAAACAGTATAAAGGTACTAAATGCCCTGAATTGTACACTTCTAAACTGTTAAAATGGCAAATTTTGTTATATGTATTTTACCACAATAAAAAAAAAACGCCCTTTCCAAAAGACCCATAAATCATCTAAACATGCCTAAAAATCTCTTTGCAAAGAACCTAAAAGCTGACATTTGAAAGAAAAAGGGACAAACCAGGTTGAATCTGCTGGGATTGCCCATCATCATCTTTGCTGACAATCTGCAGAATGTTTGCTAATTTCCAGGCAAGTGCGAGTTCTGTAGGCATAATCAACAAAGATGTGATATGTATGCGCTTGGGCCCAGGGAGACTTGTATCCAGGGATCCAGGGTGTCTTTGGACATTTAACTGGTCTGAGCTCACTGTCGAGCCAGCTGCAGACAGGAGCAGGCAGGCTCAAGAGCTCCTGATGCTCACGGTGTCCGCAAGAGTCAGCTGGTCCTGAACAGGGCTGGCACAGTGGCCCTTTATGCAAGAGCCCTGCTGGCCACACAGAGGCACAATCCCCTATTCATTTGCTCCCTTTGGATGTTTGTGCTCTTGGGCCTTTGGGGTTTTTATTGCTACAGATGACAGAAAATAGGGGTGCATGAAATGTATAGTAAGGTTTTCTTTAGACTAAGGAAAAGGCCTGGTTAAAAATAAAATAACAACAGAGACAGGTAGGAAAATCAGACCACACCAGGCAGGGTCTTTTTTAAGCAAGTAAGTCCAGCTCTAATCTTAAAATATAAGCCAGTCTGGCACAACTCCAGGCCTAGTGAAATACTGTATTAGACCATCATAGACTGTAATAGGAATAATTAAGATCATTGATACTCTGGTTTTCTCATAATTAGAAAATAGTTTGGTTGATGTAGCTGGAATCCAAGTTGGGGAAGAACATGATGGTTCCTTAGAAGAGAAGTTTCTACTCTCATTACAATGGGAAAGTACAAACCGGAAGGGTTCATACCATTGAGGGTTAGGATCTAAATCATATGTGCCATTAAAAGGGAAAGTCTGACTATAAGAAGCTTTCATAAGATTGTCCAGTCTTTTCTCTACAGCACTGAGTCTCAAATGTGCATTTGGATTAGGGAGTTTTTTATTCAGTAGATTTTATATTTCTACCCAATTTTCAGGTGATATTGGTGATGCTGGTCTGAGGACCACACTCCATGTGGAGAGGCTCCAATAAACTGAGGGCTAACAAAATGCAGACTAGCATGATTACAGATGGACCTAGTACTTCTACTAATTCATTGAAAGTGTAAAAATGCAATTTTCGATCTAAAGAACTGATTACAAATATGAAATTCTAACTAAACAAAGTGCTCTGCAACCATTCATTCATACTTCCTAGCTAGAACTAGTGGATCTCAACTGGCGGAAGTACTCTCTCTGTCGGGGCATTCAGATGTGTACAGAAGGTATTATTGGTTGCCATGATAACATTGCAACCCTACTGCTCTTTGGTGCCTGGAGGCCCAGGATGCTTGATTTCTGATAATGTGTGGGAGAGTTCTAAGCAAAGCAGTACCCCACCCAGAGCACCGAGAGAGCCCCCTTTAAGAGACCTGACTGACACCAGTGGAGACACATGTTGCACCGGACCCAAAGCCTCAGCCAATGTTTGAAACATCCTTTTGAATTTCTTTGAATGTCTTTTTGAATTTATAGTCTGTAACCGTATCATAGGAACTACCCATGTGTTTCAGTTCATCGTTTTAGAATTTTGGCTGCCTTTGGAATTTTCCAGTGGGAAGAGAGGCCCTTCTGTCTAGTGCACCACATGTGGTACCAAAGCTTGACAAAGCCATGGCCATTTGCTCAACAGAGGATGATCTCAACAGGAAAGACTTCAGAAAGTCTTTTTTCTAAAGACTGTGGATTTATCAACCGTCTCAATGAAAAATCAGAGAAGTGAGTTTCCAAGGTCCTCTTTGAGGTGATACTCTCCAGGGCTTCTGGTGCTCACTTACTCCCAGAAAGGTGTAATGACTGCAAACGTAAGCAATTTCAAGGCTCCTGGGGTTAGCAAACTCCATCGCATTCTCCTTCCATAAAAGGAGAGCCCCTCAGTCCTAGATTTGCCAGCCACAGAAAGCTTTCCTGAGGTCAAACAGATTCTGATCTCTGATCCCAAACAGTTCGTATCAAATGTTACAATGAGCATATTAGAGAATCTTGTGGTAACTGAGTTGAAGTGAAAATAAATATAGATACGAGAAATAAAATAGGGAAATAAAGGAGTGATAGAGGGCAGTGTCAGAAAAGGATGGACCACTGAGAGACTTATGAAAATAAGAAAAACCCAAGTGAACTTGATGTGGTAGAAAAGCGGCCTTCACAACTGTTAGTTCAGAGACTAGTTAAAAAAAAAGATGGAACAATAGATATTGTGATAAGAATATTCAATACAACATAAGGAAAATATGGTGCAGCTTCCTGAACTTCCATATTAAGTTCGAGAGTTGGGAACCTCCTGAAAGGGTTTGACAGGGTCAGTATGATTCCGTCTGGGAAAGATTTGTTCATCCTGGCTTGGTCTAGGGGACTGTTAGGAGGATGGGAAAAGTCTCCAGCACCCCAGGGGAGCAGTTTCATGCCAAGCCTCCAGGTCTACCTTAGCATAGTGCAATGCCCTGAAGGAGACACAATTACTGATTGCTATGTTCCAGCAACTCTAAGACAGGTAAAATGTTAATCTGATTTTTAAAAATTGATTTTATAAGTAAAATAATGCATACATAACACTCATAATCATCTGTACATAAGAGAATGTTAGTCCTGGAGGGGCTGAACATTTCCCTAACCGAGGCTTCCTGGAGTGCTGGAAAGCGGGGCAATTGTTTAGGACCACCAGGCACAAAAATGCTTTCTTTTTCCAGATGAGAGTTGGCTGACCTGATGTTGCCTTTGTTTCTGGAACCAGGAGCTCTCTATGTTGGTGAATGTTCTCTTAAAATGGTTTTTGGAAGTTCTTCTGAAATAGTGCTTTAAAAGAGTTAACAAGAATTTGGTAAGATTCCTCTTGCAGGAAGAGGGTCCCCGGCAACTGTGAGCCCTGGAAGGAACTGTGGGGCAGAAGAAAGCTACGCGGAGGAGATTGTGTCTGCCTCGCTCATCTCTGATGCTCTCTTCTGTTAAGTTCTGTACCTCTGCTACAGCGAGTGTGTGTGAATGTGCACATGGGCGTGTACACTTCCTATCAACCTGTAACCTATCTGCACTGACGCTTGTCACAATTTGAATGTGCAGAGAAAATGTCATTTCTTATTTTGTTTACATAATATCTTGTCTTCCTCAAGTACTTCTATTAACCAGCAAGAAAGCAAAGCAAACTAACTAACAGAACCCAACTCAATGGCCCATCAGGTTTAAATCTTAGATGCACACAATTCTTTAAGCAGTCCCTGCCACTGCCCAGTTCTCATCTGCCTTGTGCACAGTGGTTTTCCTCAGGGTCCCAGTGATTTCCTTGGCTGCCTGGGTGCTGGGCTCCCTGCTGACTTCTGAGCTGAGACCAAGGGCTGGTGGATTCCTGGTGGGACCTGAAGGTTCAGGAACCAGCCCTGTGAATCATGACTCCTGATTTTTCTTCCCCCAGCTTCTTTTCCATCTAACTGGCTGAGACCCATTTAAAAGCCCATAGTCTTTAGTCTTCCATGCAACCCCTCTGGACTCTCTGCAGCCTGGCCTCATCCCACCATGGACTCAGGGCCAGCCCAGTGGTTCTCAGCTCAGGACCATGCTGGTGGGGATTGGAAAACTCTGGCTGACCACTCTGCTCGCAGCTCTTAAGTAGGCCTGGATCCCCTTATGTTTGCTCAGGGGATCCCACCTAGCAGCTTCTTGGAAAGCCCATGCATTCTGTACCTCTTCCTGCTGGAACTTCATGAGGGATGCTCAGCACCTACATCAGGCTGACCACTTGGCCCGACCCCTTCTTGCTCTTCATCTCTTCATTCACCTGCATCCTTCCAAGGGGAGGAAGTAAGCTTCTCTTCAACATCTCCTCTATGAGAGCTGCTTTCTACCAGTCTGAAGATTATCCCATGTCCAGCAGAGACAAATGGAAAAACTCTATTCTCTCTTCAATTTAGGAGATAGTTTAAGCTGCAAGTCAGATCTACGCCATTTAAATGGCAAGTAAAAGAACAGACCAAATCCATACAACTGGAATTTCAAGTCTAGCATCTTGCCATAGAGGCTCTCTGTCTGTCCAATAAACCTCTTTCTTGACTCTATGTTGAGATGAGAGATATTGGAATGAAATATAGCTTAAGGATAAAATACATTGGTTTTATATTTGTAAAATGCTGTTTTCATTATAACTGTTTCATAGGGTCTTGTGGGGGAAAAGAAGACCAAGCAACAATGAAATATATAATCCAGGAGCTGTAATGGATAAAGAGAACCATTGTTAAGAATAGGCTTTCCCTGCAATGGCAATGAGAACATACCTATCGATAATCACCCAAAATATAAATGGTCTGAATGCACCAATCAAAAGACATAGAGTCACTGAATGGATAAAAAAACAAGACCCATCTATATGCTGCCTACAAGAGACTCAATTCAAACCCAAAGACATACACAGACTAAAACTGAAAGGGTGGAAAAAGATATTTCATTCAACTAATAGAGAGAAAAAAGCAGGAGTTGCAGTACTTGTATCCGATAAAATAGATTTCAAAACAAAGAAAGTCACAAGAGACAAAGAAGGGCATTACATAATGATAAAGCAGTCAGTCCAACAAGAGGATATAAGTATTATAAATATATATGCACCCAACGCAGGATCACCTACATATGTGAAACAAATACTAACAGAATTAAAGGGGGAAACAGAATGCAATGCATTCATTGTGTGAGACTGCAACACACAACTCACTCCAAAGGACAGATCTACCAGACAGAAAATAAATAAAGACACAGAGGCACTGAACAATGTATTAGAACAGATGGACCTAACAGACATCTACAGAACACTCCAACCAAAAGCAATAAGATACACATTCTTCTCAAGTGCACATAGAACATTTTCAAGAACAGATCATATACCAGGCCACAAAAAGAACGTCAGTAAATTCAAAATGACTGAAATTGTACCAACCAGCTTCTCAGATCACAAAGGTATGAAACTAGAAATAAATTACTCAAAGAAAATGAAAAAGCCCACAAACACATGGAGGCTTAATAACATGCTCCTAAATAATCAATGGATCAATGACCAAATAAAAACAGATATCAAGGAATGACAAATGACAACAATAATTCAACACCGCAAAATCTGTGGGACACAGCAAAGGCCGTGCTAAGAGGGAAATATATTGCAATACAGGCCTATCTCAGGAAATAAGAACAATCCCAAATGAACAGTCTAAACTCACAACTAATGAAACTAGAAAAGGAAGAACAAATGAGGCCCATAGTCAGTAGAAGGAAGGACATAATAAAGATTAAAGCAGAAATAAATAAAATTGAGAACAATAAAACAATAGAAAGAATCAATGAAAGCAGGAGCAGGTTCTTCAAGAAAATAAATAAACAAAATAGATAAACCCCTAGCCAGACTTACCAAGAAAAAAAGAGAGTCTACACACATAAACAGAATCAGAAATGAGAAAGGAAAAATCACTATGGACACCACAGAAATACAAAGAATTATGAAAGAATACTGTGAAAAATTATATGGTAACAAACTGGATAACTTAGAAGAAATGGACAACTTTCTAGAAAAATACAACCTTCCAAGGCTGACCCAGGAAGGAACAAAAAATCTGAATAGACCAATTATCAGCAAAGAAATTGAACTGGTAATCAAAAAACTACCTAAGAACAAAACACCTGTACCAGATAGTTTCACTGCTGAATTTTATCAAACATTTAGTGAAGACCTAATACCCATCCTCCTTAAAGTTTTCCAAAAAGTAGAAGAGGAGATAATAGTCCCAAACTCATTCTATGAAGCCAACATCACTCTAATACCAAAACCACGCAAAGACCTCACCAAAAAAGAAAATTACAGACCAATATCCCTGATGAACCTACATGCAAAAATACTCAACAAAATATTAGCAAACCGAATTCAAAAATACAAAAAGATCATCCATCATAATCAAGTGGGATTCATCCCAGGGATGCAAGGATGGTACAACATTAGAAAATCCATCAACATCATCCACCACATCAACAAAAAGAAGAACAAAAACCACATGATCATCTCCATAGATGCTGAAAAAGCATTCAACAAAATTCAACATCCATTCATGATAAAAACTCTCAACAAAATGGGTATAGAGGGCAACTACCTCAACATAATAAAAGACATATATGAAAAACCCACAGCCAACATTATACTTAACAGTGAGAAGCTGAAAGCTTTTCCTTTAAGATTGGGAACAAGACAAGGATGCCCACTCCCCCCACTTTAATTCAACATAGTTCTAGAGGTCCTAGCCACGGAAATCAGACAACACAAAGAAAGAAAAGACATCCAGAATGGTAAGGAAGAAGTCAAACTGTCCTTGTTTGCAGATGACATGATATTGTACATAAAAAACCCTAAAGAATCCACTCCAAAACTACTAGATCTAATATATGAATTCAGTAAAGTTGCAGGATACAAAATTAACACACAGAAATCTGTTGCATTCCTATACACGAACCATGAACTAGCAGAAAGAGAAATCAGGAAAACAATTCCATTCACAATTGCATCAAAAAGAATCAAATACCTAGGAATAAACCTAACCAAGGAAATGAAAGACATATACTCTGAAAACTACAAGACACTCATGAGAAAAATTAAAGAAGATTCCAATACATGGAAACACATCCCGTGCTCATGGAGAGAAAGAATTAATATTGTCAAAATGGCCATCCTGCCTAAAGCAATCTACAGATTCAATGCAATCCCTATCAAATACGAACAGCATTCTTCAATGAACTAGAGCAAATAGTTCTAAAATTCATAAGGAACCATAAAAGACCCCGACTAGCCAAAGCAATCCTGAGAAGGAAGAATAAAGCAGGGGGAATTACGCTCCCTGACTTTAAGCTCTAATACAAAGCCACAGTAATCAAGACAATTTGGTACTGGCACAAGAACAGACCCATAGGCCAATGGAACAGACTAGAGAGCCCAGATATTAACCCAAGCACATATGGTCAATTAATATACGATAAAGGAGACATGGACATACAATGGGGAAATGACAGCCTCTTCAACAGCTGGTGTTGTCAAAACTGGACAGCTACATGTAAGAGAATGAAACTGGAATACCAACTCCATACACAGAAGTAAATTCAAAATGGATCAAAGACTTGAATGTAAGTCATGAAACCATAAAACTCTTAGAAAAAACATAGGCAAAAATCTCTTGGACATAAATATGAGCAAGTTCTTCATGAACATATCTCCCTGGGCAAGGGAAACAAAAGCAAAAATGAACAAGTGAGACTATATCAAACTAAAATCTTCTGTACAGCAAAGGACACTATCAGTAGAACAAAAAGACATCCTACAGTATGGGAGAATATATTCATAAATGACATATCCGATAAGGGGTTGACATCCAAATTATATAAAGAGCTCACACACCTCAACAAACAAAAAGCAAATAGGCCAATTAAAAAAATGGGCAGAGTATCTGTACAGACACTTATCCAGAGAAGAAATTCAGATGGCCAACAGGCACATAAGAAGATGCTCCACATTGCTAATCATCAGAGAAATGCAAATTAAAACCACAATGAGATATCACCTCATACCAGTTAGGATTGCCACCATCCAAAAGACAAACAACAACAAATGTTGGCGAGGATGTGGAGAAAGGGGAACCCTCCTGCACTGCTGGTATGAATGTAAACTAGTTCAACCATTGTGGAAAGCAGTATGGAGGTTCCTCAAAAAACTCAAAATAGAAATACCATTTGATCCAGGAATTCCACTCCTAGGAATTTACCCTAAGAATGCAGCAGCTCAGTTTGAAAAAGACATATGCACCCCTATGTTTATTGCAGCACTATTTACAATAGCCAAGAAATGGAAGCAACCTAAGTGTCCATCAGTAGATGAATGGATAAAGAAGGGGTGGTACATATACACAGTGGAATATTATTCAGCCATAAGAAGAAAACAAATCCTACCATTTGCAACAACAGGGGTGGAGCTAGAGGGTATTATGCTCAATGAAATAAGCCAGGCGGAGAAAGACAAGTCTCAAATGATTTCACTCATCTGTTATGTATAAGAACAAAGAAAAAACTTAAGGAACAGAACAGCAGCAGACTCACAGAACCCAACAATGGAGTAACAGTTACCAAATGGAAAGGAAATGGGGAGGATGTGTGGGAAGGGAGGGATAAGGGGGAAAAAGCACACATAATGTAGCGGGGGGTGCGGGGGGATACAGGGAAGGCAGTATAACAGAGAAGACAAGTAGTGATTCTATAGCATCTTACTATGCTGATGGACAGTGACTGTAATGGGGTATGTGGTGGGGACTTGATAATAGGGGGAGTCTAGTAACCATAATGTTACTCATGTAATTGTACATCAATAATACCAAAAAAAAACCGAGGTAAAAAAAATAAAAGACTAGGCTTTCCAAATCATAAATTAGGTGTTAATCATATTTTGAGTATTACCTTTATGTTTGAATATGCCTGTACAATTAGAATGCTTGTTTTTATTTGTACATAAATTTGTATTTTCCAGTAATTCTCCATTTTCTTTTCAACCTTCCACAACTAATTTATATCGTGCCTCAAAGAAGAAAATGTGTTCTTGAATGTTAGGGCATGTGTCTTGCATTCTAGGACATACTGTAACTTCCAGAGCACTGAGTCAGCAATCTAATGGTTTAGTTTTCCTACTCCTGACAGCTGTTTACTTCTTTCACTGTAATTTCTGAGAAAAATATCCAGAAGGGATTTGCTGCCCTAGATCTGTCAGAAAACATGTTTAAGATATTCTGTAGTCTTATATGACAAATATCTAGCACTAAATAATCATATCATAAAAGGGTTACAATTTCAGTAATACTAAAGGTGTTTAAAGCACACAACTGATACTTTGTAGAGATTTAATGAGACCATGCATGGGAACAGTAGAAGCTGAGAAATGTTTCCAATGCTATTTTAAGGCTATCATGGAACAATAGAATTTGAAAGAAACTTTCAAGATTATCTGATTCAGATTCCTGCTTTGAACCCCTAGAAAAGCTTACTCATTGACTTCTGGCAGATGAATAGGGCTGCTCAAAGATCAGAAAGCCTTGGGATCAGTGGGTGTTTGGAAAAGGAGCCAAGGTTAAAAGTTGTGATTGAAGTCAGGAACCAGGGCAACAGACCGAATTGGGACCTCAAGGTAAAAATCAGTCCCTGGAGAGGAAGGCTAGAGCAGATAGGCTTCCGGAAACCAGTGGCTCTGGCAGGCAGGAGAGAACATGGGCCGTCCGCATCTACGTGATAACTCTGACTGGTCTCCTGATGACAATTTTGTCTCCCTAAATGCTTCAGACTTAAAGAACTACTAAGAAAATAACAAAAATAAAAACAGAAAAATCAGCAAAAGAATGAAAATGATACACTAGAAAATATCTACTTACTACAAAAGGAGACCGTAGAGGAGGAATAGAGGAACAGAACATACAGGGACATATTGAAAACAAATATCCAAATGGCAGAGATAGTTTTTTTAGTTTTTTTAAAAACTAAAGTTCATATTAGAGTTCACTCTTTGTAGGTTCTATATATTTTGACAAGTACATAATGCACATATGCACCCCTACAGTATCATACAGAATGTTTTCATCTCCCTAAAAAAGTCCTGTGCACCACCGATTAATCTCTCTCCTCCTCCCCCTTAACCTCTGGCAACCACTCATCTTTTTACTGTCTCTCTAATTTTGCCTTTTACAGAATGTCATATAGTTGGAATCAGACATTATATAGCCTTCTTTTTTTTTCAGAATGCCTTCTTTCACTTAGTAATACCCATATAAGTTCCCTCCATGTCTTTCTGTGGCTCTAGAGTTTATTTCTTTTTAATGCTGAATTATATTCATCAGATGGATGTACCACAGCTTACTTATCCACTCACCCATTAAGGGACGTGTTGGTTGCTTCCAAGTTTTGGCAATTATGAATAAAGAAATATTTGCCTGCAGATTTTCATATGCATTAAGATTTTCAACTCATTTAAGTAAATCCCAGGAGCATAATTGTTGAATCATATAAGAATATGTTTAGCTTTTTAAAAAACTGCCAAACTGTCTTCCAGAGTGGCTGTACTATTTTGCACTGCCATCAGCAATGAATGAGCCCTTGTTGTTCCATGCCCTCTCCAGCATAGTTTTCCTCATATAGATCTTTTACATATTTTATTAGATTTAATATAAGTATATCAATTTTTGTGACAATGTAAATAGTGTTGTGTTTGCAATTTCAAATTCTAATTGTTCACAGATGGCTGGTGGGTACATGGAAAGGTGCTCAATGTCACTAATCATCAGAGAAATGTATATCAAAACCACAATGAGGTATCACCTTAAATGTATCGGAATGGCTATTTTCAAAAAGACTAGAGATAACAAGTGTTGGCAAGAATGTGGAGAAAAGAGAACCCTTGCATACTGTTAGTGGGAATGTGAATAGATGCAGCCACTACGGGAAGCAATATGGAGGTTCCTTTAAAAATTAAAAATAGAACGACTATGGTATGTTCTAGCAATTCCACTTCTGGGTATTTATCCAAAGAAAACAAAACACCTAAATTGAAAAGATCTATGCACCCCCATGTTCATTCAGCATTATTTATAATATCCAAGACATGGAAACAATTTAAATGTCCATTGACAGATAAATGGGTAAAGAAACTGTGGCATATATAATTGGATATTATGCAGCTTTAAAAAAAGAAGTCTTGCTATTTGCAGCAGTATGGGTGGAACTCAAGGGCATTATGCTAAGTGAAATAAGTCAGACAAAGACAAATACCATACGATTTCACTTACATGTGGAAACAAAAATAAAAACAAAAACAAAAAGCCCAAAAAGTCAAACTTAATGGAGACAAAGAACCAATGGTGGCAAACATTGATGGCTGTCAAAGGTGTGGGGTTCTGGGTAGGCAAATGAGTGAAAGTGGTCAAAAGGTACAAACTTCCAGTTATAAAATAAATGAGTAATAGGTGTATAATGTAGAGCATGGTGACTATATAGTTAATAATACCATATGTACATTCAGGTTTGGGGTTTTTTTTACATCTTTAAAACAATTTTATTTCTATATTTGGAAGTTGCTAAGAGGGTAAATCTTAAAGGTTCTCATCACAAGAAAAAAAAACTGTGTAGTGATGATTGTTAGCGACTTATTTGGGTGATCATTTTGCTATATATACAAATATTGAATCACTGTGTTGTATACCTGAAACAAATATAATGTTATACGTCAATTATATATCAATTAAAAAATTCCGATTGTTCATTCCTGGTATATAGGAGAGCAATTGACTCAAATCATATGTTAACCTTGTGTGCTACCACCTTCCTATGATCAATTATTAGTTCCAGGAACTTTTTTGTTGCTGTTAATTCATGGAGATTCTTCTGCATTGATAATCATGTCATCTGTAAACAAATACTTTTATTTCTTTCTTTCCAGTTTGTATGCCTTTATTTCTCTTTCTTAGCCTATTGCATTAGCTAGGACTTTCAGTGTGATGTTGAATAGGAGTGGTAAAATGGGATGGTTTTGTTTTGCTTCCTCTCTTGGAGGAAAGCATCTAGTTTCTCACCATTCAGTATTCTGTACATAAGCATTATGTAGAATTGATCCATTTCTTCTAGGTTAGCCAGTTTGTTGGTATAAATAATTTTTTTTTAATTTATTCTTATAGTCTCCTTAATTTCTATGGCATCAGGTGTAATGTCCCTTCTTTAATTTCTGGTTTTAGTGTTTTGAGTTTTTTCTCTTTTTTTCTTAGACTAAGAGCTTGCCAATTTTTTTAGCTTTTCAAAAAACCAACTCTTAATTTCATTGATTTTTTTTTCTATTGTTTTCTAGTCTCCATTTTGTTTACCTTTGTTCTAATCTTTCCTATTGCTAGCTTTGGGTTTAGTTTGCCCTTCTTTTTCTGTTTCTTTAGATGTAAAGCTAGTTTATTTATTTGAGATCCTTCTTATTTTTAATGTAGACATTTACAGCTCTGCTTCTTGGCACTGATTTTACTGCATCCATAAGTTTTGTTACGTTTTATTTTCATTTTTGTTTGTCTCAAGATAGTTTCTAATCTCCCTTGTGATACCTCCTTTAACCCATTGGTTGTTTAAGAGGGTGTTGTTTAATTTCCACATATTGTGGATTTTCCAGTTTTCTCTGTATTATTGATTTCTAGTTTCATTCCATTATGACTGGAAAAGATAGTTGGTATAATTTCAATCTCCTTGAATTTGTCAAGACTTGTTTGGTGGCTTAACTTCATAGTAATATACCCATTTCTGCTCTCTTTTGTCACTCCTCACATATTTTGATGCTCTGTTTTTAGATGCATTAATATTAAGGATTGTTATGTCTTCTTGGAGAATTTACCATTACGTAATACCCCTTTTTAATCCCTGAAAATTTTCTCTGCTCTAAAGTCCACTCTGCCTGAAATTAATGTAGCTACTCCAGCTGTCTTAATGTTAGCATAGTATGTTTTCCCCATTTCTTTACTATCATTGACCTTTTTTTATTATGGCAAAAATATACAAGACCTAAAACTTACCATTTTAACCATTTTTAGGTATACAGTTCAGTGTCATTAAACACATTCACAGAGGGCAACCATTTGTATATCTGTTTTCAGAACATGTTTGTCACAGAAACATCCCTCACAGGAAGTCTGCACCCATTAAACAATAACTCCCCATTATTCCCTCCTAGTAACCTCTATTATACTTTCTGTCTTTATGAATTTTCCTATTCCAGGTGCCTCAATGGTATGGACTCGGTGTTATTTCACTTAGGATAATATTTTTCATGTTATAGTGTGTATCAGAATTTCATTCCTTTTTAAGGCTGAATAATATTCCATTGTATGTGTATACCACACTTCAAAAAAATCCTTCTGTTGATGGACATTTGGGTCGTTTCCATCTTTTGGCTACTATGAGTAATGCTGCTTTGACCATTGGTATATAGTTATCTGTTTGAGTTCCTACTTTCAATTCTTTAGAGTATATACCTGAAAGTGGAGTTGCTGGGTCAAATGGTAATTCTATGTTTAACTTTTTAAGGAACTGCCACTGTTTTCCACAGTGGCTGCACTATTTAACATTCCTATCATCAATGCACAAGGGTTCCAATTTCTCCACAGCTTTTTCTTTTTTTTTCTCTCTTTTTAATATAATAGCCATCCTAATGGGTGTGAAGTGGGATCTCATTGTGGTTTTGATTTGCTTTCCCTCAATGAGTCTTGATGTTGAGCATCTTTTCATGTGCTTATAGGTCATTTTTATATCTTTGGAGACTTGTCTATTCAAATCCTTTGCCTATTTTTAAGCTGCATTGTTGTTGAGTTATTGGAGTTCTTGATATACTCTGGATATTATTCTTTTATCAGATATGTGGTTTGCAGGTATGTTCTCTCATTCTGTGTGTTGTCTTTCCAGTCTCCTGATAGTGTCGTTTGATGCAGAAAAGTTTTTAATTTTGGTGCAGTCCAATATATCTACTTTTTCTTTTGTTTCCTATAGTTTTGGTGGTATAGCCAAGAAATCTTTGCCAAATCCTATGTCATGAAGCTTTTCTCCTGTGTTTTCTTTTAAGAGTTTTATAGCTTTAGATATTATGTTTAGGTCTTTGATCCATTTTAAGTTAATTTTTGTATATGGTTAAGGGTTCAACTTCATTCTTCTTACATGTGGATTTAGAGATTTTTTGATTCATCCCTTTACTTTTAATCAATCTGTATCTGTATATTTAAAAGAGATTTCTTACGAGCAACATATAGTTGAGTCTTCTTTTGAAAATCTACTCTGATAGTCTGTCCTTTAATTGTTATATTTAGATCATTCACATTTATTGACATAGTTGGATTACTATCTACCATACTTCTAAAGTTTTCTATTTATTGCCCTTGTTTGTTTTTTCTATTTCACTCATTTTCTGCCTTTACTGGTTTAACTGAGCATTTTATGCAATTCCATTTTCTCTCCTTTCTTAGCATGCTAATTATGCTTCCTCAAAAAACATTTTTTTGGGTTTATCCTAGAGTTTGCCATCCATATTTACAACTAATCTAAGTCCACTTTCAAAGAATACTATTCTACTTCCAGGGTGGTGCAGATACCACATAACAGAGTAGTTCCAGCTTCTCCCTCCCATCCCTGTAACGCTGCTGCCATTCGCTTCACTTCTCCATAAGCTCTCACCATCTAATATATTGTTACTATCATTATTTTGTACAAAGTGTTATCTGTTATGTCAATTAGGATAAGAAAAATGAAAGGTTTTATTTTACCCTTGTCTATTCTTCTTTAATGCTCTTCCTTTCTTTACCTAGATCTGACTTTCTGACCTATAAGATTTTCCTTATTTCTGAAGATGTTTTTTAAACATTTATTGTAAGGCATGTCTCTTCTGTCTGAGAAAGTCTTTATTTCTCCTTCACTTTTGAAGAATTTCACTGGATATGGAATTGGTAGTTTTTCTTTCTATCCTTTAAATATTTCACTCTACTCTCTTCTTGCTTTCCTGGTTTCTGAGGAGAAGTTAGATGTAATTCTCATCTTTGTTCCGCTATAAGTAAGGTGATTTTTGTCCTTAGTCTCTGGTATTTTTCCTTGTTCTGAATTCTACTTTGTCTGATATTAGTAATGTCATTCTAGGAAAGGATGATTCCAATACCATGGAATAATTAAATGAATAAATGATTCAATTTAAACTGCTCTAAAGCTCAGAGACAGAAGGCAACTTTCCTAATTTATTCCCCTAAGCTGCTGTATTGTGTTTCTAAAACCAAACTCAGGTAGCTCTCACACACACATGCACACACACAAGCATCCCTATTGTTAAATCTTACTTAGAATTTAGTTACTAGTCTCCAACATATACATAAAGAAATGCATTACAAGAAACATACAATATGACTGAGAAAGGCTTAATTTAAGAATGAAAGACTCCTTTGACTTAGGAACTCCATTTATTAATAATGAAGAGTTAAAGCCTTATGATAATTTTAATCAATTCTAGAAAGCCATTTGAAAAATTCTATTTGCATTGCTGAAGACTTTCAAACGTTAGTGTAGCAGAAAGAATGATTTATTATTTTAATAGATAGTACCATTGTTTTTAATGATGGAATGGACTCTGTATTTTTAAGAATACTTTGATTGGAACGCAAAGCCCTGAAGGAATGGTTTGTCCTGGATGCCTGGCAGAGTAATAGTGATGGTACTTGTCATAAAACTAAACAGAAGTTGGGAATGGGGAAAAAGACGGGAGGGAAGCAGAACAGGGTGTTTGTTGTTGGAAAAAACTGAGTAGACTCCTAAGACTCTTGGAGAAATTTTCCAGCGAGAAATTACCATCTGTTGAGCTAACCAAAGGCCTTGAAGAACAGGCATATCTAATGATCAATTTATAGTTAGTGTTGCAGCAGAGAAACTCCATCTCTCACCCAGACCCTATATAAAGGTCTACTTTGTGTGACAGTCTTTGGGGGAAACCAAAAGAAAGAGTGAGTCGAGTTCCTTGTGTGGCTGATGGAGCAGAGAACAGAATATGGCGAGGGACATAGGGCACAAAAGAGATCAAAGTTCAGTCAGAGCAGAGAATCGAGACTAGCCCTCTGGGGCCTGTAGAAATCTCAGAAAGAGTGTTGGGTTTCCTCCCCTTCAGGTGTGCAGTGGGGATCTGATTCAATTTTGTGATCAATCTCAAAGACAGTGACCTCAGCTGAAATCTGCATAATGCTAAACTAAGAGTATATGTGATCTACTTGTGATTCTTACCATGTTAAGATACACAAGCACACGCAAGTTTAATGTACAAATTTCAGATGGATTAAAGACTAGAGTTCTATAGTGAGAATCCATAAGAAGGAAACAGGGCTAAATATTTTTTACGATTTTTATCGGGAAGAACCTTCTAGAGATGACATTAGACACAAGAAGCCAAGAAGGAAAAGATTGATAAATCAAGGACATAAAAATCCAGCTCTTTGCACAGAAACAGAAAAGTACAAAACCACAAAAGATACATTAAAGCAAAATATTTGTGATTCATGATGAATAATGGTGAGTGTTGCTAATAAACAAAGAACTGTTGTAAGTCTGAAAGAAGAGCATACACAACCCAACAGAAAAATAGGTAAGCATCTCACAGAAAAATAAATAAGAAGAGCAAATATAAACACATGAAAAGGTACATAATCTCATCCTGAAGTAGGAGATGAAAAATAGAAATAATAATGGCTGACTACAAGATTTTAAAAATTCATTATACCAAGTGTCAGTGACTGTGAGGAAAACAATTATCCCATGTATTATTCATTAGGAAATACATTGGAATAATCTTTTTGGAGGACAATTTTGCAATATCTCCTTCTGCTGATTTATAGTACTTGCAATGAGCATGTGGAGGTGTATGATGGTTTGAGTGTATGGGGCAGGACAGCAGTGTGGGTGGGCACTCAGACACGGGAACCACAGTGCCAGGGGTCAGAGAACACCTTGGCAACTTCCTTGCCATGTGACTGTGGCATGTTCCTTTACCTACCAGGGCCTCATCTGTAAGGGGGAGATAATAATATACTTACAGAACAGTTGTGAAGATTATTTATATTTATATACATTGTTCTTTATACTTATACACAGTAGAAGGATGCCTATTACATAGTATCAATCACTGCAACATTCATCTGAAGAAAACAGTCCAACTGCACCTCAGCAGCATGCTGCTTGAGTAAAGCATGGTCTGTGGCTTAATGTGCCACCATGTTCCATTCAAGTGAATGAAGCAAACCTTTTGACTGGGAGAACAATGTCCCATTCCATTAAATCCTGGGGCATCACTTGTTCCAGGACACTGTAACTTTCCCCATTGCTTCCTTTCCTGTGTCAGAATTCTAGTAAGAATTCTTTGCTGGGAGTAAGACAAGTGGCAGTTCCAAAGACAGGTGTTTTATGAAATGGTGGCCATGGAAACCTTCAGTCTTAGGCTCTTTTCCTGTACTTTCTGCCTTAGAGCGGGGTTTCTCAACAATGGCACCACTGACATTTTGGGAGGGAGGGATAATTTTTTGTGTGTGTGTTGGTAGGGGGAGCTGTTCTGTCCATCATAGGATATGTAGTAGCATCCTTGTCCTTTACCCACTAAATAGCAGAAGCACTTCCAAGTTCTGACAACCAAATATGTTTCTAGACATTGTCAAAGGTTCCTTTGTGGGGGATGAAATCACCCTTGGTCGAGGGTCAGTGCATTAAAGGCTGGGAGTAGAAGGGGGCCTGCCACCCCCTGCATAATCATGAAAATAACTTTTTCTATCAGAGGCTTTCCATCAGATTCTTTCCATCATAATCTGTAGTTCAGATTATGAACCAGTTAGTAAAAGGTTTCTCTTCCTAAGTATGAACTCAATTGCACTGCCTCTGAACATTAATGTTTGGGCTGTGTGTGTGTGTGTGTGTGTGTGTGTGTGTATCCACTGGGCCCTTGCAATAAGTAAGCATAGCATCAACTTAATCTGGAGCAAAATCCTTGAAAAAGTCCATATTTGGAGTGCGAATGTCCCATCAGACTTTCATGCTTCTGAAAGTCCATATTTATTTTTACATTTTAATTCATTAATTCTTTGAATCAGCAATATATTTGTACAGTTCAAAATTTGAAATGTATAAATGAATGTAGAGTGAAAGTCTCATCCCTGTCTTCAGATACCTGGGTTCTTCCCATGGACAGTTTCTTATTTATCCTTCCAAACATATTTATGCATATACAAAGAAATATTATTGTTTCCTTTTTCTTTCCTTTTTAATAAGAAATGGCAACATACGGGACATCCTGTTCTGTACCTTCTTCCGGATTCTTCCACCCACCTCATGTGCCTTAGGGGAAGGTGGATCCAAGCCCCAACCTGGGAAGTGGTTGGTGAAAGGGTGACCTATTCTTCTTACCCTAGGTTTGTTCAGAAATGGGCAGGATGCCCAATTTAGGCCGATGAGCAAGCTTAGAAATTTGCTAGACCCTTTCAGAAAGATCTTTTTCTTTTGAGAGAGCTATGGGCGATGATCTTTTTTCAGTTCCTCTGGAATCACTGTATAGAGAAGTGAAGGTGAGGCAGACAGTTTAGGCCTGGCCCTGGAGAAAATGGGGTGCTGGTTTAGGCCAGCCCTGAAGTTTTCTCCACTGTGGTCCTTCTAGGCATAGGATGGAGGGGTGATGTCACTTTTAGTAGCCACGGTTGGGGTCAAGAGGCAGTGATATGGAAGCTATAATTTTAAATGTGAAATCATTTCAAATTCAGATCTGGTGTGGCTTGCAGGCTTTTGGTTTACAACAGTAAAATAATCTCTGTAATGTATAGTATGTTGCAGTTTAAAAATTTCTTCCTCATTGAGGTCTCACCTGCGAGTAACTGGGCAAGGCAGAGCCTATGCTCCAGTGTACAAGTGAGGAAAGGAAAACACCGTGGGGGCAAGTGCTTGTCCAAGACCACAATGTCTTGTAAGAGGCAGAACTGGACTCCCACCCAAGTGTGTTTCAATATCAAGGCTACTGTTCCTGACTTTCCTCCAAACTCCAGGCCAATCTGGCCCTCGCATTTGTACCCATGAACATGCACTAAGGGCCCAAGCTGCCCTCAGGACCAGCAAGCTCTGCAAGGCCAGGACGCAGGAAAGAGGCAGGAAGGAAGATGGTATGGCCGCAGTCACTGAGGCTGCCGCCCCCAGGACAGTATGACCTCTGACCTCCGATCCTTCATCACTCGCTCAAGATTCAGTGTCCCAGGAACCAGCGTGCCAGCCTCCAACTATACTGGGGCAGAAGAGAAAGATCTGATGCCCCTCAGCTGATGGAAGATTCTCCAAGCTGGACATTGGAGTGTTAGGCTAGAGAACCCCAAATGGCAAACGTTCCCACAGTCTCTGAAGCTCCGGCCAGCTCCAAAACTCTGGTGGCAAATACAGTGAATACCCTCAGTGACCTCCTCTCACTGGAAAGTTTTCTTTCTTTTTTCTTGTAATAGTTCAATTAATCTACAAAGAATGCAATCCTGAAGGTGAAGGTAGAGTTGGTGATGGGGTCAGGGAGCTGACCTCAGTCAGCTTGGGAAAAAAGTATGTGTGATCAGTAACATCCTTGGTCTCAGATTTAGTCACAGAGCTTCAGCAGGGTTTATGAATGTGTCATGTGGGCACATGTTGGGCATTGCATACCTGCCGTTTGTTTCTACAAGAGCCCAGGTGTGCCACAATGGTGCGGCTGCATTTTCTTTTTAATCCTAGGTTCATTTTTAGACCCTAAAATACAAAACGGAATTTGGGAAGTGTGAATTTACTTGAACAAAACTGAAAAAAGGTTTTCTCAGCCTCTGCAAAATGAAGCTGCAGAACTCACAACAGTTTTAATTATAACACACTAAATAAATACAATAAGTGGCTCTTTGCTCTGAGGTTGAAATCTGTATCTATTTTTACCTCCCAGCAAATAACACACCAGAAGGGAAAGTTACTACATTATTAGTGGATTATTGAATCTCAGTATCAACAATTACTTTGACATTATTTTATACTGTATGCTAAAGAAAATCATTTATCCAAAAATGTTACTGTAAACAACTGAGCAAAATTTTTATTTTTTAGAATAAGTTGTCCTCCTACAGGCAAAGAAAGATTAAGCACATTAAAAACACTGCTCTGAAAACTGTGGTCTCTCCATACAGTGGACTATTATTCAGCTCTAAAAAGGAAAGGGATTCTGACACCTATTCAACTTGAATGAACCTTAAGGACATTATGCCGAGTGAAGTAAAACAGTCACAAAAAGACACATCTTGTATCCTCTCTCTTATGTGAGGTCTCTAGGGTCGTCAAATTCATAGAGATGGAAAATAGATGGTGGCTGCCAGGAGCCAGGAGAAGAGGAGATCAGGGAGTTAGTGTTTGATGAGCACAGAGTTTCAGTTTTGCAAGATGGAAGACTTCTGGACACGGTGGTAGTAATGGTTGCACATTATGAATGTCTTTAATACCACTGAACTGTACACTTAAAAATGGTTAGGATGGCAAATTTTATGTGTGTTGTGCTGCAATAAAAAAAATTGAAAACAAAATAACACACTGCTCTGAAATAATTTTAAAATGTAATTTTCCTCTTAAATTTCTGAAGAGCCCTTGAGAGAGGGGGCAAAACTCACCCCTTTTCACCCCCCACCCCATGGTCTCCAGGGCCTGGGAGCTCAAGCCATGAAAAGGAAGATCAGTAGTTACTGTCACAGCTGGGCTCTGGAGGAAAGTGGGGATCTGAGAGCAGAACACCCTGCGTGCCTTTGGCTGGGGCCTCAGGGGGCTGCAGGGCAAGGGAAGGCCTGGGGAATTGCATCCCCTCATGCCTGTCCTCAGCCTCACTGCCTTGCTCCTCTTCTAGGAGATCCTATCAGGAATGGTTATTCATCCCCAGGAATGGCCCTATGATGACAGCTCTAGGCTGAATTCTTCCCCTGCACTCGGGAGTCATGTCATACGGCTCACTCTTCTGTACCAGCAAAAGAAAGGGAGGGCAAAGTGGATGAAAATCCCTTGCAAGAAGAGAACAGGCATGGTATATTTTTGCTCTCTTAATTTTCAGAACAACCTATAGTACAGATTAGAAAACTGAGAGCCATGGAGGTGAAGAGGCTTGCCCAAGACTACTTCTCTGACAGGTTGAAACAGATTTGAACCCAGCTCTGACTCAGAGCTTTAAATGACACCATGATCATCTCTAAACCAAAGATCCTTGCAGTTACAGAAAAATTAATAAGTGGTCTGACAGCTTGTTTGGGAGAAGTTTAGTCAATGACTGTCCCAGAAGTTTTCTATAAAGGCCGTCTCATTTAAACACTTGAATCATGTTTTACCATAAGCAGTTATTAAACTACTTAATGATGTTTCAGAACCAAACAGGAGATTTCTTTATGATGCATTTTTAATGAAAGAAAACATGAATCATTATTATTCATTGTAAAGTATAAAACAGAAGAGATTTCATAGCCATCAAACCAAAGTTCAGAATAGGATCTCCCTGCACTTAAGTCCACACTTGAGTCTAAGCTGGTCCCTTGGGCAGGCTTCCCCTCACCCCTGAGGGCGCATGACCACCAACTGGGTGGTGCCGCGGGCGAGCTCCGGCCAGGAACTCCTCTGGGGCATGCTCTCATAACCACCTTTGCTTACTCTACAGATTCATCAATGCAACAAAAATAGGCTTAAACCTCAGTGCTTGGCTTGGTGTTTGGAAGACCAGTGGCATGTATTGTCAAGATGCAAGGGCATCTGTTGTGGGACTTTCCTGTCTCCTATCATCTATCTATCTATCTATCTATCTATCTATCTATCTATCATCTATCTATCTATCTATCTTCTATCTATCTATCTATCATCTATCATCTATCTACCTATCTATCATCTATCATCTATATCTATCTGTCTATCATCTATCTATCTATCTATCTATATCTATCTATCATCTATCATCTATCATTCATCTATATCTATTCATTCATTCATTCATTCATTCATTTGTGGCGCTCCTGCTGCCTCGGCGCTCTGCACAAGGCCGCTCACTTTATGTTGCTGACTTCCTCTTCAGACTCTACCCTGCGGCTCCCATCCTCACCTCTCCATTCACAGCCTTTTGGACTAAAATCTCATCTATCCTGTTGTCTCCCCAAAACTTGAACAGGCGACCTCTCCTCTCACTTCTCCAGGAGGTCAGAGGCCGTGTCTGGGGGAGAGCTGAATGGTTGAATCACATAAAGTTGCCACTTTTGTTGGCCCTTTTTGTTCTGCAAAAAGGACAATTTCCTGTCCTTCAGCTGAATACCTCTGGAGTGGTAAACTCCCTGCCCCTGTTGCTCAGTCCTGGGAACAAACAGTTCCTCCCTCAAAACATTTTTCTGAGCAAAACAGTATCTGTCTTATCCATACTTCCTCTTCAGTGATGTGTATGTCACAGTCGCAGGTATGGCTTCCGCAGGAGGCCGGCATCCTGGCACGGAGGACTCACTCGCTCCGCCTTCCCAGGGAGAGCTCCTCATCCTCTCTGTGACTAGCTCTCCCCCTCTGACCCGCTCTTCCCCACTGCTCTTCCTCTGAGGGTGCGATGACAAGAGTAACGTGCAATACTGCTCCTGTTCAGTTAAGTAATAAATTGCAATTTCTTCCGTTTTCTCTTTGGCTAAAAGCTTTACACAAAGAGTTAAATTTTCTTCTCAATTATGTAAATAACAAAAAGAAGACACCACGTCCCCTAAAAGTTAGCCTTTTTGGAGCTGGGAACATCCCTGAGCCTTTTGTTTACTGTCACTGAAGTCTCATTAAGCAGCTGATAAATCCATTTCTCCTTTAAGATGAACTTGGGTAAACAAATCCTCACAAAGCCTGGGCCTGTGTACGCTGCAGGAGAATGTGCAGCTTCTCCCTGGCCAGTGCTGGCTCGACTCATAGAAACTCAAAGACCCGGTGAGGCCAGCCTCAGCCAACAGGGAATCCTTGTTATGTATTTTCCATCTCACTGCCAGAAAGAGGTCTGGGTGCATTATAGAAATAAGTACATACTTACAACAAGATAAAAATAAAATAAGCAAAGAAATGGGATGGAGAAGAATTAAGATAGAAAGTGAAGATGAAACTGTTTTTTTCTTTTTGCCTATTCATATTTTGAATATTCTGTCTTTTATTGATTTGTAGGAGATGCTTACATATTCTAGATCTGTGCTGCCCAATAGGGTTGCTGCTAGTCCCATGTGGCTGTTAGAACTGCAATTAATTGCAGTTAAATAGAAATAAAAATTCAGCTGCCTGAGCACACTTGCCACATCTCAGCTACTCAGTATCCACAAGTGGCCAGTGGCTGGCACTGGCCTGGAGCATTTCCATCATCGCTGCAAATTCTCTCATGGTTAATAACTCTATTCATTTCGATTTCACTCATTTCAAATATCTTCTCCCAGATTATTGTTTTCTGCTACCTTTGACATAGACGCCTTCACTGAACAGTAATGTTTAGTTTGTATGTGATCTTACCATATTTTGCCCTCTCATAAGTGCATTTAGGGTCTTGTTTAAATAATCTCCTTAAGATCTCAGAGATGTTTCCTGTCACCTTTTCGTGTCTGCTTTATGGCTTTAACTTTTCACATTTAGGTACTGAATCCAATAGGACTTTGCGTTTTTCACAAAGTTTGAGGTAGGGATCCAACCCTATGCTCTCCATTTACTGAGCCAGTTTTCCCAGTTGTTGTTCCTAACTCATTGCTCTTTTCCCCTCTGGTGTGGAGTGGCCATGCCAGGCCTTTGTGAGGTCATCTGTGGGCCTTCTTGCAGGCTGCACCCACCTGTGTGTGTTTCCTCTGCCAGAACCAGATTGCTTATTGCCATGCCTTAGCAGCATGACTCTGTATCGGGGGTGTGCTCTCCAGCCCTTAGCTCTTCCTTTGCCAAATTTTCATAGCTATGTGTGGACTTTACACATCTAGACACATTTTCAAATCCATTTTTTGAGTTCCTCAAAATGTATCTGGAAAATCAGCAATCACTCACTAATGAAATACTCTCATTTCAAAACAGTGTCAGTATGAGGCAGACTCTGTGATCAACTTTTGAACCTCGGAATGAAACTCTGAATTTAGCAGTGACTTAAAATCCATTCCCGGGAGTTCCGGTAAGTCGGCAGGCATCTTTAAATGCTCCTTTTCAAAGAGCTTTGCCTCTGAAGGCTGCCAGTGCCTGCAGTGTGTTGCCGTGGTAACGGTTACTTTTAGTTAGTACTTTTTATAGATCAAAGTGTTACACCCTGGAGTTTCTTCATGTAAGTGAATAAATCTTAACATCGTATAGTACTTCATTTAACGTAGCCATTTAATGGCACAGAGTCAGACTTAACCCACCAGAAATGGGTTCATTTTCAGCCTTTACATTTGATAGGGACAGGCATTATTACTATAACATTTTCACTAACATTTTTTGCAAAATATAAGTCAACCTTTTTTTTCCACTCAGATTGATCAGATTTTAATGAATTGTGGCAGAAACGTTTGTGTCTGCGAGGAGTCTGTACATATCACTTTGTTCCTCTCCTGGGGCAAACCCCCCAGTTACTGTGAAGAATCAGAAGACGGAGCACACAGCATTTTGTAGTCTCCTGGGGGAGGCGTCAGTCGTGCCCTCTGGGCCTGCGTGTGTGTACGGGCTCTGATCTTCACTGGTTGTGTAGCCTTGAGTTCAGTCCCTCAGTCAGACAGTGGGGACTTATCACGTGGGCTCCTGAAGGACTTCCTGTATGACGATCCTATGGCAGTCCATGATATGTCTCCTCTCCCAGTCTCCCAGTGCGGTAGGCAGCTTCCCACATGGCTTGCAATGGTAGCCATGTCCTTGTGTGGTCCCCTCTCCCCTGTGGGTATGGGCAGAACTCAGTGACTTGATTTCGGTGAGTACAATACAGCAAAGGCGATAGGATGCCAGTTTTGAGATTAGGTTATCAAAGACTGTGACTTTCATCTCTTTTATACACGCTCTCTCTGACTCTTCCCACGTGTCTGTTCAGGTAGAATGCTCTGGTGAAGTTCCCTTGGCAAGAGACTGAGGGCAGCCCCTGGCCACCTGCCGGGAAGAATCAAGGCCCTCATTCTAACATCTCACAAGGAACGGAATCCTCCTAATGATCATGTGAGCTGGCTTGGAAGTGGATCCTTCTCCCCCTGAACCTTCAGAAGAGGCCACAATGCTGCCTGACAGCTTCATTGCAGCCTTGTGAAAAACCCTGAGCTGGCTAACCCAACTAAACTGGGCCCAGATTCCTGACCCACAGATACTGTGAGATAGGGAATGTATTTTTTAAGCCACTAAGTTTTGGGGTAATTTATTTTGCAACACAAGATACCTAATACACCCATGTTCCAACACTTGGAGCCATCTTTAATCCTACCAGTTACAATAAGGCACCTAAAGTTTCCCTGCCCTTTCCACAGTCCTTGCATTGCTGGTGCTCTGGAATCTGAGGGAAGGTAATGGGCTGTTTAAGGAGGAAGAAATCACTCAGGACATGCCTCCAGGCACTCTTTCCCCTCTAGGACAACTGCTTCTCCAGCTAACTCTTCTTTGAACCCTGCTCCATTTTCTTGCTAAGAGAAAACACTCTCCTTACCCTTCTTCCTTGGACTTTCTATATTCCACACTTTGGTTTGGATCCAGACCTATTCTTTTGCACCCCTTACCAGGATTTCAGTTCTAGAGGCTGATGTATTTCTGAGCCCCACCACTGAGCAGGTCTTTCATAGCTGTTGTGTTTGGTAGTTGTGTCCACACAAATCAGAATCAGCCTGGCAGCCCTGCAGGGTGGTTTATTACCCCTCCCAGCATTACAGGGTCAGGTTCTGAGTTACCAACCCAGAGCCCTGACTGGCTCCTGGTGCCCAGCCCTCGTCATGGCTCCCTGACTGTCCCCCTCAAGCATTTTGTCTCACTGACCTTTCCTGCTCCACCACCTTAAAGTGGCATGGCACAGTCTTTCAAAGGCATGTGCCAAGTTCTGAACTTGCTCTTCCTCTTGCCAGGGGGTGTGGGATGGGACCTGCAAGTGTGCCAGCTCTTCCAGGGGAGATGTGAATGTGCTGCCAACTCCATGGAGAGTTTGGCTGCAGGCACCCAACTCAGTAGGGGAGTGGTGACCCAGGATGTGGTGGCTGAACATCAGGTCCCAGGGCCCCTCTGCAATTATGAAGCAGGCTGTTGACTTGGAGCCAGGAAAACAGAGTACAAGTTCCTTTTACTGACTTCCAAGGGCTGCCACAGGCTGATGCCAGCCTGCTTGCCCAGTCTGTTCCTTGTCATGAGCCCTCTGCTCCCACCACTTTCGGGATGAGAATTCTTTACTTTAAAAAATATTTATTAAACGGATGAACCTCACAACCTCTACGTGGAGCAAAAGAATCTGGATGCAAGAAAATAAATACTGTGTGCTTCACTTAGGTGACATTTTAGTATATGCAAAATTCATCAAAGGTGAAAGAAGTCATATTAGTTCCCTCTTGCTGGTGAGGGGTTGTCTAGAAAGAGATATGAAAGAACTCTCTAGAGTGATGGAAATGTTCTGTATCATAGGGGCTGTGTATCATAGGCATATGCATTTGTCAGAATAGCAGCCAATTTATTCATTTTGTCATTATGTCATTTTGATATATATAATTTTTACCTCCAATAAAACTAAAAAAGTAATGATTCAGCCAGGGGCAGGGAGTGGGTGAGATATAGAAGCAGGAATGGTAAGATGTTGATAATTACTGAAGCTGGGTAACTGGTACACAGCGGGTCATTTCACTTTTCTGTTTACTTTATGTTTGAAATTTTCCACAATAAAAAAAAATTGCCTGTTGAGCACATATTCCATACTAGACACTAAGCTAAATGGCATAGCACTAAGCTAACAGACAAGGCTGCAGAATATGGAGAGAAATAAATTAAACACGGAAGTTTCACTTACAAATATTAAATGCATTGAAAAGGGGAAAATGTAGAATAAGTGGAAAGAAATGCTGACCATTTTTAAATATCTTAAATGATTATTCATTAAAAATAACCCTGTAGTATCTGTTTATAATTTACCATGTATGGTTAGATGGAATACTAATGATACTGTTGTCAGGTCCACAGACAAAATTCATCTCTGAAATATCTTGTTTCTTCCCATTTCTATACCTCTGTTTGTGCTATTTCCGTGAATGATTGCTTCCTTCTATTCCACTACATCTATGCAAATTCCGCTCATGATTTAACAGCACTTATCAAAACACGGACCCAAGAAAATGATGAGTTTGTACCAGCAGGTAAATCAACCCATCACTGCTTCTTTCACTGAGAATATCATGTAATATTATTCTCATGGGAAGAATGTCAGCCAGACTGAACATTGCGCTAAGTGATGTGGTTGATTTCCATTCGGGTTCAAGTTCGCTTCTTGAAACAGCAGCCAGCCCTGGGACCCACGCTAAGTCAACAGTTTATTCGAGTCACCTAAGGCACCCAGATCTTCTAAATCAGAATCCCTAGAAGCAGGGTCTAGGCATCAGTGTGTTAAGCAGTTCTCCATGTGATTTCAATATGCAGCCAGGGTGAGAACCAGTGATTTATGAACTGCTAAGTCACTTCCTTCCCAGGAAGTCTTCTCTCTCTGTGCGCTGGCTTATGAAGAGTTTTCCTTTACCTACCCTTTCATCACTCAACATTGCTGATTTCCAGTTCTGCTATATAGTTATACGGGGCTTTGTACTGTTTTAAACAATTTGTGCTTGATTTCCTCAATGAAGATGTGTGGATATATGGTCTTGAGGGTAGGGACCATCTTTTACTTCTTTGTATCCCTCATTACACTTAGCACTATAGTGCTCAGGAAACATTTGTTGAAAATTTTTATTTAGAAAATAACGGACTGTTTCCTTATAAAAACTTGGCTGTATTCTTTAATAAATATAATATATAATATAAAGACAGTATATAATAATATATGTAAACAATACATATATTCTTATGGTTTGAATGTATTTCCCCCAAATTCATACGTTGCAATCCTAACCCCCAAGGTGAGGCAATCAGGAAGTGAGGCCTTTGGGAGGTGATAGCTCATGAAGGTGGGGCTTCCCGAATGGGATTGGTGTCCTTATAAAGGAGACCCCTGAGAGCTCCCTCACCCCTTCTGCCATGTGAGGAAAGAGAGGAAGGTGGCTGTCTATGGATCAGGAGACCCTCACCAGATACCAAATCTGCCGACACCATGATCTAGGATTCTCAACCTCCAGAACTGTGAGAAATAAATGTTTGTTGTTTGTAAGCTACGCAGTCTGAGGTAGTTTGTTATAACAACCCAAATGGACAAAGACATATATATATATATAAATTTATATATATTTATTTATAAATATACCAAGAATTCCTTCCAAGTTACTTAATGATTAACTGTGAGTGGGATGTGTTCTTTCATGAAGGAATTATAAAAATAGGTATACATTTAAACAGAATTTCAGTTATTTAATTTTGGGACTTGCCACTTCAATGTATTTCCTATTTAACAGATTCTGTCTATACTATTTTTACTGTTGTCTGACCTCATGCAAATCATTCAAATGCTGATTTGGTTGTAGGGGAAACATTTATTCTAATGGACTTACAGGGAGTTGAGCTGAACTGACTCAGGCCTTGGAGAACCATCATTCTTACCATAAAATGAGAGAGGAACTATATTATGAGTCAACACCAGAATGCTCTTCATGCATAAATGGTGTAGAATTTTCTTTTCAAGAAAAATGGAAAAATTTAGCAGAAAAATAGTTGGCTTCAAATGCTCTCTGGAGTGAAACCATTCTATTCTCCTGAATGACTGAGCCCAGTACTAATGTCCATCAGAAAAGCTCCTGGGAATTGCTCTATTTTGTCTAAAGAAGGTATTAACCAGAGCCTGGTTGCTTAAACCATACTAATAAAGACAAAATTCACCCTATCTACCAAAAACATTCTTTTCATGCAAGACTTAGCAATGGAAATGAACAAAAGCTCTAGTTGTCAATTACATATATCTTGAGGAATAGAGAAGTTTTGTTTCTTGTTGATGCTATTTTGGCTTTTCTTTTAATGGCTTAGTTGGCTTTGAAAACTATTATTTACATTATTTTACAATGTTGTTTAGCTTGAAGGTAATTGGGAAAGAAAATATAGAACAAATATTACTTCTTGGAAGCCCACATTTTATTTAATCCAAAGAACCTTACATTAGAGATTTTGTTATGAATCAAAGGCTGTCATTCCTTCATATTGGGGTGATTTAGCAAATTAAATTTAGGAGAGAAGGAGACACTGCTAATGGGAATGGCAAGAGTGCATTAGGAGTGATTTATTCCTTGAAGAAAAAAGTCACTGTCAATGCCAAGTTTAAACAATGTGGAATTTAATAACTACTTCACAGTACCATCTAGTGGTGATGTATGTCCATCCTTATGTTAAATGAGGATTATGGTTTATCTTAGCTCGAAACTAGCAAATCCAGGTCAATAGTTGATTTACCCACACTGTAACTACAAACTAAACTACTAAAATTATGAAAAAAGAAAGGTACTTTTTATAATGCAGAATTTGTTTAAGAGATAAAATGAGTTAATACAGATAAAATAAAGTAGTAGCTCATATGCCATAATATTAAATTTTAAAATATTCCTAGGTCTCAGATATAGTCAGTATGGATTCTCAAAAAATTGTGTTTTAGACTATTGAACAAGTACTGTGGTTCCTTCTTTACAACAATTTGTTTTGGGTTATACCATAGAATACTGAGTACTGCTTTGTTTTTTCTTAATCTGAACAATTTTAGTTTGTCCATTTTTTCAAGGAGATACAATTTGAACAACAAACATTTTTGACAAGGTAGGTGTTGCAACACAATTATCTTTATTTAATATTTATGGAGGGGAGAGAAATAATTATTTAAAGGGACAATTTCTGCTGACTTGAGGGCACAGTTGAGAGTATGATAGGTAATTTGGGCACTTTAAGATCAAATTAAGATATAAAGAGGTGCTGACACTTGATTTACCAATATTTGTAATTATAAGCTCATTTTCAGACCTACAGTAGTTTAAACATAGACAAGGTTCAATGTGTGAATCTATGATTTTTTTCTTGCCTCAACTATTGTTTTATAAAAGTGACATTGGTTTGTTTGGCATGGGTAAACCTAACAATTTAACCTGTTAGATGTCATATCTCAACAATAAAAGGTCTGAAGAATGTTAATGTTTAGGCCCAAAATTATGTTTAACAATTCATAATACGTCTATTCTGTTTTAGTCACTGAATTAACAAATCTTTAAAGACCTTCACATGTATTATGGTGATATGTCTTATACCACACAGCGATATGATTAATTAAACATGATATAAATTCTTATATTCAATCTTAATTTCCTTAAAAAGACGGGAAAATGTTACATTACTTAAATTTTTAATGCTTTTGTAAGAGAACGCCAAGAATAAGATCAAAATATTCCTCTCATGCTTAATGCTCACCAAATACCTTTGTTCAAACTCACAATCTTATAAATACTTTTTTTCTTTATAAAATTTATTGCAGCAAGTTAAGAAAACAGGGAAACAAACTTAGAAATTTCACTTGATATCCCAATACTCAGAAGACTAAAATATTTCCCTCAGGTGGACATGTTTTTTTTAAATTAGCAAACTAGTTTGCCACCTGACTTCTCTCACTTATAATAAATTGTGAATAAGTTTCCATGCCAGAAATATACTTTTATGGAATTATTTAAAATCATTTACTTTTCCATGGCACAGGTGTATAACAGTTTTCTCAAGCAGCTGTGTAATGTTGAACTCTTAAGTTGCTACCAGTGTTTCTATTTGTAAAAAATCATTCTCTGCTGAACACCATTGTGGCTAAACCTTTGGAAACATCCATATTTATTTTCTCTCCTACAACCTCACTTTCTTTAAAAGAAAAAAAGGACAAATGTCGCAATATTTATTTAAATAGTGAATACTTTCTTAAAGGAATAGCAACATAGTTTTCGTTTCTGAAACCACCCAGCAACAAAGGCCCACTGCATGTGAGGAAATTCACTAAAAATAGGGGTCCTGGAAGAGATTATGTCGGGAAGCAGAGGCAACTCACAGAAGTTAACGCCAGATAAAATTTCTCCAACAAGATTTAAAATTCCTTGAGGACAGAGTTTATTTCTTTTGTTTCTGTTGCTTCCTGGTCTCAGTCTGAAATTTTTGTGTTAGAAGTGACAGGAAATCAGAGCCCAACTGGCCAAAGCACAAAGGAAAGTTGTTGGCTTGTGTAACTGAATTCTCTAGCGCTTGTCCCGCTTCAGGCAGAGCTGGATACCCGCTGTTCACCCGGTATTAGCCGGGCCTGCAGCCGCGTTCTACCTCTTGCTTAGCTTCCTCTCTGCTGCTTCCTTCTCAGATAGCTCTTCCCTCAGAGGCAAAGCGTTCGCTCTAGGATATGCACTTGCAGTTGAAGCCCAGCTGCTTTCCTGTGATCTTTACCATCATCCTAGAGGCTCCCTTTGACTCAATCTGGGTTGGATTCTTTGTTTTCTTATCTCATGCTTTCATCTGCCTCGGTTTACTCCTTCATTTTGGTGAAGCATTCCCTCTAGTAGCTTCCTGAGAGAAGGGACCTTGGAATTAAATATTTTGAGGCTTCATATAACCAAAATGTTTCTTGCATTTGCCCTCATGTTTAATTAAGAGTTCTGCTGGAATGAGAGACTCCCAAGGATACTCGTATCTTTGTCCTCCTGTCTTTCCTGGGTACACATGGTGACACCCTAGATTCTTTGCAGAAAGGTGGTCTTGCGATGGATTGAGTCAGTGAAACATGATGGAGGAAGTACATCCCTTCCAGACTCGGAGAACTGGGAGCTTGGGGGCTCCACGCTCTGTTCCCTGGCACAGGAACTATGGAGGACACGTGTTTGAAAGCCACACCTCAGGAGGGAAAGAGCCCGGATGCCTGAATCACAGGCTGGAGGAGAACCACCTGCCTCGACTGGTTTTACAAGAGCAAGAAGCAAATGCTGTTGTAATAATTTAAGATGCAGTTTTTCTTTCTTTCTTCTTTTTTAATTGCAGTGTATCTCCATGGAATAACCATTTCTTAGGCGCACAATTCATATGAAGAAAAATTCAGTACACTCCTGAGGGACACAAAGAGAACTCAAACAAATGGAAATTCATATGCTAGGAGAGGAAGATTTGTGGTCATAACAATACTGTTAGTGCGGAGTGTGTTCACAATAAAGATGATATAATGCCAATAAATATGCCAACAGGATTTTTTTTGGAAGAGAGAACTGTACAATATGATTCTAAAGTTAATATGGGTAGGAAAATTCTGAAGAAAAATAAAGTTAAATTCAGCTCTCACACCTGATGCTAGGATATATTCTAGTTGATCAAGTAATTAAATGTAAAATTATATAATAAAATATTAAAATAAATAATGGTAGTTGTTTAGAATCAAATACTGGGAAGGCCTTTTCTAGAAATGGCATAAAACCTAATAGCCATCAAAGAAGAGATTGATGGATAGATCCAATTACTTAAAAATAAAGGGAAAAAATTGACATGTAAAATTCCTCCATAAGCAAAGTCAGAAGACAATCAATAAACTGGAAAAGTATTTGCTACTCAATTCGCATCTAAAGAATAATTTCTGTAATATACAAAGTGTGCCTATAAATCTGTAAGAAAGGAACTAATAATGTTGCAAAACAAATGTGCAAAGGATATGAACTGAGAGAAAAGTAAACATAAGTGGATCTTCAAAGATGAAATGATGTTCAGTCTTACTCATAATAAGTCATTTCACGTGGAAACTAAAATGGGATATCATTTTTCACCTACCAGACACTGGCAAAGGTTCAAGAGTTTGATAACACATTGTATTATTGAGGATGCAGGAAACGAGTACCTTCATAAATTACTCATGGGTGTGTAAATTGGTGTAATCTTTACAGACAATTTGACATCTATGAAAATTATGCCCACAAGTACCCTTTGAACCAGTAATCCCCCTTCTAGGGATTTATCCATATTTGCAGGGATGTGAAATGCTGTGAGCACAAGTCTTCTCATGGCAACCTTGTTTGTAACAGGCAATTACAACCTCTTAAAAGAGACAAGAGATAAGATAAATGTCAGCCAGTGGGGGAATGCTTAAATATCAGTATGGCCACACTGAAATATTCCATAGCTGTAAAAAAAATTGAAGAAACTCTTAATGGACAGACCTGGATTCATCACCAATGTATACTTCTGAGTAAAAAAAGCAAGTTGTAGAACATGTATGTGTCCGATATGCTGCTCTTTTTTAGAAAATGTCTAATGGCTTTTATATGAAAAAAATATCTCTGAATGAAGTATGAAAATCTGGTCATTGTGAATATTATTCAGCCATAAAAAGAAAAGAAATCCTGCCATTTGCAACAGCATTGGTGGATCTAGAGAGTATTACGCTCAGTGAAATAAGCCAGGCGGGGAAAGACAAGTGATTTTACGCATTTGTAGAGTATAGAAACACAGTGAAACAGAAGGAACAACAACAAAAAAGCAGCAGACTCATAGACACCGGGAAGGGACCAGTGGTTACCAAAGGGAAAGGGCTGGGGAGGCTGGGCAGGGAGAGAGAAGGGGCTTTAGGGTCACTATAATTCACAGTCACAACACAGGTAGGTCACTGGGCTGGTAGTACAGCGTGGAGTTAATGACTCTCTAACATCTTACTATGCTGACAGTGACCGCAATAGAGAGGGTGAGGTCTTGATAAAAGGGGTGAATGTTGAACCCCTGTTTAGTGTATATGAAACCATCATAAGACTGTATGTCAGTGATACTTAAATAATTTTAAAAATCTCTTTACTGTGGCTGTTCTTGAGAAGGGAACTGGATGGGGATGGGGTAGAAGAGAAATTTTCACCATTTGTCACTTTGAACCCCTTGAATTTTGAACCAAGTGAATATGTATCTAAAAATCGTTTTTATAAGTTTTTGTAAGTATCACTGATAGGCAATCTTATGTTGGTTTCAAACATACAACATAGTGATTCATCAGTTACCCATATTATTAAATAATTAAATTTCAAATCAGGGATCTTGTTTCCTTTGGGTGAATTCCTAGGAGTAGAATTCCTGTGTCAAATGGTATTTCTATTTTCAGTTTTTCGAGGAACCTCCATATTGCTTTCCACAATGATTACACCAATTTACATTCCCACCAACAGTGTGGGAGGGTTCCCATTTCTCCTCATCCTCACCAGCATGTGTTGTTTCTTGTCTTTTGGATGGTAGCCACCCTAACTGTGAGGTGTGATATCTCATTGTGGTTTTAATTTGCATTTCCCTGGTGATTAGCAATGTGGAGCATCTTTTCCTGTGCCCGTT
This sequence comes from Smutsia gigantea, assembly GCA_032199065.1. Lineage (NCBI taxonomy): Eukaryota > Metazoa > Chordata > Mammalia > Pholidota > Manidae > Smutsia > Smutsia gigantea. Next base: position 10,224 of record JAVSCE010010742.1, on the reverse strand, counting down.
GGATATCTGTATTTCTTCTTTGGAGAAGTGTCTTTTCAGGTTCTCCACCCATTTTTCAAGGTTATTTGTTAAAAATAGTTAAAATTTAAAGAGAACATTTAAAGAAAACAATTTGGGCACTTTCAACATACTTTTCGGCACCCTTGGTCATGTGACCCTCTCAGCTGGAGCTGTCAGTCCATCACTCGCACATGAGTGAGGGGCTCCACTCTGCAGTCTAATCTCTTTTGGTGGCTTTTGGGGCACTGCTTGGGCTATGGGCAAGTGTCACTGCCCCATCCACCGTATGACAAGAGTGTGGATTTTGGTTTCCCTTTGCTGTCCATGGTCCGAGGAATGGCAGGGAAACAAAGCATGATAGTTAACAATGGCTGTAACAGGTGAGTAACAAGAATGGGAAGTTTTCCACTGGAAGATGACCCACCGAATGCATGAATTCACCCCTCCTTGCTCTGAAAGTCTTACTGTGATGTCCAAAGAAATATGAAAGAGAAAGTCCACAGTAGCACTGGAAATCAAGGGAAGATGCTTTGAAGAAATCAGAAGACATACATAGAATTCTCAAAGATATAAAGTAGATGGAATCAGTTGGGTGGCAGTTCTAGAATATGTCTACAGTATCAGTATGCTAACATGGCTCCTGAATAAAAGAAATTGTGCTAAAGGTGGTGTCTAGTGTGGATATTGGGACTGCGGTATAGGGTCAATGCCCTGAGTTCTCAGCTGCTTTGAGGGGTGAAGAGGACCGATGCTGACAAGTCACGTACCCTCAGAGCCTAAGAGTCAGCCTGTCCAGTCACATGTCCTGCTGAAAATCAACAACTTGCTATGTCAGAAAAGCAATCAGTCCCAGAAAATTAGAAATAATTTAAGTGAAAAAATTGAGTAGATGTGCTTCATAGAGAAAGGGGCTGACTCAAGATCTAATCAGACAGCTAGAAAACTAAGCCAGCTAAGCAGAGGGATTCTCCTAGAATGCAGTGCAAAACAAGATGTTGGGGATAAAACCTAAGGACTCAGCAATACCAATGCATACGTTCAGGTGTAGCAGCTTACACAGTACTTGGGTTCAGCTCTCGCCCAATCCCTTATTAGCTCTCTGATCTAGGAGAGGTCACACCACCACTCAAATCCTCAGTTTCTTCAGCTGTGAACGGGGACAACCAGAGGAACCACTGAGTAGGGTAGGTCTGAGTATTATATGCAATAACAGGCAAAGTGCTCAAAAGAGAATGTTGAACAGAATAGGACTCAATCTGCTTAGCTAGTTTTCTATCATTATGAATATTACCACACCACTGGACACATTAAAAATAAATAGGCAGACTTCTGGGAAGATGGCGGCGTGAGCGGGGTGGCAGAAATCTCCTCCCAACACTATATTTATCTGTGAAAATACAGCAAATACATCTATTACTAAAAGAGAGACCAGAAGACACAGGAAAGCGCACAGCGTGCAGCTATACCCGGGAGGACTTGGCACCCCAAGAGGCAGGTAAGATACAGAGCCGCGACCCGGCGGGACCCGAGCACTCCCCCACCCCAGCGCACTGGCAGGAGGAGAGGATTCAGAGCCGGGAGGGAGTGGAAGTACACCCCGCGAAGTAGCCAGCCCCGGTGATCTGTGCGGGGAGCGCTGACACACATTGTGCGGTGTAGCGCAGATTGGAGACACAGAGGGTGCAGGATCTAAGCAGGGAACGCGCCAGGGTGCTTGCAGCCAGCTCCCGGGAAGAAAAAAAAAAGCGCGTGCTTTCTTCAGCGGTCTTAAAGAGACAGGAGCCCAGCGGAGGAGCCGGATCGCCCTGGCACACTCAGTCCAGCAGGCTGGGAGTCCTGGGGAGTTTCAGACGCCTTAGCTGGCGACTGGGGAAGCGTGGCTGTACTTACAATTCTCACTGAGATCAACAGCCTCCCATTCATTCCCACCCCGGCCAGAGCGATAAAGGGCCCTGCGGAGCGGCGCGGCCACGGCTGCGGATTAGTGGGGCAACAGCGCCACCTACAGCATGCCCACAGAATCTACTCCCGGTGGGCATTTTTTGGTTTTGTTTTTTGTTTCTTTGTTTTGTTTATTGTTCTTTCTTTTCTTTCTTTTTTTTTCTTCTCTTTTTAAAGTCTTAAAGAGCCCAGCTGAATACGGGGCAACTACCAGGGACCACTTCTATAGCCATGAAAAGACAGAGGAATATGGTTCAGACCAAAATCAACCAGACAACCCCATAGAGGGAGCCTGAAGGGATGGAAATGCAAGTCTCCCTGAAAAAAAAGTCATAAACATGCTGATGGACCTACAGAGAAATGTGCAAGAGCTGAGGGAGGAAGTGAGGAAAGTGAGGAGAGACAATGCAGAAATCAGACAAGTGATCGAGGGGCTTAACAGCAGACTGGATGAGATGCAAGAGACTGTTAATGGAATAGAAATCAGAGAACAGGAATACAGAGAAGCTGAGGCAGAGAGAGATAAAAGGATTTCTAGGAATGAAAGAATACTAAGAGAACTGTGTGACCAGTCCAAACAGAACAATATTCACATTATAGGAGTACCAGAGGAAGAAGAGAGAGAAAAAGGGATACAAAGTGTCTTTGAAGAAATAATTGCTGAAAACTTCCCCATGCTGGGGAAGGAAATAGCCTCGCAGTCCATAGAAGCCCACAGATCTCCTAACACAAGGGACCCAAGGAAGACAACACCGAGACACATAATAATTAAGATGGCAAAGATCAAAGATAAAGACATAGTATTAAAGGCAGCTAGAGAGAGAAAAAAGATCACTTACAGAGGAAAACCCATCACACTATCACCAGACTTCTCAACAGAAACCTTACAGGCTAGAAGAGAATGGCATGATATATTTAACATTATGAAACAGAAGGGCCTCGAACCAAGAATATTGTATCCAGCACGATTATCATTTAAATATGATGGAGGGATTAAACAATTTCCAGACAAATGAAAGTTGAGAGACTTTGCCTCTCATAAACCACCACTACAGGATATCTTAAATGGACTGCTCTAGATGGAAGCACACCTAAGGCTAAAAAGATGTCACCAGAGAAAATAAAATCATAGCAAAGAAAGCAGACCATCCAAATAGTAACTAAAGGCAAAGAATAAAACACCTAATATATAAAGAATGGAGGAGGAAGAATAAGAAGGGAGAGAAATAAAGAAACATCAGACTGTGTTTACAATAACTTAACAAGAAAGTTAAGTTAGATTGTTAGATAGTAAAGAAGCAACCCTTGAACCCTTGGTAACCACGAATCTAAAGCCAGGAATGGCAATAAGTACATACCTATCAATAATCACCCTAAATGTAAATGGACTGAATGCACCAATCAAAAGACACAGAGTAACAGAATGGATAAAAAAGCAAGACCTATCTCTATGCTGCTTACAAGAGACTCACCTAAAACCCAAAGATATACACAGACTAAAAGTGAAGGGATGGAAAAAGATATTTCATGCAAACAACAAAGAGAAAAAAGCAGGTGTGGCAGTACTTGTATCAGACAAAATAGACTTCAAAACGAAGAAAGTAGCAAAAGATAAAGAAGGACATTACATAATGATAAAGGGGTCAGTCCAACAAGAAGATATAACCATTATAAATATATATGCACCCAACACAGGAGCGCCGGCATATGTGAAACAAATACTAACAGAATTAAAGGAGGAAATAGACAGCAATGCATTCATTGTAGGAGACTTCAACACACCACTCACTCCAAAGGACAGATCAACCAGACAGAAAATAAGTAAAGACACAGAGGCACTGAACAACACACTAGAACAGATGGACCTAACAGACATCTACAGAACTCTACACCCAAAAGCAACAGGATACACATTTTTCTCAAGTGCACATGAAACATTTTCCAGAATAGACCACATACTAGGCCACAAAAAGAACCTCAGTAAAGTCAAAAATATTGAAATCCTACCAACCAACTTCTCAGATCACCAAGGTATAAAACTAGAAATAAATTTTAGAAACAAAACAAAAAGGCTCACAGATACTTGGAGACTTAACAACACAGTCATAATTAATCAATGGGTTAATGACCAAATCAAAACTGAAATCAAAGAATATATGGAGACTAATGACAACAACAACACAAAGCCCCAACTTCTGTGGGACACAGCAAAGGCAGTTCTAAGAGGAAAGTATATTGCAATCCAGGCCTATTTAAAGAAGGAAGAACATTCCCAAATGAATAGTCTAAAGACACAATTACTGAAATTGGAAAAAGAAGAACAAATGAGGCCCAAAGTCACTAGAAGGAGGGATATAATAAAGATTAGAGAAGAAATAAATAAAATTGAGAAGAATAAAACAATAGAAAAAAAATCAATGAACCAAGAGCTGGTTCTTTGAAAAAATAAACAAAATAGATAAACCCCTAGCCAGATTCATTAAGAGAAAAAGAGAATCTACATACATAAACAGAATCAGAAATGAGAAAGGAAAAATAACGATGGACACACGAAATACAAAGAATTATAAGAGAATATTATGAGAATCTATATGCTAACAAGCTGGAAAACGTAGAAGAAATGGACAACTTCTTAGAAAAATACAACCTTCCAAGACTGACCAAGCAAGAAACAGAAAAACTAAACAGATCAATCACCAACAACGAAATTGAAGTGGTAATCAAAAAACTACCCAAGAACAAAACCCCCGGACCTGATGGATTCACCTCTGAATTCTACCAGACATATAGAGAAGAAATAACACCGATTCTCCTTAAAGTTTTCCAAAAAATAGAAGAGGAGGGAATACTTCCAAACTCTTTCTATGAAGCCAGCATCACTCTAATACCAAAACCGGGCAAAGACCTCACCAAAAAGAAAATTACAGACCAGTATCCCTGATGAACGTAGATGCAAAAATACTCAACAAAATATTAGCAAACCAAATTCAAAAATACATCAAGAGGATCATACACCATGATCAAGTGGGATTTATCCCAGGGATACAAGGATGGTACAACATTCGAAAATCCATCAACATCATCCACCACATCAACAAAAGGAAGAACACAATCCACATGATCATCTCCATAGATGCTGAAAAAGCATTTGACAAAATTCAGCATCCATTCCTGATTAAAACTCTCAACAAAATGGGTATAGACGGCAAGTACCTCAACATCATAAAGGCCATATATGACAAACCTACAGCTAACATCATACTTAACGGCGAGATGCTGAAAGCTTTTCATCTAAGATCGGGAACAAGACAGGGATGCCCACTCTCTCCACTGTTATTCAACATAGTACTGGAGGTCTTAGCCACAGCAATCAGACAAAACACAGACATACAAGGCATCCAGATTAGTAAAGAAGAAGTCAAATTGTCACTATTTGCAGATGACATGATACTGTACATAAAAAACCCTAAAGACTCCATTCTAAAACTACTAGAACTAATATCTGAATTCAGCAAAGTTGCAGGATACAAAATTAACACACAGAAATCTGTTGCTTTCCTATACACTAATGATGAACTAACAGAAAGAGAAATCAGAAAAACAATTCCATTCACAAATGCATCAAAAAGAATAAAATACCTAGGAATAAACCTAACGAAGGAAGTGAAAGACCTGTACTCTGAAAACTACAAGACACTCCTAAGAGAAATTAAAGAGGACACTAACAAATGGAAATGCATCCCATGCTCTTGGCTAGGAAGAATAAATATTGTCAAAATGGCTATACTACCTAAAGCAATCTACAGATTCAACGCAATCCCTATCAAACTACCAACAGCTTTCTTCAATGAACTGGAACAAATAATTCTAAAATTCATATGGAACCACAAAAGACCCCGAATAGCCAAAGCAATCCTGAGAAGGAGGAATAAAACAGGGGGAATTACACTCCCTGACTTCAAGCTCTACCACAAAGCCACAGTAATCAAGACAATTTGGTATTGGCACAAAAACAGACCCACAGACCAGTGGAACAGAATAGAAAATCCAAACATTAACCCAAACATATACAGTCAATTAATATTTGATAAAGGAGCCTTGGATATACAATGGGGAGATGACAGCCTCTTCAGCAGCTGATGTTGGCAAAACTGGGCAGCTACATGTGAGAGAATGAAACTGGACTGCTGTCTAGCCCCATACACAAAAGTAAAGTCAAAATGGATCAAAGACTTGAATATATGTCATGAAACCATAAAACTCTTAGAAAAAAACATAGGCAAAAATTTTTTAGACATAAACATGAGCGACTTCTTTATGAACATATCTCCCCGAGCAAGGGAAACAAAAGCAAAAATGAACAAGTGGGACTATATCAAGCTGAAAAGCTTCTGTACAGCAAAGGACACCACCAGTAGAACAAAAAGACATCCTACAGTATGGGAGAATATATTCATAAAAACGTATCTGATAAAGGGTTGACATCCAAAATATATAAAGAACTCATGCACCTTAACAAACAGAAAGCAAATAATCCAATTAAGAAATGGGCAGAGGACATGAATAGACACCTCTCTAAAGAAGAAATTCAGATGGCCAACAGGCACATGAAAAGATGCTCCACATCGCTAATCATCAGAGAAATGCAGATTAAAACCACAATGAGATATCACCTCACACCAGTGAGGATGCCCAACATCCAAAACACAAACAACAGCAAATGTTGGCGAGGATGTGGAGAAAAGGGAACCCTCCTACACTGCTGGTGGGACTGCAAATTAGTTCAACCATTGTGGAAAGCAGTATGGAGGTTCCTCAAAAAACTCAAAATAGAAATACCATTTGACCCAGGAATTCCACTCCTAGGAATTTACCCTAAGAATGCAGCAGCCCAATTTGAAAAAGACAGATGCACCCCTATGTTTATTGCAGCACTATTTACAATAGCCAAGAAATGGAAGCAACCTAAGTGTCCATCAGTAGATGAATGGATAAAGAAGGTGTGGTACATATACACAATGGAATATTATTCAGCCATATGAAGAAATAAATCCTACCGTTTGCAACAACATGGATGGAGCTAGAGGGTATTATGCTCAGTGAAATAAGCCAAGCCGAAAAAGACAAGTATCAAGTGATTTCACTCATATGTGGAGTATAAGAACAAAGGAAAAATACTGAAGGAACAAAACAGCAGCAGCCTCACAGAACCCAAGAACGGACTAATAGTTACCAAAGGGAAAGGGACTGGGGAAATGGGTGCGAAGGGAGGGATAAGAGGGAAAAAGGGGCATTACGATTATCAGACGTAATGTTGGGGGGGCATGGGGAGGGCTGTAGAACTCAGAGAAGGCAAGTAGTGATTCTATAGCATCTGACTATGCTGATGGACAGTGAATGTAATGGGGTTGTTAGGGGCGACCTGATGAAGGGGTAGTTTAATAACCATAATATTGCACATGTAATTGTAGATTAATGATACCAAAATAAATTATATTAAAAAATAAATAAATAAAATATATAGGCAGCCACATTCTGTGTACGAAGATACGCCTAAAGTAAAATGATGCAGAAAGGTTGAAAAATAAGTGACCAAGAGAGTCACATGTTTACAAGCACAACAAAGGACCAGAAATAGTGAAATCAGAAAAAACTGAATTCAAAGCCAAAAGTATTTAATTGGAAAAATTGTAGATTTATAATTAAAAACAGAAACCATGAAAATGATAGAAAAGCAACCAGCCTGGACAACAGGTTATCAAAAAACATCAAGAAAAATGAATTGACAAGGCAATGGTCAAAATGAGAGAATTGAGCAAGTCTCTCAGAGGATGACTGATTACATAAACAAAAATAATTGAAATAAGGGCTTTAAATATTAAGATCACAACTTGACTCAATAGTAATATATGGAATTTTGAACCCAGTAGAGAATACACATTCTCTGTAAGTACACATGGAATATTTACAACAATTGACATAGTTTTAAACCACGAAGTTTCAGTAAATTTCAGAAAGCGGAAGATATTCAGGCTAATTTTCTGAGCACAATGCAATGAAACCAATAAAACACAGAAGAGAATATCCCAATCAGAAAAAGAAAAGATGTATGTACTTGGAAATCAAAACCAAACCAAGTGGCATCTGTTGCTCTCGGGTAAAGGTGGGCTTTGCCAACAGTTTATACTTGGGCAATAAGCACTCCGTGTAGTAAAGGTACCGAGAAGACAGAAAAGAAATGAACTCTGAAAGTTAGCAAACAACTCAAAATGTTAAAAAAAAGAAAATTAAAAAGATAACAGCAGAAATTAATGAAGCAAACAGGGCAAACTATAAACTCTGGGAAGGCCAAAATCAAGTTCTTTGAAAATAATGAAAGAGTAAGAAAAGAACTATAACTACAGATGGAGAAGAGACTTTCAAAATTGTAATCAACTGTATAAAAATAAGTTTGAAAATCTGGAGGAAGTGAAAATTTTTAGGAAAATATTGACTTATTAAAATTTCAATTGTAGGGTCAGAAGACCTAACTAAATCCTTGGTGGTTCTACTGAAAAAATTGAAAAGATAGAAATCTAGACCCCAATTAGGCCCCATATTCAGTGCTATGGGGGAATTCTTGTGAACCTTCAAGGAACACGTGATTTTTGTTTTTTAAACTGTTCCAGAGCACAGGACAGATAAGAAGTTTCCCTTCTCATTCTAAAAGCAAAATCCTGACATGAACACACATTTGCATTTGAGAGGTATAGACATGTGCATGGGCACACATAAAAATGATCTAGAAGGAATCCAGGTCCTAGCAGCCTTCCTCTGGGAAGGGCTGGGGTAGGGGCTGGTTGCAGAGGCATTCATTTCTTACCTACACACTTCTGTACAGTTTTATCTTTTTTCAATAAATATGTGTTAATTGATTAACCATATAATGCCTTTTTAAAGCGGTCATTATTTTATTTATTATTACTTTTTAAACCAAAAGAAGAGGTAGGGGCAGTATTATCTATACCAGAGGTTGGGAAATGTTTTTCTGAATGGGGCCAGATAGTAAATACTTTAGCCTTTGGGGTCTGGATAGTTTCTGTCACAGCTCTTCAACTTTGGTGGCTAGCACAAAAGTGACTGTGAACTATATGCAAAGGAATGCATGTAGCTGTGTTCCAATAAATTTTATTTACAAAAACAGGTTGCAAGTTGGATTTGGCCTATCAGCATACTTTGCTAATTCTGTTCTCAATCATCAGTGGGGAAATCGATATTTTGCTGTGTTTTATGAAACCTCTGCCCAACATTTCATTCATTTTAACAAATATTTATTGAGCACCTACTATGTTCGAGGCACTGCCCTAGGGACTATGGACACAGCAGTGAACGAAACAAAATCCCTATCCTCAAGGAGGCTGCATTCTACTTGGAGAAAACAATGTGCAAATAAACAAAAAATATGGGGGCACTACACCAGGGGGTGATAAGTAATATAAAAAAAAACAGGATAAAGCAGGAATAGATGTTCCCTTTTTCAAAAGCAGTGAGAAAAGCCTCTCTGAGAGGTATGTGACATCAGAAAGAAGCCAAGGATGAGCTGTGCAGAGGGGGAGGGGCAGGGAACTGTTCCAGGGAAGAAACAGTGTGAAGTCCCAGCCGGGAATGAGAAGCAACGAAAGGCTGATGTGCCAGCAGCAGTGGGGGAAGCACAGAGCGTCCAGAATCCAGTGCCGGGGCCTTTGAGGCCATGTGAAGAAGAATGGACTCTATGGTGGTAGATGGAGGTCCCCGAAGGGCTGTAAGCCAGGCAGTGAAGTGAGTGATTTACGTGCATAAAACCTCTCTCTGCTCTGGCACCTGCGATCGAGGCCAAAGCAGGGGCGGCTGAGGAGGCCCCCGTAGCCGCCCGAGAGCCCAGGGACCATGGCTTGGAGGGCGCAGAGCTGGAGGAGCAGTCAGAGTCTGGCTACAGCTCCAGGGGAAGGCAGGACTGCGGGGATGTGGGATGTGGGGTGAGGAAAAGGGGAGAAGGGGCCAATCATCTATATTTTTGACAGAATTGCCATTTGCTGAGACCTGAGCCCTGGCAGGGCCAGTTGCCCGCTGAGTTTACACACACTGTTTGACTTGCCGGCTGGACCTGTAGCGGCTCCGGTGAGCAGGCAGTCGATCGGCGGGTCTGGGCTTTAGAGCGCAGATGCCCCATGAGGTCATCAGGAAGAGCGCTTAGAAAGAAATGCCATGCCAAGGGCTGGGCCCTGGAAGAGCCACCGGGGTCCGGGATCCAGCAGAGGAAGTGAG
>JAVSCE010010741.1:0-13048 GCA_032199065.1 Smutsia gigantea | reverse complement strand
CATAATCACATAATCATGAGCAGGCACATAATCATCTACAGCCCACTATTGTGCCATATTCTGTTTGTTAGAAGCAAGTCACAGGTCCTGCCCATACTCATATGGAAGGGATTACACATGAGTATGGCTACCAGGAGGTAGGGGCTATGCAGCACACTCTAAGAGTCCGCTCACTACGGTCTGTCTTGTTGGATGTAAGATGGTACTGAAAAAGACGATAGACCATTTCTCACTGTACTGGATTTACCTGTCATGGATTCTTTAATCATTTGGACTCTTTTTCTGATTTTTCTCCCTTGCTAAAGTACTTATTAGACTTAGTTTTTGAACACAGTCAAGATTCCATGTACTCAGTTAAAGGGTTCTGACCATTAGCAAGAGGAAAAACAAGGAGAAGGAGTAAGAGCAGGAGAAAGAGGAGGAAAGGGGGAGAAGAAGAGGAAGAGGAGGAGAAAAGGAGAGAAAATAAGAAAGAATGGAAGGAAAGGAGGGAGAGAAGGTGGGATGAAGGAAGGAAGGAAGCTATAACTGCCCAAAAAGTAGATAAAAGCACTTGGGAAGAGGCTATAAATTGTAGTATGTGAATACTGTCTATTTCAGCAGGTCAATCTAATCTTCAGTTTGGACAGGTGGTAATTTGGAGCCTCTGCACATACAATTCATAAGAAAAGTTTCTGAGGTTAATACTGAAATTTTCTTTCTTCTTAGGATATGCCAACAAAGTCAGGTTACCTTGATGTCTGATCACCCACTTGAGCTGTCTGACACTGTCCTGCTTCCTAGAACCTTTCCTTGGTCAAGACAGACAGGATGATTGTTTTCTCACTTAGCTGTCGTGGTTCTGCATAGGGATCTGCCCACACATACACAATTTTGGATAGAAAAAGAGTACATAATTATAAACAAGCTGTCATATAAATCTTAATGGTCATCCTTCATTAATTGTCATCTCAAAACTGACTTTGCTTGTTTTCACTACCAATTTTTAAATCTCAAGTTATGAAGCTGCCATAGAATTCAGCATCAGATCAAGTGGAATACATGTACGTTGTATATTTGTATATCCATTCCACCATTCAGAAACTGTGACATATCAAACTTTTAACTATGCATTTCATATGCTAAATTATATGTTATACCTACACAAAGAATTTTAATGCACCCAAAATAAATGATGAATCTGAAAGGGCATAAAGTAAATATGAGATTGTACATGACCAGTTTGATTTTAAGAAAATCTAAGGTACAAAACCTCCCCCACAACTCCTCACCAAATCTGAAAAATTCAGTGCTTCTGCTCTGCACAGATTTGAACTGTCCCCGTTTATACCTTATGGTCTCTAAATCCAGTAACCTTAAACAGCAAATCAATCATGAAGTGCAATGAGAGGTCATAGTGAAGGTTAGAGGAGTTCAGTTTTGTGATTGTACAAAAACAGAACATATTGCTTCTCTCAAGAGCAACCCACAATAAACAGCCAAATTCATGTGTCCCACAAAGTTTAGGATTAGGGTCTGATGAAGTATTATGTCCTGGGCAAAGTGGTATAGTAGAGATGACTAGTTGTACAATTTATAAAAAGTAGAAAATGCTGGTAAAATATAAATATATAACTGAAACTATAAAGTTTCCATTATAGAATGCTTTGCAAAGATGGCTCATAAAAGAGCAATAACACTTTTGTAAAAAAGCCTGATATTTTGGACTATTACAGGATCTTGCAGCATTTGCAGAAAGGTTTCCAAATGTGAGTCAAACTAAAATTAGTGAAGATGGACTGGGGAAAAATTTCACTTACAAAAGTAAATAGATGCAATAAGTCCTCATGAATCATTTCCACCAGAACCTTGCATGGAGCCTCTCTTAAATATGACTGTTATTGTGCATATACACCAATATCTTATTTCCCCAACGATCATTGGAGTATCATTCATTGACTGAAAAATACTAACTCAAAACACTATTTTGTTAGCAAGCAGAACAGAATTCCTATTGTTTTTTCATCATTTATGTAAATTTTACCCTGTTGCTTAATTCAAGCAGGGTAACCAAAAATATTATTCAGTTCATATTAAGCAACCAAAAAATGTTTAATTTGAGATTATGGAAAATATGACAGCAGAAGCTATGACATATAGAAGAGTGTGTAAGATAGAATGCCTTCTCTTATAGAGCTTAACAAAAGCATACTGCTGTTAAGTATGTAATGCATTTATTTCTAAATTAATTATTGAATTGGTTTAGAGATTAAGATAATTCGTCATATAAAATGTGTTTCTCTGTGTCTGGTTAAAGGTCTCATCTGCTACATTAGTACAGAGGAGTGACACACCAAGCAAAGAAGAAGGTTAAGATGTATTTAAACGAGTTTGGCCCAATAAGTCCGCTCTGATTCTCCCTAGCAGTACATGCCGTTACAAACTTAATTAGAAACCTTTTCTTTTTAATGTTGAGAAAAAGCATTTTGATATCACTATGCAGAATTTTCAAATCTTATTAAATGGCTGATTTACAGTTACATGAAATTGACTTTTTATTTTTAATACACCTAGTAGGATGATGCTATAAAAGCTTTTAAGGAAGCCTATGAATCTTTTGGAGTGGACTCTATGATGTTTCAATCAGTCTCTATTAAGCCATGATTGTAATAAGTACCAAATGAATTAATACAGTGAAATTTTGGGTGCCACATTAGGACAAAGAATAGTTGGAAGGTACATATTTATGATTAACCTATGTAGAGAAATATATGTTTGATTTTTTACTGAAAATGATAGGAATATTATTGTGCAAACTATGATTCTATTGCATTTGCGTAATGATTTGTAGGTGCAGAAAGTTATTTTGGCATTTCAAAAGCCAAAGTATGAATGGGATTACAATCTACCTAAAATTTACTGCATTCAGTAAAGGGCCAAAGCACTCAAGCTTTGAAATCATCTACTGCAAAGACTGTTTATTCCCCTTATAAAATCTTACTGTATATTGTGTCCTCAAAGATATAAGGGCTGCAAGAAAACAGACTGCTAAACATTTCAAATATTAATTTATTGGCTTCCAAAGCTGTGCTTGCAGAGCATACAGAGTGGCAGATTAGGGGTTGGTAGGAAAGAATAACTGAGATTTGACAATTCTATTTGAATCTTCTGTGGTTTAGAACTGGAATATTTTAAGGCTGCAAGAGCTGAAAAAGATATTCTGAACAAATAGCTTCATAAAGTAGGTCTGGCTTTAAAAGCTGAAGGGATTTCAAAAATTCATTTTATTCTTCAGAAATAATTAGAAATGGGAAACAGTTTATTGAAAATATCAGAAAACACAAATAGTGCAAACTCCCCACAGGCAAGTATCTTGCTATTGTCTTAGCCTGGTGTGAGTCATAGCCTATCTGCCACACGTGTTTCTGTCTTCAAAGAGTATGTGTATCCCCTAGCCTCGTCATTTAATTATTTATTTCTGATAATTTGGGTGGCAACAAAATCAGGTTTTGTACAGTTCACAGACGCTTTTTCAGAATGAGTAATGAATCATGCCTTGGAACAATTTGCATTTGGGTAAGACGTGTTTTGTGGTTAATTGATGCCTCAGATTGCCTAGCATAGGGGGTTAGATGATGGAAATGATACAAAGAAGACAGGGAGGAGGAAGGAATTAGGTCCCTACACAGCCTTGATAACAGAAAGAGTCTATCCTGTATTATACCACAAACAGTCTATTTTCAAATCTTACCATAATTTCAAAAGAAAGGAAAGAACACGCTCTGCTATTTTAATCTTTCATCCCAAACTCTGGGGTGAAGAGATGTACAAAACAAGTGATCAGACAACAAAACCTAACTCCAAACTCCAAGACTTATTAGTTTATATTCACACATCTGCTTTTATCATGCTTTTGCATTTTTAGTGTAGTTTTCTCCCATTCTTTAGTTTACCTGTACAATCTCTCTCTCAGAAGTTAAATGTATTTTAAGGCAATGTAATCTTTTCCTATTGTGGGTTCTCCTTAAAATTCTTAAACAACACCTTTCCCAACAGAGACCTCCCACCCCCAGAAGACTGGCCACTGGGAAGACACATTTCAGTACAACCCCAGAGAGGTGACATCTCAGGACACGACCACATATTGCCAGCACTAGGGAGGCCAGCCTCAGGGTGGAGGAGGGAATGATATGTCACCTCTCCATCAGCAGGTAATTGACATTTGAGAACTAAGTTCCTTAGTCTTCTGTTGGGGAAGGGTATTCCACTGGGTTGTTTGCAGGCTCGCTTTTGTCAACTGGTATTTTCTCAGATTTCTACCCAGCTATCCTTTCTCACTATGACTTCTGTGTTGATGCAATTTGGATTTGATTTGCCAACTAGCTCGGTTACCTCATGACCAATCCCTGGAGCCACACACTCCTTTCACTTTTCTGCTTTGTAGCGCCAAAACCTTCAGGCCTGGTTGCAAACCGCATAATGTTAAACACATGCAGCAGATATATGTTCAAATTAGAGATAGTAACAAACTATCCATCATCCATCAGGAATCCACTAAATCACTGAAGCAACAACCTGCAGATCCAGAGTTAGTGCCAGTAAATTACAATCTACAATATACTCCCTCTGATGATAAAAGTAAAGCATATTTTATTTTAAAATGCTGACAATAACTCCTGAGCCATACCTTTCTGGGAGAAGGAAAATTGCACAGCCCCAACTACTACTGTACATACATTGAAAAGGACAGATGAACAAAAGATGTGAGCCCTTCAGCCAAGCCATGGCATGAAAAGTCTTTGGAACCTGGCCCTTAGATTGGCTTCAGCAGTCAGCCCTTGAAGTCTTTGTGTTACATGTACTCAGCTTCTCACGTTTGACAGCAGGTTGTCTTGCAAGCTTGAAGAATGTCTAAAAATCAAATGCCAGGACTTTACTGACAAATGTGTGGCTTTTCCCCACCTCCCCTTCTGGCAAGGAATTCTGAGTTTATGTAATAAAAACAGAGCAGCAGCCAGGCAATATTATATGAAATACTATATGGGAAATATTATATTCTTGAAGTGGCAAACCTTGGGTTGATGAAGGGATGTTACTTCCATTTTTTTTTTAAAGAAGGAAACCTCTCCTAAATGGACTCTGATTCTATAAAAGCATATGGTGGAGTCTATGTCTCTGTTATGCACGAGAGGGTTGTGTCTTAGAAAACAGCATAAATATAGAAAGTAAAGTTTATTGGCGGGTAAGGAGGGATGCACAGGAATAGAACTGGGTGCTAGCATATAAAAGTGTTCCTTATTTACAGAATACACAAATGCCAAGTGTCTGAGTTTGTGATCACTGCCTAGTTACATTTCCATAAGGAAGAGTTTATTAGCAATTTCCCTAGATGAAACTTCAGCACCTTTACTCTAAGTATCAAATGGGTGTTTTTTTTTTTCATAACTCAGCTCATTTTTGTAGTTGTGCTGTCACTACATCTGCGAGTGTTTGCAAATACTTTCAGGTTTCAAATTTACTTTCCAACTCAAAGTGCCCTCTGTAATTCCAAACTAGTTACTTCCATTTATAACATTTGATGGATCGCTTTCCATTTGCATGTCCTTCAAGGAAGTGTGGCAACTTTTAGTTTTATGACTGATGACAATCTGTGTTAGGGGTGTAGAAAACTAGGAGAATCTGTATAGCACTTCAAATCAGGGAACCCACCCAAGCAAGCATCCGAAATAGCTATGGTAATTTTTCTATGAAAAAGAAGAAATGTATGAACCTGGAAATTCCAAAAAAGAAAAGTTGTTTCTTTAAATTACTGCTATGAACTAGCCCAAACTGATACCAACTCTTTCACTGCTTCCACACATAATAAGGGAACACCTGGGCCTGGGCCTTGGACAAGGCTTGGGTCTTATTTTTGAAACTGGGTAAGATACTATCTTTGGTTTCTTTATGGTTCAGTCACCTAAGAATTTATCAAAAAAATGTTACGAAAGTGATTCATATTTTCAGCCTACCTGGTCCCTATTCACTTGTTTGATTAACCATTCACTCATTCATTCAGTGTTTATTCCCTTTATAACTATACGATAAAAGGTATTTTCTCTGCTCTCAAGATGCTCATGGGCTTGTGAGGAGGCAATTAGCTATGATCAGAAGGGGTAGAATGCTGTAACACCAGTTTGAACATGAGAGTTTGTTGAGTAGGTTGGGAATTGTGAGTAGTCTGCTGTGCAAGAGACATCGCAACCTGGGTTAGAAAACACTGGCTAGACAAGAGATGAAGCAGTTAAGACCAGACTGTACTGGGGCTAAAGTGGCAGAGTAAGGAGTTTGGAAATTATCGCATGTGCTGTGGCAGGCCTTTAAAAACTATTATGTAAGAGAATCACATGACCAAATATGAATTTTAGGGTAAGTCTTGAAACTAGGTGCAGGGGGTTATGCAAAGGCGAGACATGAATGAGGAGAAACAGATTAGAACAGTGCAGGAAGTTCCGAACATAATCTGGGAAAATATGAGGAGGTGCTGCACCAAGAGAGGGGCAGCAGGAATGGAGAAGTGGGTCCAGATTTGGGGCATGTTTCAGAGATCAAGCTGGCAGGACTTGAAAACGTGTGTTCGTGCCATTTTGTGGTGATGCAGAGGACGGTTTGGGAGAGGAAGGTGCTGAAAAGGACATCGGATGCTCTTCAGTGAGCAAGGCACACCAGGAGAAAAGCACGTATGGGGGCAGAAGATAAAGGATTTGGTTTTACAGACATTGACTTTAATGTGTCTGTGCAAGAAACCAGTAGAGATGTCAGACAAGCAGTTAAAAATAAAACTCGATCACTTGAGAAAGAGATGAGGAGAAAAACCTCCGGCAATAAGAGTTTTCATAAATCTGTTCTTCACTGTGGGATGTAGGTCTTCAGTGGAGTTTTTTGCTAAACTTTCTCACATTTCATCTATTTCATTCTAGTATTCAGGGATTCAGTAAATTAAAATTGATAAAAAAGCAAATTATGTCTTCACATAAGTCATTGCCTCCCATCAGTCTTCATTTTTGGAAACAATCTGCCCCCTCCCTTGGTCGGTTCCTGTTATTTCTTTGCTTCCTGTCTTCAGTTCACTGACCAGAATTGTCTGATACTGCAACAATAATTTCCAATCAAAGGGAGAATGTTTGCTATTTTTCATCTCATTCACCTCTGAATGAGGTACATCAATTATTTCTTCTTTTCTTGTATTCATTTTCTTTTTCTATAAACTCAGCAACACATTGGGCAGATGTCTTTTGGGAAATAGTTACTGTTGAATCCTAGATCCTATCTTCAGTTTCCTTTGGGTACAGTTCAGATAATATTTCCCTGAAGACACTCCATTCTGCTAAGCTCCATTGCCACTTTGCGCAGTCCCAAGGCCTTGCTTGGTCTTCCTACATCCCGTGACCATTGAACTGCCTAAAGAGCTTGCAGATATTCACCAACTTGAAGACTTTACTATGCCCTACTTCAGGATCATTTGTAAAATGTTAACTACCCAGATACCCAGGGAACCCTACTGTTTGTAATTTTCTGTTTTTGAAATGCTTACTTATTTCTGAGATTGAAGCCAATTCTTTATTCTATGATGAAGGTAATTTGTTTTTTTCTATTTCTGTTTGTGGACTTATTGCCATTCCTTGTTCTCTGGCTGTTTTGTAATTCTTTTATTCCTGTCTTCTTCCCATGCTCTCTTCCTTTCTGATTTGATGAATTTCTGTAGTGGTATGCTTTTGTTTATTGTTTGTTTCACTTTGTTTTGTATTTTAACAGCCTTTGAAGATGTGGAACCCTGTCAAAAATTTTTGAAGGGAATCTAAATAGATCATATCTGCGGGATTCCCTTTCTCTGCATGCCTATCTTCCCTTGGAAGAATCACAATAGATCAGCCATGCTTGACTTCCCCTTGTTCAAAGCTTGTTGCCTTTTCTCCAATGCATTCTTTGCTTAAGTGTTTGATGATGGGAATAAAGCACATTATTTGTCAATGATTCAAGATAACAAAGGCAATATGACCAAATGTCAAAATTTCAAATGGTGATTTATTTGTCTGATTGAAATTAGCAAAAATATAGTCATTAAACTATAGAAAGTATGTTTTTAGGATATGGCTGTATAACAACAATGCCACGACATGGAAATGCCTGTTGTGTTTTCTGATGAGTAATGTGGATGGATGTGGTGTCTGCTCCGATGTGGGGGATGAAGTAAGGGACTAAAACTGGAGCCCTAGAGCGCACAAAAAACAACTGAAAAGCAATCCCTGAAAAATAAATAAATGAATTGATTAAAAAGCTAGTGCTTTTGGATTTGACATTTTTGGGGGAATGACTTTTGATAAGATGAAGCGAAATACCAGCTTTTAAAAATGCCAGGTTGTTCCTTTCTAAATAGGTTTTTAAGTAAGCTCTTTTTCTTTCTCAGGAGGGGAAAAAAAATCAACCTTTTTGAACATACTACATATGGTTGCCTCGGCAACAAGCACAATAATAACATCTACAGCATCTATGTGAGCCTTAATTATAGCATTACATTAAAGTAGCACATGTTAATTCTTTAACAAAACACATATGTTCCTTACTATGGAGAACATTACCTATTGATACATGGCCTTTCAAATTAAAATGCCTGCTTCTTTACAAAAATAGTTTCATGACAAATAGCTAGGAATCCTATCAGCTTCTCTCATGATATTTCAGGAATGAAATCCGAGGCGGATAAGATGGACATTCTGTTTTTATTATATACATCTTATCAATTATTTCTTGGGTGTCAGTGATGCACCTACTCAGTGGGAAAGGTTTTAATTAATTTTTTCATTAAAAAACATGGTTTCTGCTATAAAAGAACTTAAAGGCATATTAAGGAGGTAGGACTGTCATGTAGAAAAAGAGCCAAGAACATCAATATTTAAATAAAGTAATATAGTCAAGATTTGATTTGAATCAAGCACCAGCCTATGATATTGCTGCATAACAAAATGCCACAAATTCAGTGGCTCAGAAGAACACAAAATTTATTAGCTCACAGTCCAATAAATCAGAAACTCAGGTGGGCTTCTCTGCTCCTGATCTCACAAGGCCAAAATCAAGGTACCGGTTGGCTTAGGTTCTTATCTGGAGGCTCCAGGGAAGGATGTGATTCAATCTCATTTATGTTATCTGAATTCAGCTAGCTCCTTGTGGTTATAGGATGGAGGTCTCTGCTTTCTTTCTGGCTGTCATCTGGGAACTGCTCTCAGTTCCTAGAGGCGGTCAGCATTCTTTCTTTTTTGTCTCTTCCAGCTTCAAACCAGTAATGGCACACCAAATCCCCCTTGTGCTTTGAATCTCTAGCTCCTTCTTCTGAGACCAGTTGGAGAAAAATTCTCTGCTTTTAAAGAGCTTAACTGACTGGGTCAGGACCACAGAGTTAATCCCCATGTCTTAAAACCAGCTGACTTGAGATTATAATTACACTTGCAAAACCTGTTCAGAATTGTATGTAGATTAAAGTTGGATTGAATAACCAGGAGATAGGAATCTCAGATGTCCATATTTAGAATACTTCCTACCACACTATGGGACATCAGGAAGGGATGGAAATTATGGGAAAATGTCCAGGGTTGAAATAAACTTGTACTCATCTTTGAAAACTAGGTACAATTTGGACATATACGTGCAATTTGGACCAGAGATGTCATTCCAAGCAGGAGAAACATAATGAAGCAAAGCAGGGAAATTCAGGTAATGAGTAGGTTTTGTATAGGAGAACACTGAGGAGGCTCATGGACTGTTCCAGCGGCATCATGCTCTAGTGAGACGTGAACTTCAGAGTTGCGTGATTTGAGCAAGTTTCTTTGACCTGGTGAGTCTTAGAGTGCTCACCAATAAAATGACAGTAATAGAATATAACTCACGAATTGCTGGAAGTGATTGGAAGCTATAGACAGAAGGTAGATAGATACATGATAAGTACATAAATAGATAGATAGACATAAACATAGAAAGAATATTTCTAGCTTCTGTTAATGCATATCAGGACCAACAAATCTTTTGTCATATGGAGTTGCATTATTAACTCATAGTCTGTTTATGGGATGATAGGCTACATGCTGGTGGTTTTTACTTCTTGAGTGTACATTTCACTTTGCATTTTGAGTTTTTAAAGTATTGTCAACCTCACATAGTTCTACTGTACCTGGAGAATTAGTAGTAATGTTAAATTGAATGAATTAAAGATTTGGAGAATTATATATGGCCTCTGCCTTTGCTGCCTGTCCTTGCCACCTATGAACACAACACTTATTGATTACTATCAGTTGATGATACAAATTTTCAAATCAGCTCACAATCCTTAGCAGTAGTGTCATGTTTTCCAAGGTTATGGAGAAAATTGTCATTTGGGACAATATAAGAAGACTTCATCAACCATATATCATTATGTTTTAGTTTTTATGGCTATCAATCATTTATTCCATAAAAGTGAATTGAATACCTACTATGTGCCAGGCACTGTGCTTGTACATAGACAAGTCTCTGCTTGTTTTGTATTTATTCATTCCACAAGCATTTATTATTTCTCATTTGCCAGGCTGTGTCACACACAACTAATGCCAAGATGAATATGGCAGAGTCTGGATTCTCAAGGAGCTTACAGTCCAATGAAGATAAAAGATATTCCAAAGAATGTCATGCAGAGGTGATAGTTCTAAATGAGTGATCTGCAACCCTCATGTAAGTGTGAAGCTCACAGTGTGTGGTCCTGAGAAATTAAGTGGAAGCAAAATTATAATTCCTATATGCTAAAAGTACAAAAAAGAAAGTTACAGCAAATCTTTCATTGACAGGAATAGGTATTAAATTTGAGCATATTTGCCAAACCTCCTTGGGTTAAATATGGCTCTTGTTATGGTGGCCTTTAAAATGCAAATGCCCCTGGAGAGTTAATCCATTAAATCAATAATACATTAGTGGCTTTTTTTCTCCCATAGAAGGAGTCCAGGGCAGCATGACCATACAGAAGGTTGGTAATGGAGGGGGAAGGTACATCAAGGGATTTCAGAAAGTCCATCGACTTTCTACTTTTGCTGAGGTCCTGATGTTACCTTTCTATCTTAACTGGAACACTTACTTTAAACTAAAGCATTTTACTAACCATCACTTTCAATTTCCTTTGCATATCTTTACTATACTTCTAAATCCAGTTTTACTAAAGACATTTAGTTTTGCTTCCTAGTAGCAAAGTTGCCTATATGAATTTATATATATAATACTTTAGTTAAAACAGTTTCTTGCAATTTGGAATTGAATTATAAATAAATACATCTTAACACTTTGAAGAATATCTTGAACAAAAAGATTTAGTTTCATTTTAAGTCAGTGTACATATGTCCTTGGTAGTTGATACCATTATGAGCAAATCTTCACAATAATTTCCAATAAAAGATTACAGAGGCAAAATCTTTTCATTGACCTTAAATATACCATATACTTTTAAACTTCTCTTTGGAAATTTGAGTAATCTTTCATTAACTTTACAAAAGTGACTTTTTACCTAATTTTCCTAATCTACTTATAATAGAGGTAAATAAAATAAATAATATATCCAGTGGCTTTTGCTAATTTTTTTAACATAACTACATAATAAAATATTATTTTTGTTCTTCTATAGGTGGTTTCTATCAAGATTTTCTTTACAAATATTTCTTTTTTTTCCTTTTTATTTCCAAATAATTCATGACATAATGCTAAAAATAGGATTCCCACCTTACGTGTCTGCACTAAATAATAGTGAGTCTGTCCTTGGAATATCAAAACAGAAAGTCACTAGACACATTTCCTGATAACTGTAATGACAAAAGAGCTATTACAGTGGTCTGACTATCGCATTTGAGTTTGGAAGCTCTTTAATATCAATTATGTTCCTGTTTCTGACTGTGCCCATATCCTTGGGTAAGCTATTTAATATTTGCCTTTGTTTTCCCATTTTGGATGGCAGAATAATTGTTTTACATCAAAGGAAGGCACTGAGAATCAGCTGATTTTAAAGAAAAATTTTAAACCTAAAAATAGGACTACAGAAAATGTAAATATTTCATATATCTTTGTATGTGTGTTTGTATTCATAATATTTCTATAAATCAGTTTTGTTCTACTGTGATAAATGTGTATATTAAAGTCTATACTTATTAGTAGGTACAATGCAATCACCTTAATATTCATCTACCATATAGTATATGTAATTTTGTTACATTGTGTATTTTGTTACTATGGTTTTTACCACTCTCATTTTGTTTTTGGAAAATATAACTTTAAAGTAGGTAAACACACTTTTGATTATTTACATTTTTGATGATACCATGGCAAAGAGGAGTGGAGTGAGTGGAGGTATAAATGATCCAAAAGGGTTATTGAAGATTTGGGGGGCTGGGTGATTGGAGCACTACTCCCTTCACTTATGCTTATGTTTGAATTTCTAAGGAAAAGTTGGCATAACTTTAAAAATATTATGTCGAGTAACATAATTTTATAAATGCTTAAAGTTTTAATACACTCATGAAGCTAACTATATTTTCAGCCAATGACTTTTTAAAACACAATTATCAAATCCCATGGGAAAATAACAAGCTTTAACAAGGACTAGTAGAAAGAATCTGATTTAAAGCGTTAGTAAAATGTTGAAATTTGTTGTGATCATTTAACATAAATTATATGAAGTGGCTTCTGGAAAGGAGGACATTTCAATTTCAGTATCACAGAAGGAAAAAGAATCACTTTCAATGTTCTGCATCTTAGTTCCATAGAAATCAAATCAATTATTTTTTTTAAGTTTTAAAGTCCAAAGTTTATTTGGACTGAGTAGAATATTCTTATCCTCCATTTACCCCATGGTCCCAAGCACATCAGCCGGTGAAAATCATGTCTGGACTTGCCTCACCTTATCTCTAAACATTTCGCCCCACCCCTTGAGATCCAATCACCAAGGGCCAGATGGTTGCCCCACCCCTTAAGATCCAATCACCAATGTCCCCATAGCAGAACACACCCTACTCCTTAAAAACACGCT
>JAVSCE010010740.1:0-13037 GCA_032199065.1 Smutsia gigantea | reverse complement strand
AGTGTTTGCATACGCTGTATCACTGTAATTACTATGCTGCATAGCCAAGTTCCTTCTCCAAACTTCACTACAATTCTATTCAGCAAACTTCATTCCACTCATCCATTCTAGTTTAAGCCTTTTCCTTATCTAAATTTCTTCAAAAGGAAATTACTTCCCAGTTAATTTTTTCTGAGGTCAGTCTAGTTGTGCCTATTTTGTGCTCCATTGTACTTCCACATGAAACTCTGTATTATGGGGACGGAGGGGCTTTCAGAGGAAGGAAACTAGTTCAGGGAAAGTACAGGAGGCAGGTAAGGTCTAGATAGACTAGTCTTTAGCGAAGGCGTCACCTGGGAGCTTTGAAGAAATGAGCAATCCCAGACTCCAGCCCAGATTTGAATCAAAATCTGCACTTTACCCAGTTCCTGGGTTATTCTAATGCACAGTAAATGTGGAGTAAAGAAGCACAGGCACAAAACACACAGATGTTAAGTCAGCCCAATCTGCTAGAAAGCTATTGACACCAAATGCATGCATAATAAGATAAAAATATTCTTTATGTGACTATAGATACTAAACTGAAAGATATTGAGGGGTATAGGGACTTGAAGGTCTCATATTTATGCTAAACTGAAAGCAGAAAAAAATTGTATATAGATCATTGTAGTAGGCATCTTTGAACTAATAAATACAATATTGTTAAATAAACAATATATATATTTATCTAAGCAAATGAGTGGTTAGCCATAGGGCATAATGTATGTATGTACAAATGTAGGCATGTACAGTTAGCTAGATACTTTTGTAACTATTTAAAGACACATTGCAGATATTGTATCATTTACCCATAAACACTTTGTCTTAAGAATGATACCATTCTCTTACATAACCATAGTACAATTATCAAAATCAGAATATTTAATATTGATACAATAGTATTATCTAGTCCATATATACTATTCACATAGTGTTGCAAAAATATCTATTCTCACTATTTTCCCCAGTCTAAAATCCCAACCAGGATTATGTACTAAAGGTAGTTATGTTTCTTTAAAAAAGTTACACTACATGCATCTCATTTTATTATACTTTATTGTACTTCACAGATATTCTATTTTTTACAAACTGAAGTTTGTGGCAACCCTGCATCAAGCAAGTCTATCCATGCTCTTTTCCAGTAGCATTTGCTCACTCTGTGTCTCTGTGTCACATTTTGGTAATTCACACAATATTTCAAACTTTTTCATTGTACTATATTTGTTACGGTGATCTGTGGTCAGTGATCTTTGATATTAGTGCTGTAAATGTTCTGAGGTGACATGACCACAACCATATAAGTAGTGAACTTAAATTGATAAATGTTGTGTGTGTTCTGACTGCTCCAGCAACTGGCCTTTCCCCCCACCCCTCTCTTCTCTGCAGGCTTCCCTATGCTCTGAGACACAGCAGTACTGAAATTAGGCCAATTAATAACCCTGCAATGGCCTCTGTATGTTCAAGTGAAAGGAAGAGTCACACGTCTCTCACTTCAAATCAAAAGCTAGAAGTGATTAGCTTTAATGAGGAAGGCATGACAAAAAGCAGAGACAGGCCCAAAGTTAGGCCTTTGGCACCAGTTAACCAAGTTGTGAATGCAAAGGAAAAACTCTTGAAGGGAATTAAAAATGTTACTCAAATGAAAGCACAAATGATAAGAAAGTGAAACAGCCTTATCACTGATTTGAACCAAGTTTCTGTGGTCTGGATAGAAGACTCTGTTGTTAATTCTATGAACACTGAGAGAAGTGAGGAAGCTTCAGAATAAAGTCTGAAGCTAGCAGAGGTTCGTTCATGAAGTTTAGAAAAGCAGCAATTTCCATAATATAAAAGTGCAGGAGAAGCAGCAAATGCTTCTATACAAGTTCAGCAAGTTATCCAGATCTAGCTAAGGTAATTAATGAAGGTAGCTACACTAAACAACAAATTTGCAATGTAAATGAAGTAGCCTTCTATTGGAAAGAGATACCATCTAGGACTTTCAGAGGTGGAAAAAAGTCAAGGCCCAGCTTCAAAGAACAGGCTGTCTCTCTTGTTAGGGGCTAATGCATTTGGTGACTTTAAGCTGATGCCAGTACTCACTCATCAACAAAAAATTCTAGGGCCCTGAAGATTTATGCTAAATCTACTCAGCCTGTGCTCTATAAATGGGACAAAAAAGCCTGGATGACAGCACATTGGTTTATAACATGGTTTACTGAATATTTTAAGCCCAAGATTGAGGCCTATTGTTCAGAAAAATGATGCTTTTTGAAATATGACTGCTCATTGGCAATGCACCTGGTCCCCTAAGAGCTCTGATGGAGATGGACAATGAGATTGATGTGGTTTTCATGCCTGCTAACACAACGTCAATTCTGCAGCCCATGAATCAAGAAGTAATTTTTTCTTCCAGTCTTATTATTTAAGAAATACATTTCATAAAACTATCGCCATCGTGAGTAATGATGCCTCTGATGGATCTGAACAAAGTAAATTGAAAACCTCTGGAAAGGATTCACTTTTCTAGATGCCATTAAGAACATCTGTGATTCATGGGAAAAGATCAAAATATCAACATGACCAGGAGTTTGGACGCTGATTCCAGCCCTTCTGGGTGACTTTGAGGAGTTCAAGACTTCAGTGGAGGAAGTCACTGCAGATGTGATGGAAATAACAAGAGAACTAGAATTAAAAATGGAGCCTGAAGAATGTTACTGAATTGTTGCAATCTTATGATAAAACTTGAATAGATGAGGAGTTGCTTCTTATGGTTGAGGAAAGAAAGAGGTCTCTTGAGATGGTATCTACTCCTGGTGAAGATGCTGTCAAGTAGTGACAGGATTTGAGAGGATTGTCTCCAATTTTGAAAGAAGTTCTTCTGTGGGTAAAATACTATCTATCAGCATCACATGCTACAGAGAAATTTTTCGCAAAAGAGAGTCAATCAATGCGGCAAACTTCACTGTTGTCTTACTTTAAGAAACTTCCGCAGCCACCACACCTGCAACAACCACCACCCTGATCAGTCAGAAGCCATCACCATCAAGGCAAGAGCCTCTACCAGCAAAAAGATTATGACTCCCTGAAAGCTCAGGTGATGTTAGTAGCCTACACTGTGAACATAACTTTCATATGCACTGGAAAACAAAAAATTTCATTCAACTCACTTTATTCCAATATTCACCTTGTTGTGGTGGTCCAGAACCAAATCTGAAGTATGTCCAAGATGTGCCTGTAATAACTATTGAATGACCTCAGTTTGGGCTTGAGTGATATTTCCTCTCATTGGGATTCAGCTACGAATTTTGTCAGGAATACAGAGAAGCGATGTTGCATCTTTGTCAGCACAGTATACAAGGAGACACGTAGGTTTCTTAGATTTTCTGTGTCACCAATATAAAGTTACTATTTTTCCCTTTGTAATTAATATGTAATTGGTGGAAAATATTCTATAATTGTATATACATCCTGTGCATCATTAAGTATTTACCCACAGATATAACATCAAGATTATTCCTCCTTGTATTATTGTATTGACAGTTATCAAGTGATGGATTTTATAAATCTGACAAGATGCAGCTTTGTTCCAGGAAGGAGTATTATTACATTTCATTTCTATGTTTATTTTTCTAAGTGCTACCAGTGGACAGATTTTGCAACCTGAAACACCATCATTATTACAATGTCAATGAATGAGATAAACTTTTGGTATATGATGGCTGATTTTTTACTTTTTTAACCTCTACATTTAATTGTTCTGTAAATTTGGGTAATAACATGCACTCAAGCTTCAGTTTCTTCATTGAAAATTGGAAATTCTGTCAACCCTGCAAGGTTTTATGTGATAAAATTATATATAATATTTAGAATTAAACTGAGAGAAAAGACACACACTGTGGGGAAGAATTGGGGGATAAAAAGAACTAATTTTCTTTGAAAGTTCTTTGAATCAATATTAAAAAACTAGAAAAGAACTTAAAGCAGAAAGGACAAATTATGCAAACTGACACTTCAGAGTAAAAGAAACACACATAGCCAATCAACATGTGAAAATAGTGTTCAACTTTACGTATACCTAGAGTGACATTCATTAAAATAACAAAGCATATTTCACTATCAGATTAGCACAAGTTTTAAAGTTTCATAATACAGTGAGTGAGGATATGAGGAAATTGGCACTCTCAAAATCTGTGTCTATGAGTGGATTTGCCAAAAGCTATTAAATTGCAAAACTCAAATGGTCTTTGATCAGCAATGGCATTTCTAGGAATTTGTCCTGGAGAGGCATCCACATACATAAGCAAAAGTCAGTATACATGTTCACTACATCATGTTTATTACAGCAAAAGTCTCAAAACCATACAAATGTTCATGAATAGGGGAATGTTTAAATAAATATGGTACATCAATAAGATGGAATACTATACAGCTATCAAAAAGGAGGAAACCAGGATCTCTAGTTCGATCACACACAGGGCAAATCAGTACAGATGCCAAATGTAAATTCTGCAATATCTGCTGTGATTGCAAGCATTTACATAAAAGTCCCCAGCAGAGGGGTGAACCAAGGGAACTACACAGTGCTATGCAGCACTCAGAAAGAAGGAACACTAAGACAGTACTGAATGAAAAGAATAAGTGATCAAATTTATTTATATTAAACTAATTTATTATATGTAATACATTGTGTATTATAATACATGCATTTGAATACATATTAATGTGTTACTATATATATAGAAAGTCATATAACAAACTGATGTCTCTAGAGACCCCTCAGGAGTCAGAGGATTAGTCTTGCAGGGAGAGCAACAAAGGTGAACCCAATCTTCACCATAATGTCTCATTTTGTACAAAAGAAAAAAAAAGACTTGTTCCCATTATTCATTTTGCTAATTAAAATTAACTTTCCAAAACCTTTTTGGAAAAAATGAAAATATATTTAAGTTATATCATCTGTGTAGTTGCCTGAGTTCTCTGAATATATTTGCCATTGCAGAGAGACAAATAGAATGAATGAGCAAAGTGAGGCTATGAACAGATAAATGCAGGTATAGACTGAACATTGGAAGTATGCAGGAAACCATTAAAGTGGGGTTGGGATTGGGATGCTGGCATAAAATAGGTTTATGGGAGGTGAAAGGTATGTTAAATAACTTTATTGTTCTCATTTTGCAATATATATATATATCAAATCTTCATGTTGCACAAGTTAAACCTACACAACGTTTTATGTCCGTTATAACTCAGTAACGTTGGAGAAAAAAATATTTAGCATTAGTCTGATACCTGCCAAATAGAAAACATAATGAATGAATGTTGGTGCATAACCAAGAGGATTAACCAATGGATCTGAACAAAGGAAGATAATTGCAAGAGCCAGATTCTAGGGGATAATTAGAGTCCTGTACTTATCTTAAATAAATCTGTGTCTATATGAGTGAAGACTGTGAATATTGGTCATTCTAATAGCAAAACTCAACACGTTTTACAGATCATGTGCACATAAAAAGCTTCCAATATCATTTGCTGACTCCAGCATATAATAGTTTTGTGACATTGGTCAACTTACTTAACCTCTCCAGGCATCAGTTGTCCCATCTAAAAAATGTATGTAATGTAATTCACCTGCATTTGTCATGTTCCTATACAACAACTGCTACTGTTACTAGTATCTATAATGCATCTAAAGATTCTATTTTTTATTAAGGTATTATTGATATACACTCTTATGAAGGTTTCACATGAAAAAACAATGTGGTTACTACATTTACCCATATTGTCAAGTCCCCCCCATACCCCAGTGCAGTCACTGTCCATCAGTGTAGTAAGATGCCACAGATTCACTATTTGCCTTCTCTGTGCTACACTGTTTTCCCCATGATCCCCCATACCACGTGTACTAAACATAATATGCACCAATCCCTTTCTCCCTCCCTCCTCACCCACCCTCCCACACCCCTCCCCTTTGGTAACCACTAGTTCCTCCTTGGAGTCTGTGAGTCTGCTGCTATATTGTTTCTTCAGGTTTGCTACGTTGTTAATACTCCACAAATGAGGGAAATCATTTGGCACTTGTCTTTCTCTGCCTGGATTATTTCACTGAGCATAATAGCCTCCAGCTCCATCCATGTTGTTGCAAATGGTAAGATTTGTTTTCTTCTTATGGCTGAAGAGTATTCCATTGTGTATATGTACCACATCTTCTTTATCCATTCATCTACTGATGGACACTTAGGTTGCTTCCATATTTTGGCTATTGTAAAAAGTGCTGCAATAAACATAGGGGTGCATATGTCTTTTAGAATCTGAGAAGTTGTATTCTTTGGGTAAATTAGAAGAGTGGGATTCCAGAGTTCAATGATATTTGTATTTTTGGTTTTTTGAGGAACCTCCACATTGCTTTCCACAATGGTCAAACAGGCTTACATTCCCACCAGCAGTGTAGGAGGGTTCCCCTTTCTCCGCATCCTTGCCAGCATTTATTGTTCTCAGTCTTCTCAATGCTCACCATCCTTACTGGTGAGAGGCCGTATATCACTGTGGTTTTATTTTGCATTTCCCTGATGATTAGTGATGTGTAGCATCTTTTCATGTGTCGGTTGGCCATCTGAATTTTTTCTTTGCAGAACTGTTTCGTCATATACTCTGCCCAGTGGAGGCATTAAGTTCTTTATATATTTTGGATGTTAACCCCTTGTCCGATATGTGATTTACAAATATATTCTCCCATACTGTAGGATGCCTTTTTGTTCTGTTGATGGTGTCGTTTGCCATACAGAAACTTTTTAGTTTGATGTAGTCCCATGAGTTCATTTTTCCTTTTGTTTCCCGTGCTCAAGGAGATGCATTCAGGAAGAAGTTGCTCATGATTATATTCAGGATATTTTTGCCAGTGTTGTCTTCTAAGAGTTTTATGGTTTTGTGACTTACATTCAGGTCCCTGATACATTTCGAGGTTACTTTTGTGTATGGGGTTAAACAATAATTCACTTTCATTCTCTTGTGTAGCCATTCAGTTGTGACAACACCAGCTGTTGAAGAGGCTGTCATTTCCCCATTGTATATCCATGGCTCCTTTATCATATATCAATTGACCATATACGCTTGGGTTTATATCAGGGATCTCTAGTCTGTTCCATTGGTCTGTGGGTCTGTTCTTGTGCCAGTACCAAATTGTCTTGATTACTGGGGATTTGTAGTAGAGCTTGAAGTTGGGGAGCATAATCCCACCAGCTTTATTCTTCCCTCTCAGGATTGCTTTGCCTATTCAGGGTCATTTGTGGTTCCATATGAATTTTAGAACAATTTTCTCTAGTTCATTGAAGAATGCTGTTGGTACTTTGATAGGAATTGCATAGAATCTGTAGATTGCTTTAGGCAGGATAGCCATTTTGACAGTATTAATTCTTTCTATCCATAAGCATGGGATGTGTTTCTATTTATTGTTATCTTCTTTAATTTCTCTCATGAGTGTGTTGTAGTTTTCAGACTATAGGTCTTTCACTTCCTTGGTTAGGTTTATCCCTAGGTATTTTATTCTTTATTGATGGAACTGTAAATGAAACTCTTCTCCTGATCTCTTTCTATGCTAGTTCATTGTTAGTGTATCGGAATGCAACAGATTTCTGCATATAAATTTTGTATCTTGCAACTCTGCTGAATTCAGATATTAGATCTAGTAGTCTTGGAGTGGATTCCTGAGGGTTTTTTATGTACAATATCATGTCATCTACAAACAGGGACAGTTTGACTTCTTCCTTGCCAATCTGGATGCCTTTTATTTCTTTGTGTTGTCTGACTGCCATGGCTAGGACCTCCAGTACTATGTTGAATAGAAGTGGGGAAAGTGGGCATCCTTGTCTTGTTCCTGATCTTAAAGTTTTCAGCTTCTTGCTGTTAAGTATATGTTGGTTGTGGGTTTGTCATATATGGCCTTTATTATGTTGCGGTACTTCCCTCTATACCCATTTTGTTGAGAGTTTTTATCATGAATGGATGTTAAATTTTGTCAAGTGCTTTTTCAGCATCTATGGAGATGACCTCATGGTTTTTGTCCTTTTTGTTGATGTGGTGGATGATGTTGATGGATTTTTGAATGTTGTACGATCCTTGCATCCCTGGAATAAATCCTACTTGATCATGATGGATGATCCTTTCGATGTATTTTTGAATTTGGTTTGCTTATATTTTGTTGAGTATTTTTGCATCTATGTTCATCAGGGATATTGGTCTAATTTTCTTTTTTTGTGGTGTCTTTGCCTGGCTTTGGTATTAGAGTGATGCTGGCATCACAGGATTATTTGGACGTATTCCCTCTTCTACTCTTTGGAAAATCTTCAGGAAGATGTGTATTAGGTCTTCACTAAATGATAAAATTCAGCAGTGAAGCCATCTGATTGAGGTGTTTTGTTCTTAGGTAGGTTTTTGATTACCAGTTCAATTTCGTTGCTGGTAATTGGTCTGTTGAGATTTTCTGTTTCTTTCTGGGTCAGCCTAGGAAGGTTGTATTTTTCTAGAAAGTTGTCCATTTCTTCCAGGTTATTCAGTTTATTAACATATAATTTTTCATAGTATTCTCTAATAATTCTTTGCATTTTTGTGGTGTCCGTAGTGATTTTTCCTGTCTCATTTCTGGTTCTGTTTATGTGAGTAGTCTCTTTTTTCTTCATTGGTCTGACTTGGAGTTTATCTGTTTTGTTTATTTTCTCAAAGTACCACCTCTTGCTTTTATTGATTCTTTCTATTGTTTTATTCTTTTTGATTTTATTCATTTCTGCTCTACTCTTTATTATGTCCCTCCTTCTACTGACTTTGGGACTCTTTTGTTCTTCTTTTTCTAGTTTCGTTAATTGTGAGTTAAACTGCTCATATGGGATTGTTCTTCTTTCCTGTGGTAGGCCTGTATTGCAATATATTTTCCTCTTAGCATGCTCTTTGCTGCATCACACAGATTTTGCAATGTTGAATTATTATCATTTGTTTCCGTATATTGCTTAATTTCTGTTTTTATTTGGTCAATGATCCATCGGTTAATTAGGAGCATGTTGTGAAGCCACCATTTGTTTTTGAGAATTTTCATTTTCTTTATGTAATTTATTTCTAGTTTCATATCTTTGTGGTCTGAGAAACTGGTTGGTACAATTTCAATAGTTTTGAATTTACCTGAGGCTCTTTTGTGGCCTAGTGGTTGATCTATTCCTGAAAATGTTCCATGTGCACTTGAGAAGAATGTGTATCCTGCTGCTTTTGAGTGTAGAATTCTGCAGATGTCTGTTAGGTCCATCTGTTCAATTGTGTTGTTCAGGGCCTATGTCCCCTTACTTATTTTCTGTCCAGTTGATCTGCCCTTCAGAGTGAGTGGAGTGTTGAAATCTCCTAGAATGAATGCATTGCATTCTATTTCTCCTTTGAATTCTGTTAGTATTTGTTTCACATATGTAGGTGCTCCTGTGCTGGGTGCATAGATATTTATAATGATTATATCTTCTGTTGGATTGATCCTTTTATCATTATGCAATGTCCTTCTTTGTCTCTGGTGACATTTTGTTTTGAAGTCTATTTTGTCTGATACAAGTACTGCCACTCCTGCTTTTTTCTCCCTATTAGTTGCATGAAATATCTTTTCCCATACCTTCACTTTTAGTCTGTGTATGTCTTTGGGTTTAAAATGAGTCTATTGTAAGCAGCATATAGATGGGTCTTGCTTTTTTGTCCATTCAGTGACTCTATCTCTTTTGATAGGTGCATTCAGTCCATTTACATTTAGGATGACTATCGAAATGTATGTACTTATTGGCATTGCAGTCTTTAGATTTGTGGTTACCAAAGGTTCAAAGTTAACTTCCTTACTATCTAAGAGTCTAACTGAACTCACTTAATAAGTTACTACAAACACAATCTAAAGATTCTTTTTTTCTTCCTCCTTTTTCTTCCTCTTCTATTCTCTATATATAAGGTATCATATTCTATACTCTTTGTCTATCCCTTGATTGACTTTGAGGATAGTTAATTTAATTTTGCATTTTCTTAGTAATTAGCTGTTCTACTTTCTTTACTGTGGTTTTATTACCTCTGGTGACAACTATTAAACCTTAGGAACACTTCCATCTATAGCAGTCCCTTCAAAATACACTGTAGAGGTGGTGTGTGGAGGGTAAATTCTCTCAACTTTTGCTTATCTGGAAATTGTTTAATCCCTCCTTCAAATTTAAATGATAATCCTGCAAGATATTCTTAGTTCAAGGCTCTTCTGCTTCACTGCATTAAATACATCATGCCATTCCCTTCTGGCCTGAAAGGTTTCTGTTGAGAAGTCTGATAATTGCCTGATGGGCTTTCCTTTGTATGTGATCTTATTTCTCTCTCTGGCTGCTTTTAATAGTCTGTCTTTATCCTTGATCTTCACCATTTTAATTACTATATGTCTTGGTGTTGTCTTCCTTGGGTCCCTTGTGTTGGGAGATCTGTGCACCTCCATAGCGTGGGAGACTATCTCCTTCCCCAGATTTGGGAAGTTTTCAGCAATTACCTGTAGGGCCTTCTAATCTAAGAAGTAGCCTTTAAATGCATTGCCAAGATGTCTCTCACTGGATGAGCATGGGGTGTGCCCAGGCATTTTGGCGGGCTATGACGTTAGTTTACCTGTGTTCCGGGTATCTCCCTATTGGTGCCGTGAGTCTTTTGCCAACGTGATCAGCTTGCAGACGCCGTTTGCTTGCATTATGTGCCTTCGTGCCTGAAGAACTTTTGATTGCTTGACCTTTATGCTGATTGGCCTATGAATGTTTCATATATACCATGCTGTTTCCACAATAAATGAGTTCCTGCTTTGATTGAGCTCCCTGTTGCATCTGTTTGTCTCCGGTTCAGGCCTACGGGCTGGAGGCTGGTGATTGGGTGGACAGTCGGCACTCACCCTTCCCGGTCCTGCCTTGCCGGGGCGTGTCCCCCACTTCCCGTTCTCTCTGCAGTTTCAGAGGGGGCTCAGGATAGGCTAAAAACTCCAACAATTACCTTCTCAAAGACACTTTCTATCCCTTTTTCTCTCTCTCCTTCTGGTACCCCTATAATGCCAATATTGTACCATTTGGATTAACTGATCACATAGTTCTCTCAATATTCTTTCACTCTTAGAGATCCTTTTTTCTCTCTGTGCCTCAGCTTCTTTTTATTCCTCTTCTCTAGTTTCTATTTCATTTATTGTCTCCTCCACCATATCCAATCTGCTCTTTATACCCTCCATTGTGCTCTTCAATGATTGGATCTTCGACTGGAATTCATTCCTGCATTCTTGAATATCTTTCCTTACCTCCATGAACGTGTTAATGATTTTTATTTTGAACTCCCTTTCAGGAATAGTCATGAGGTCAATGTCATTTAAATCTTTCTGAGGAGTTGTATTAATAATTTTCCTCTGAACCAGGTTCCTTTAGCGTTTCCTGTTTGTATATGGCGCCCTCTAGTGCCCAGAAGCTCTACTCCCCAGAGCTTCTCCACTCCTGAAGCAATGTAGGGGGTAACAGGAGAGTGGTATCTGTGCCTGGGTGGAGGAAAGGGCTGTTTGCTGGTTCCTGGCTGCTATGCCTGTCTCCACTGCCTGAACCAGTGGGCCGAGCACGCAGATATAAGCCTATATGCTTTGCATTTTTAGTTGCTGTAGGCAGATCGTCCCTCTGGCTGGTCCAACGCCAGGACAGCGTTTGCCAGTTTGTGAGCCAGGGGGTGCTGGCTGGAAGAAAGTGGCAGTAGGCTTTGTATCACAGAGGGGGTCCTTAGAGCTGTGTAGCCAGCCAGGGAGCTGGAGCACCTGAAGATCATCTAAGGAGGAAGATTTCTTTTTCCACCTTAAATATGAGAGTCTATATGGCAAACCTCCCAACGTGCCTGGCAGAGTGCACCCAGACAATTTTGTCTACCTGTCCTCTCTACTGAGCAGTAAGCTCTGTGCAATCTTTTCCCCCTTTAGTGTCCCTCTTGCTAAGGGCTTCCTTGTTAGGAAGTCTCTCAGACTGCCTGTCTTTTGTCCCAGAACAGCTGCATATGGATCCCTGCTTTCCACAAGTGGCTGGAATCTCAGTCTCTCCAGGAATTCTGCCTATCTTAGCTTTCCAACCCCATAATCATGAGAGTATTATGCAAGCGCCATGAAATGTAGGATTGTGCTCCCAGAGCAGATCTCCAGAGTTAGATATTCAGCAATTCCAGGCCTCCACTCCCTCCCTGCTCTGTTTCTCTTCCTCCCGCCTGTGAGCTGGGGTGGGGGAAGGGCTTTGGTCCTGCTGGGCCCACAGCTTTGGTAAGATAACCTGTTCTGTGAGGTCTGCTCTTTTCTCCAGGTGTATGTAGTCTGGCGCAGTCCTCTTTCCTGTTGCTCTTTCAGGATTAGTTGTATTAATTATATTTTCATATTATATGTAGTTTTAGGAGGAAGCCTGTGTCTCCCCTCTCATGGTGCCATCTTTAATCCTCTCCCTCACTTTAAAGATTCTTTTCTAAAAGCAGTCTCACAAAACTTAAGCAAAGATACATTTTGTGTTTCATTCTCAAGTGTGATTTTATTTCATCTTGAAGTTGGCATCTTTTTTCAGTAAAAAATATGTCATCTCAATCACAAAATGAGTTATATTTTAGGCATATACTTTTGCTGCCTTCTTCTACTTTTTAGTAACATGTTTATTTCATTTTTTGTAGATTGTTTTCAAAGACAACATTCTCCTTAGCCTACCAAGCTAACATTTTCATATGTATCCAGAATCACTTTGAATGTTTTCACTTAACCTAAAATACATGTTGTCATTAATAATGTTATTAAGCCTTCAAATGATAGCTTTTTGCATTGATATAAAACCTACTATAAATCTGTTAAAGACTTTTCCATACTTACAGCAATTTTGGGACATAAGCAGCTTTTAAACAGCTCTTTCCTGTCTTCATATAACAGAAACAATGTTATTGCTGACATGGAATTGAAAGCTGATGAAGCAAATCAATCTTAAAATTGACAGAAATATTTCAAACCATTTCCTGAGGAAAAG
>JAVSCE010010739.1:0-187911 GCA_032199065.1 Smutsia gigantea | reverse complement strand
AATTCTCTCAGCTTTTGCTTATCTGGAAATTGTTTAATCCCTCCTTCAAATTTAAATGATAGTCTTACCAGATGAAGTATTCTTGGTTTGAGGCCCTTCTGCTTCATTGCATTAAATACATCATGCCACTCCCTTCTCGTCTGTAAGATTTCTGCTGAGAAGTCTGATGATAGCCTGATGGGCTTTCCTTTGTATGTGATCTTATTTCTCTATCTGGCTGCTTTTAATAGTCTGTCCTTATCCTTGTTCTTTGCCATTTTAATTATTATATGTCTTGGTTTTGTCTTCCTTCGGTCCCTTGTGTTTGGAGATCTGTGTACTTCCATGGCCTGAGAGACTATCTTCCTTCCCAGATTGGGCTCATTGTCAGCAATTACTTCCTCAAAAACACTTTCCATCCCTTTTTCTCTCTCTTCTTCTTCTGGTACTTCTATAACATGAATATTGTTCCATTTAACACAGTTCTCCCAATATTCTTTCATTCTTAGAAATCCTTTTTTCTCTCTGTGCCTCAGCTTCTTTGTATTCCTCCTCTAATTTCTATTTCATTTATCGTCTCCTCCACCGTATCTAATCTGTTTTTAAAACCTTCCATTCTATGTTTCATTTCTGATACTCTGTTCCATAATGATTGGATCTCTGACCGGAATTCATTCCTGAGTTCTTGAATGTTTTTCTGTACCTCCATGAGCATATTTATGATTTTTATTTTGAAATATCTTTCAGGAAGATTGATAAGGTCGATTTCATTTGACTTTTTCTCTGGTGTATTTATAATTTTGCTTTGAACCAGGTTCCTTTGATATTTCATATTTGTATTTGGCGCCCTCTAGTGCCCAGAACCTCTACTCTCTGGAGCTGCTCAGCCCCTGGAGCAATATCAAGGGTTGCAGGGGAGCAGTGTTGGTGCCTAGGGGAAAGAAAGAGCTCTTTCCTGCTTTCCGGCTGCTATGCCTGTCTCCACTGCCAGAACCAGTGAGCTGAACACACAGGTATAAGTCTCTAAGCTTTGCGTTTGTAACTGCTGTAGGTGGGGCTTCCTTCTGGCTGGCCTAACGCCAGGGCAGGGTTTGCCAGTTTGTGAGCCAGGTAGGCACTTCCCGGGAGGAAGGCACAGCAGACTGCATATCACGGAGGGTGGCCTTGGAGCTGCGTAGCCTGCCAGGGGGCTGGAGCACCTGAAGATCGTGGAAGTTCCCAACCTGCTGTGCAGTGTGCACAGCACTCTTACTGTTAGGAAGTCTCTCAGGCTGCCCGCCTTTCTTTTGTCCCAGAGTAGCCAAATATGGATCCCTGTTTTCCACAAGTGGCTGGAATCTCAGTCTTTCCAGGGATTCTGCCTGTCTTAGCTTTCCAACCCCCCTAATCACGATAGCACCATGTCATGTAGGTTTGTGCTCCCAGAGCAGATCTCCAGAGCTAGGTGTTCAGCAGTCGCAGGTCTCCACTCCCTCTTCACTCCGTTTCTCTTCCTCCTGCTGGTGACCTGGGGTGGGGGAAGGGCCTGGGTCCCACCCGGCCATGGCTTTGGTACGTTACCCTGTTCCATGAGGTTTATTCTTTTCTCCAGGTGTATGCAGTCTGGCACAGCCCTCTTTCCTGTTGCTCTTTCAGGATTAGTTGTATTAGTTATATTTTCATATTATATGCAGTTTTAGGAGGAAGCCTCTGCCTCACTATCACAGTGCCCTCATCCTGCTTTTTGTTTTTCGTTTAGGGTTGTACTTGATTGTTTCATCTCTGAAATTGTGCCTATTCAGGGCCACTCAGCTTGCCTTATGGAAGGAAGTACTCTAACCAGTGCCACTTGTTGACTAGCTAGGTTGTTTCCTTTCTTAGTTCATTGGAACAGCTTTCCAGAAAGGTAAAACAACTTTAAAGGAAAAAGGCTAGGCCTGTGGGCTCCCTGAGCTTTTACCAATTATTGAACATGTTTGTGTGATGGGATGTGGCGTGGCCTTGGAAGCAGGATGAACAAGGAACTTCTGAGGTTGGGGCTGGTGGTGTGTTATAGTAGAAAATGGAAGACGTAGGATATGCACTTACTATCACAACCTTATTTCTTCTATTTCTAATTTGGGAGCAAATCAGAGAACGATACCAAAGTTTTGAGAGTGGCTAGGACAAGATGAGGAGCCATTTTTGTTTTTTCCTTCCCTTGCTTTCAGTGTTTCTGCTTTTCTACATCCCCATCTGCTCCATAATGAGCCTCTGTTACTTTTGTGACAGGGAAAATGAACTGGAATTAAACATTTGAGCCCCTGAGTTTGCTTTTGTGGTGATTTGTTAAAAATAAACATTTAAAATTTCTTTCCCTTTTTAAGTAAAACAGACTTTTCACCAAGAGAAAAAAGTAAATATGACAAAAATATAAAATTCTCCTGTAATTCTCCCACCAAGGGATTGTGTTGGGTGTTTTCCTGTGCATGTGTGATGCCCACAGAAGTGCTGGCTAGCTGGCCAGGCCCAGAGCTGCAGTCACACAGAGGTATGGATACACACAGGCCCTGCCTTGGAGATCTCTGAAGTCTGTCTGGGAAGACAGCCATGGGAGCCAGTAACAGCCCAGATAATTAGTTAAAAGCAGGTATGACAGGTGCCATGCTGGAGGGGCAGGTGCTTCTGAGCCATCTTGTTGGGAAGGCCATTTGGTCGATGTGCGGGTAGAGGTAACATTAGTATAGGTAATATTGCTTTGACTAGAATTGGATTGTTCCATCTTACTACACTGAAGGCTGCTCTGTCCACTCAGTAGTCCCTGGACATTTTGGGGCGCTGGTGTTGGGCTCCACTATTGAGAATGCCAGTGCGGATATGAGGCTGACATGGGAGAGACCCCTCCTCTCACCCTCTTTGTTCTCTGTCTCGGGGTTAGAATTGCGAATGCACACAACTCTTCCATTTCCAACAAGTTTGCCAACGACGGCAGTTTCTTGCAGCAGTTTCTGAAGTTACAAAAGGCACAGACCAGCACAGGTAAGCACAGTCCTCCGTCTCGTGTCTCCTCCCTCTGGCGCTCTCCCTCGGGGCTCCCTCTCAGCATCTCAGATGTGGCAGGTCCCACCTCAAGCTCCTGCCACCCATCCTGTGTGCACTGAGCATGCTTGTCCCACATGTTCCCACACTAAATGCCCAGGGTGGGAGTACAGACCCCACTCTCAAGATGCTTACCCCATAGGAGCAGAGACAAGTAAGACAGGTTTTAGTCCAGGGGTGCGGGGGCCTGACTAAGCATGCTATGGGACCTCAGCTCGGACTAGAGCAGTAGTATCAGGTATGAGGAACAGACCCTTGTCCATGGGTGGGTGCCATCTGGCTCACAGAAGCCCCATATGAGAGGGCAGGTGCAAAAATCAGCACAGCGTTCTCCTCTCCATCTGTGGTTGTGCACTTGCCAGTCAGAGCTCATCTTTGCTCTCACAAAGTTGCTGGTGAAACAGCTGGCCTCTGATCTGTTAGGGTTTCTAGGGAACAGCTAAGAAAGTCAACCTAAGGCCAGAATCACCCCCAGAGAGGGAGGAAAGGCCGTGTAAGACCTTCATACAGGGTCTCAGCCAAATCACTGTTTGCAGAGCCTGCAGTAGGTTGGTTCCAGTGTGCCCCTGACCTCCAGAGGGTGTGACTGTAAGCCAGGTGTGGGGTTCGGGTCTTACAGGACAGGCTGGCATTCCCCTGGGCTGTTGGGGACATCTCCTGCCACAGCACCTGGCCTCTCTTCTCCAGGCTGGGTGACTGTGGTAAGTTGCTCTTCTCTGAGCCTCAGTGTCAACTGTCTAATGGGGATGGTGCCCTCTCTCAGTGTTCACTGCCTGCCAGGCACCTTGCTGGAAGCGGAGGGCCCGGCACCCAGGGGCTCACAGCACGTGGGTCAGGTGGGAAGACAGGGAAGCATGCACCACACACCCTGAGCAGGGCTATCCTTCCTTTCGTCCCAAGATCCCCCTCCCAGTACGCCCAGTGCCCCTCCTCGTGTGTTCCCCCGAGCTGGGAAGAGGCCTCCCTTCATCAGCAGCCCACCAGGCCAGGTGAGGAACTACACGCATGCCAAGCAGCTGCCAGTGGCCAGCCGCCCAAGCGTTTTCCAGTCTCCTGATGAGGACGAGGAGGAGGACTACGAGCAGTGGTTGGAGATCAAAGGTAAGGTGTGGAGGCCGCCCCCTACTCCCACCACCACCCCTCCAGTGCTGGGGGCAGGATCCATGGTCAGTGGGGACAGTGTCGCCAGGGGGGCCCCCAGCCTCCAGGCAGAGCTGAGGTCCACTGTGGGGCCCTCTGGGACGAGGGATGGTGGAGAAAGGGTGTTGGGAGGGGGGTGTGGAGGGGCTGCAGACTGGGGGTTTCACCGGGGAGCTGTGGGAACTATTATCCCCACACACGGGGCTGGTCTCCAGCCCGAGCAGTGGCATTCTCTTCATGGGACACGGTAGGAGGCACTTGCACAGCTCCCCAGCCTGGGCGCGCACCCTCTAAGCCTTTTGAGGTCCGGGGCGCTGCTGGTCATTGGGCGTTACCTGTCCCCACCAGGACAAGCCCACAGGTGGGAGGGTGCGCTCTCCTGCCCAGGGGAAGGGGAGTCATTGGCCTTGGAAAGTCAGCCCAGGCCCTGTGTTGCAGGAGGTTAGAGGGTGGCCCTGTTAGCGTGTCTAGCCCTGTCCACATTCAGAATGAGGCCTTGGTGCCCGCGGAGCCACGTGGAGGCCTGGCCACCTCTGCTCCAGGCTCCCTGGCCCAGCCGCCCCACACTGAGGACAGACTGAAGTGGTCATAATAGGCATGCCGTGGCAGCCTCTAGGTGCCGTTGTGGATGACGGTGCTAACTTTTGGCCATGTGCGCAGATCAGTGGCCGGCCTTTCACCCTGGAGCACCCATCAGAACAGAGCCAGGGAGGGTGGAGTTTCCTCAGATGCTCTGACAGCACCCAGCTGGGAAAGTGCTGCTTTACCCGGGGCGGCAGGTGTCTCAAGGCCTTTGAGGCCTGTTATGGCTGCTGTAGATGTGGCCTCAGAAAGGCAGCTGTGTCTGTAAACAGCAACCTGAGGAGGGTGATCGCCCGACTTGCAGGAGGAGGGTGAGGCTGGGGGAAAGATGAGTAGGGAGTGTTGCGGGATCTCTTGATGGTCCTCCTCAGGCCACACATTCTGACTGCCCCCACCCCAAGCTTCCTAGCAGCCCAAGCAACAAGGGAAGTAAGACTGGCAGCAGGCTCAGAGCTTAGCGCCTCTGCCACAAGCGGTGAGCAGACATTCCTGGAGTTCTCATAAAAGGGACATGAGCTGTGTAAGAGCTGCCTGGTGGCCTCAGAAACAGGCCATTGATAAATACAAAAGCAAGTTCCACATGGCTCAAAGCGGAGGCTAATACAAATACAAAACTATTTTTATAGCCCTGCTCACTGAAAAGGCCTTGAAGTAATGGTTAAGCCCATTGCAGTGAGCGCCCCTAGCACCGGGATGGTCGTCTGGAAACATTCTTTCTCACGCTTGGAAACCAGGACTTGGCGAAATGGCTGGCCTAGGTCCAGGCAGGACGCATTTGAGATAGTCTTGGAGCTCCTGTTCCAGCAGATGGTGAGGAGGCTGCCAGAGCCTCCTGGGTTCATGCCCAAAGGCCTCGGGCCGGCCTGAAGAGGCCCCACTGTCCATAGGGGACGATTAAGCTGTGATGACAGTAATTGCAATGAATTGAAATCCACCCAATATGTTTAAATCAGTTTTTAACGGTGTTGTTAAAAAGAATGGATCATCTTTGAAGAATGAGAGGGAACCAATTTATTACACTGAACCACTAGTAAATAAAATAATTAATCATCACCCCAAAAAAGGGAACAGGCTGGCCATGTTTTCCCACATCTCCCTCCTAGCCTGGGGATTGGCTTGGCCTTTGGGATGCTCACACATTTCTCTCCCGCCCAGTGTGCCTTGCCAAGACTGTCCAGGCCGACTCCCACCTTGTCATGGGGCTTTGTGCATGGACTTGGGACATCTGACAACCTCCCACATCTCACGCTCTTCTCCCCCACCCCTCTGTTGTGGTCCGTAGAGAGAGTGTGCCTGTTGACTGTGGGGTGTGTGAGTTGAATCCCAGTACTGACAGCCTCCTTAAAGTTTCACCCCCAGAGGGAGCCGAGACTCGAAAAGTCATAGAGAAATTGGCCCGCTTTGTGGCAGAAGGAGGCCCCGAGTTAGAAAAAGTAGCTATGGAGAACCACAAGGATAACCCAGCGTTTTCGTAAGTATTTCTGGGAGGGGAAGGCCACTGCTGCTTAATGTTTTCGCTACACAGTACTGCATCTGTGCAGACATGCTTGTAAAACCTCTGGTTGTGGCTGAGGCCGGCAGGGGCTGAGTGCTTCCTCGCACATGCTGTCCTGAGCTTCTGAGCACCTTCTGACTCTCTCTGAAGGTTGCAAGGGGCTTCACTGTGGCCCAGACACTTACTTTTGAGCCCTGTTAAGGCATCTCTGCTGTCCTGTTTGCTTCAGAAGCTGCCTAGGTCAGCCCACCCCACCGTTGCTCACCTTCCTGTTTTGTGACACTCCCCTCCAGGTTTTTACATGATAAGAATAGCAGGGAATTCCTCTACTACAGAAAGAAGGTAGCTGAGATCAGAAAGGAAGCTGAGAAGTTGCAGGCAGCCTCCCAGAAAGGTAAGTGGTTGGAGGGAAGTGAGACAAACCATGCCCCACGTGGAAATGTGGTTCCCAGAGGCCACCACGGGGTCGGGTGGTGTCAGCTGCTCAAGTCTGTGCCCTCCTAGGCAGTGGGGGTCATGTTAGGAGGGGGGGAAGTCTGAAGGCCAAGGTCAAGGTTATGTTTAGGAGCTCACCTCCGTGCATGTAAAGAGGGCGGAGGGCAGGAGTACATGCCGTTGGTTCATAGTCATTTTAACAAACGTTAACAAGCACCTGCCGCCTAGAGACAAATGTGTGCCTAACACTTGGGGAGGGGGACCATGGGGAAAAACAGTTGGTGAGGTGCTGGCTGGGTACATGTCAGGGGTGTGGGAGATGCTGGCTGGTCTCCAGCTGTAATGAAGTAAAAACCCAACCTCAGGTGTGGATTGATGTTTAGCCCAAATGTGGGCCGCAGACGTTGGTTCATTGTGTCTGTCACCTGTGGCCCTTTGCCCTGAGCACCTCCCCAGGCGAGGAGGGCCAGGTCCACCCACTGAGTGACCTGGGAGAGCAGCTCCCAGCAGAAAGACTGAGGTGGGAGTCCCCATCTCCCCTCTGGCCCAGACCCAGACCTTCCCTTGCATTCTGCCCCTGTGTCCTGGTGTGTGTCCAAAGCCCCCCATGACCTAATGGGTGGGAAGGGGCAGGGTTTGCGGGGTGGCTGGAGATATGTTGTAATAACTCTGGTGTTTGTTCCCAGTGCAGTAATCTGATTCCCATTTGCCTGTTTTTCTTTGCATTGTTCCTAAAATAAACCCCTCTTGTTGCCTGTGGGGTTCTTAGCAGAAATTAGGCTGTTGGGTGTGGTGAGTTGAGCTCAGTACTGACAGCCTGCTTAAAGTTTCACCCCCAGAGGACAAAGAGACCAAGAACCTTGCAGAAAAGCTGGCCAGGTTCATAGCAGATGGGGGTCCTGAGGTGGAAACCATCGCTCTCCAGAACAACCGTGAGAACCAGGCATTCAGGTAGGGGGCCTGCGAGGGAAGTGACCCCTCACCCTGGTCACATACATGCCTAGTGGTGAAACAGGCTCAGTGTGGTCCCGAGACACGCTAGAGTCCCATAGCCAGAAGTTGGAGGGCCTGGGGTTGGGTGCAGGCGTTCCCGACCCCTGGAGTGCATGCAGCTCTGCCACCCTGCGTGCACTTCCCAAGTGCATGCCGGTGCCCAGATCATCCATGAAGCAGGTGCCCAGCCTTCAG
Source organism: Smutsia gigantea (assembly GCA_032199065.1). Taxonomy (NCBI): domain Eukaryota; kingdom Metazoa; phylum Chordata; class Mammalia; order Pholidota; family Manidae; genus Smutsia; species Smutsia gigantea. The sequence continues at coordinate 180,035 of JAVSCE010010739.1, read as the reverse complement.
GTCCTTGGGTTTTCCAGGCCCTCCTGAGGACGATCTTTAGCCTTCTCCTAGCTTCCTTTGTAATGGAAATGGCAGCCCTAGGCTAGGGCAGGCCAGGATTCTGACAGAAATTCCCAGAACTGTTGGTCACCTTGTGCATTCTTTGGGTCCCGCCTTCATGATGGGAGAAACGGCGGGAAAGCGGGAATATAGTACTTCTGGTTCTGAGCAGCGGGAACTCATAGCCTATGTCTAGGTTCCATAGAGGGGGTCACACCGCAGCCCCTCAGGCTGGATCTGGATCACTTGTTGGTTCATTCACTGGGTGGGTTGAGCACCTCTTTATGGGGTGAGGCCAGTGGGGCCAGGGGCCAGCAGAGGCTTGTGAAGTGGATACTGAACCCAGTGTGGGGGTGATGCCATTATGAGGACACTTTAGCTACAAGCAGCACAAATCCTGACTAGTCAGTGAGATGTGATGGCACGCGTAACAAAAAGTCCAGGAGCCCCCATCTGGGCTGGTGGCCTGTGTGGCTCTAGATGCCATTAGGGCCTCAGGAAGAAGGAAGCAGTAATGGACGCTGGGTGGGCAGCCAATCGTGTCTACTGCCTGTAAGCCAATATGAGCTAAGAACGGAGCAAAGCAGAGGGCATCTGGAGGGACCTCCCCACAGGACTGAAGCCTCAGAGAAGGTAGGCGCTGTGCCGGCCTGGCAGGGGTGCAGGGTGAGCATTAGTGCCTGGAGCAGGTGGTGCAGATGGGCCTTGGAGCTGGCAGGGCCGGGTCCCAGATGGCTCGGGGCTTCCCTGAGAGCCTTGCGAGGGTCTGCATAGGGAGTGGGGAGTGTGACAGTGCTTCCAGGGCCAGGCAGCAGTAGCGGAGGATGGTCAGAGCAGACAGATGCCGAGGAACCATCAGGAACTGGGGCCAGTGGAACGGGGACGCTGATGGAGGAAGGGCCCAAGCTCAGCTGACTCGGTGGATGAGGACAGGAAGAGGCTGCTGGGGCTGGAGGCCCACCTGGGATCTCCTGATGATGCCATGATGTTGGCCACTACCCTGTGCCACCCACACCAGAGTTGACTTAATAGTCTGAAGTCACCTTTTTTCCCTCCTGTTTACCTAAGTAAGTTTATTTAACCAGGACACTTAGTTTATTGTCATTCATAATAAGTAGAGCTTCACGAAAATCTATCACAGCAAAGTGGACAAAGTGTGGATTTCTGTTAAGGCTGCAAGGCCAGGCTGCTCTTCGAGGTCAGAGGGGTCCAGGGCTCAGTAGCATTGGCTGAGCCCTTCCCCTGGTGTCAGAACCCAGAGGCACTGTTGGCTATGGGTCCTCTGTGGGTCTTCACTGGTGGACACTCAGCTTGTTGGATGTTGCTGAGACGGAGGCCAGAGGGAAGTGGGGTGAGTGCCAGGGCCAGGGCCGAGCCTGGGGCAGGGTGGAGAAGCAGCATGATCTGGGGGAGTGCATCTCACATTCACCACCAGGGCCCGCTGCGGTCGGCCCTCTGAGCGTCGGGTGTCTGGGCCCGGAAAAGGCATGCAGGTTCGTACCAGGCATGCTGTTTAATCTCCACACAAGGTCGGGTGTGAGGCAGCTTCTCACCCCCAAATCTGCCGGGAACGGCTCATGTGCCAGCATCTCACAGCCCTTCCTTGTCCTGATTCCCCATGTGGGCTGGGCACACCCTGCTAGCTCTGTGTTTTGGGGAAGTCTGTAACAACTGTGCTTATTTGTAAAGAAGGAGGAAATGCCTATTCCTTTAACTGGTCATCCCATTTCTGAGATGCCGTCCCCAAAAATCTTAAATACAGTATTGTCCCTAATCATGAAAAGTTAGTAAAAAATGGAATGTGCAACCTCCGTAGGCTAAACTCTTCCTAACCACACCTCCATGGCGGGATCTCAGCCATCGGAAGGTACGTGGGTGAAGGTGGTGGCAGCCAGCACAGCGGCCGCCACGAGCCACCTGGAACGCTCACACATCACCCAGGCGAGCTGTATTGTTTTTTTTTTAAGGTATTATTGATATACACTCCTATGAAGGTTTCACATGAAAAAACAATGTGGTTATTACATTTACCCATATTATCAAGTCCCCACCCATACCCCCCAATTCAGTCACTGTCTTCAGTGTAGTAAGATGCCACAGAATCACTATTTGCCTTCTCTGAGCTACACTGTTTTCCCCGTGACCCCCCACACTAGGTGTACTAAACATAACACCCCCACAATCCCCTTCTCCCACCCTCCCCATCCGCCCTTCCACACCCCTCCCCTTTGGTAACCACTAGTTCCTTCTTGGAGTCTATGAGTCTGCTACTATTTTGTTCCTTCAGTTTTGCTTCGTCATTATACTCCACAAATGAGGGAAGTCATTTGGCACTTGTCTTTCTCAGCCTGGCTTATTTTACTGAGCATAATATCCTCCAGCTCCATCCATGTTGTTGCAAATGGTAGAATTTGTTTCTTTCTTATGGCTGAACAGTATTCCATTGTGTATATGTACCACTTCTTCTTTATCCATTCATCTACTGATGGACACTTAGGTTGCTTCCATATCTTGTCTATTGTAAATAGTGCTGTGATAAACATAGAGGTGCATATGTCTTTTTGAATGTGAGAAGTTGTTTTCTTTGGGTAAATTCCTAGGAGTGGAATTCCTGGGTCAAATGGTATTTGTATTTTTAGTTTTTTGAGGAACCTCCATATTGCTTTCCACAATGGTTGAACTAGCTTGCATTCCCACCAGCAGTGTAGGAGGGTTCCCCTTTCTCCACATCCTCACCAACATTTGTGGTTCTTAGTCTTTTGGATGCTGGCCATCCTAACTGGTGTGAGGTGATATCTCATTGTGGTTTTAATTTGCATTTCCCTGATGATTAGTGATGTGGAGCATCTTTTCATGTGTCTATTGGCTATCTGAATTTCTTCTTTGGAGAACTGTCTCTTCATATCCTCTACCCATTTTTTAATCGGGTTGTTTGTTTTTTGGGTGTTGAGGCGTGTAAGTTCTTTATATATTTTGGATGTTAACGCCTTGTCGGATATGTCATTTACAAATATATTCTCCCATACCGTAGGAGGCCTTTTGTTCTGTTGATGGTGTCCTTTGCGATACAGAAACTTTAGTTTGATGTGGTCCCATGCGTTCATTTTTGCTTTTGTTTCCCTTGCTCGAGGAAATGCGTTTACGAAAAAGTTGTTCATTGCTTATACTCAGGAGATTTTTGCCTATGTTGTCTTCTAAGAGTTTTATGGTTTCATGACTTACAGTCAGGTCTTTGATCAATTTTGAGTTTACTTTTGTGTATGGGGTTAAACAATAATCCAGTTTCATTCTCTTACATGTAGCTGTCCAGTTTTGCCAACACCAGCTGTTGAAAAGCCTGTCATTTCCCCATTGTATGTCCATGGCTTCTTTATCAAATATCAATTGACCATATCTGGTTGGGTTTATATCAGGGCTCTCTAGTCTGTTCCTCTGGTCTATGGGTCTGTTCTTGTGCCAGTACCAAATTGTATTGATTACTGTGGCTTTGTAGTAGAGCTTGAAGTTGGGGAGCATAATCCCCCACGCTTTATTCTTCCTTCTCAGGATTGCATTGGCTATTTGGGGTCTTTTGTGGTTCCATATGAATTTTAGAACGATTTTCTCTAGCTTGTTGAAGAATGCTGTTGGTATTTGATAGGAATTGCATTGAATCTGTAGATTGCTTTAGGCAGGATGGCCATTTTGACAATATTAATTCTTCCTATCCATGATCACGGGATGTGTTTCCATTTATTGGTATCTTCTTTAATTTCTCTCCTAAGTGTCTTGTAGTTTTCAGAGTATAGGTCTTTCACTTCCTTGGTTAGGTTTATTCCTATGTATTTTATTCTTTTTGATGCAACTATGAATGGAATTGTTTTCCTGATTTCTCTTTCTGTTAGTTCATTATTAATGTATAGGAATAGCACAGATTTCTGCGTATTAATTTTGTATCCCGCAACTTTGCTGAATTCTGATATTAGATCTAGTAGTTTTGGAGTGGATTCTTTAGGGATTTGTATGTACAATATCATGTCATCTGCAAACAGGGACACTTTAACTTCTTCCATGCCAATCTGGATGCCTTTTATTTCTTTGTGTTGTCTGATTGCCGTGGCTAGGACCTCCAGTACTATGTTGAATAGAAGTGGGGAGAGTGGGCATCTTTGTCTTATTTCTTTTTTTTTTTTTTTTGCAATACAACATTTAATATTTCTTTTAGTCTTCTTACAGTCATAAAGATAGACATTACTACCCCAAATTTTCAGATACAGCACTAGAGATAATATAACTGGCCCAAAGTTATAGCAATTAACAACCAATTAGCATATTTGGGTTTTGTGAGCTTCCAATTTCTTTTTTTTTTAATATAATTTATTTTGGTATCATTAATCTACAGTTACATGTGCAATATTATGGTTATTAAACTTCCCCTTCATCAGGTCCCCCCCACCAACCCCATTACAGTCACTGTCCATCAGCGTAGTGAGATGCTATAGAATCACTACTTGTCTTCTCTGAGTTGTACAGCCCTCCCCGTGCCCCCGCAACATTACATCTGCTAATCGTAATGCCCCTTTTTCCCCCTTATCCCTCCCTTCCCACCCATCTTCCCCAGTCCCTTTCCCTTTGGTAACTATTAGTCCATTCTTGGGTTCTCTGAGTCTGCTGCTGTTTTGTTCCTTCAGTTTTTTTTCTTTGTTCTTATACTCCACATATGAGTGAAATCATTTGATACTTGTCTTTTTCGACTTGGCTTATTTCACTGAGCATAATACCCTCTAGCTCCGTCCATGTTGTTGGAAATGGTAGGATTTGTTTTCTTATAGCTGAATAATGTTGCATTGTGTATATATACCACATCTTCTTTATCCATTCATCTACTGATGGACACTTAGGTTGCTTCCATTTCTTGGCTATTGTAAATAGTGCTGTGATAAACATAGGGGTGCATCTGTCTTTTTCAAACTGGGCTGCTGCATTCTTAGGGTAAATTCCTAGGAGTGGAATTCCTGGGTCAAATGGTATTTCTATTTTGAGTTTTTGAGGAACTCCATACTGCTTTCCACAATGGTTGAACTAATTTGCAGTCCCACCAGCAGTGTAGGAGGGTTCCCTTTTCTCCACATCCTCGCCAACATTTGTTGTTGTTTGTGCTTTGGATGTTGGCCATCCTCACTGGTGTGAGGTGATATCTCATTGTGGTTTTAATCTGCATTTCTCTGATGATTAGCGATGTGGAGCATCTTTTCATGTGCCTGTTGGCCATCTGAATTTCTTCTTTAGAAAAGTGTCTATTCATGTCCTCTGCCCATTTCTTAATTGGATTATTTGCTTTCTGTTTGTTAAGGTGCATGAGTTCTTTATATATTTTTGGATGTCAACCCTTTATCAGATACGTTTTTTATGAATATATTCTCCCATACTGTAGGATGTCTTTTTGTTCTACTGATGGTGTCCTTTGCTGTACAGAAGCTTTTCAGCTTGATATAGTCCCACTTGTTCATTTTTGCTTTTGTTACCCTTGCCCGGGGAGATATGTTCATGAAGAAGCCGCTCATGTTTATGTCCAAGAGATTTTTGCCTATGTTTTTTTCTAAGAGTTTTATGGTTTCATGACTTACATTCAGGTCTTTGATCCGCCTTGAGTTTACCTTTGTGTATGGGGCTAGACAGTAGTCCAGTTTCATTCTCTTACATGTAGCTGTCCAGTTTTTTCAACACCAGCTGCTGAAGAGGCTGTCTTCTCCCCACTGTATATCCAAGGCTCTTTTATCAAATATTAATTGACTGTATATGTTTGAGTTAATGTTTGAATTTTCTATTCTGTTCCACTGGTCTGTGGGTCTGTTTTTGTGCCAATACCAAATTTTCTTGATTACTGTGGCTTTGTAGTAGAGCTTGAAGTCAGGGAGCATAATTGCCCCTGTTTTATTCCTCCTTCTCAGGATTGCTTTGGCTATTTGGGGTCTTTTGTGGTTCCATATGAATTTTAGAACTATTTGTTCGAGTTCATTGAAGAAAGCTGTTGGTAGATTGATAGGGATTGCGTTGAATCTGTAGATTGCTTTAGGTAGTATAGCCATTTTGACAATATTTATTCTTCCTAGCCAAGAGCATGGGATGCATTTCCATTTGTTAGTGTCCTCTTTAATTTCTCTTAGGAGTGTCTTGTAGTTTTCAGAGTACAGGTCTTTCACTTCCTTCGTTAGGTTTATTCCTAGGTATTTTATTCTCTTTGATGCAATTGGGAATGGAATTGTTTTTCTGATTTCTTTTTCTGTTAGTTCATCGTTAGTGTATAGGAAAGCAACAGATTTTTGTGTGTTAATTTTGTATCCTGCAACTTTGCTGAATTCAAATATTAGTTCTAGTAGTTTTGGAATGGAGTCTTTAGGGTTTTTTATGTACAGTATCATGTCATCTGCAAATAGTGACAATTTGACTTCTTTACCAATCTGGATGCCTTGTATGTCTTTGTTTTGTCTGATTACCGTGGCTAGGACCTGGACCTCCAGTACTATGTTGAATAACAGTGGAGAGAGTGGGCATCCCTGTCTTGTTCCCAATCTTAGATGAAAAGCTTTCAGCTTCTCACCGTTAAGTATGATGTTAGCTGTGGGTTTGTCATATATGGCCTTTATGATGTTGAGGTACTTGCCGTCTATACCCATTTTGTTGAGAGTTTTAATCATGAATGGATGCTGAATTTTGTCAAATGCTTTTTCAGCATCTATGGAGATGATCATGTGGTTTTTGTTCTTCTTTTTGTTGATGTGGTGGATGGTGTTGATGGATTTTCGAATGTTGTACCATCCTTGCATCCCTGGGATGAATCCCACTTGATCATGGTGTATGATCCTCTTGATGTATTTTTGAATTCGGTTTGCTAATATTTTGTTGAGTATTTTTGCATCTACGTTCATCAGGGATATTGGTCTGTAATTTTCTTTTTTGGTGAGGTCTTTGCCCGGTTTTGGTATTAGAGTGATGCTGGCTTCATAGAATGAGTTTGGAAGTATTCCCTCCTCTTCTATTTTTTTGAAAACTTTAAGGAGAATGGGTGTTATTTTTTCTCTATATGTCTGGTAGAATTCAGAGGTGAACCATTTGCAACAACATGGATGGAGCTAGAGGGTATTATGCTCAGTGAAATAAGCCAAGCCAAAAAAGACAAGTATCAAATGATTTCACTCATATGTGGAGTATAAGAACAAAGAAAAAATACTGAAGGAACAAAACAGCAGCAGACTCACAGAACCCAAGAACGGACTAATAGTTACCAAAGGGAAAGGGACTGGGGAAAATGGGCGGGAAGGGAGGGATAAGAGGGAAAAAGGGGCATTACGATTAGCAGATATAATGTTGGGGGGGCACGGGGAGGGCAGTACAACTCAGAGAAGACAAATAGTGATTCTATAGCATCTCACTACGCTGATGGACAGTGACTGTAATGGGGTTGGTGGGGGGGACCTGATGAAGGGGTAGTTTAATAACCGTAATATTGCACATGTAATTGTAGATTAATGATAATAAAATAAATTATATTAAAAAAAAAAGAATTCAGAGGTGAATGCATCAGGTCCGGGGGTTTTGTTCTTGCGTAGTTTTTTGATTACCGATTCAATTTTGTTGCTGGTGATTGATCTGTTTAGTTTTTCTGTTTCTTGCTTGGTCAGTCTTGGGAGGTTGTGTTTTTCTAAGAAGTTGTCCATTTCTTCTATGTTTTCCAGCTTGTTAGCATATAGATTCTCATAATCTGTGGGGTCCGTCATTATTTTTCCTTTCTCATTTCTGATTCTGTTTATCTGTGTGGATTCTCTTTTTCTCTTAATGAGTCTGGCTAGGGGTTTATCTATTTTGTTTATTTTTTCATAGAACCAGCTCTTGGTTTCATTGATTTTTTTCTATTGTTTTAGTCTTCTCAATTTTATTTATTTCTTCTCTGATCTTTACTATGTCCCTCCTAATGGTGACTTTGGGCCTCATTTGTTCTTCTTTTTCCAGTTTCAGTAATTGTGTCTTTAGGCTATTCATTTGGGAATGTTCTTCCTTCTTTAAATAGGCCTGGATTGCAATATACTTTCCTCTTAGAACTGCCTTTGCTGCGTCCCACAGAAGTTGTGGCTTTGTGTTGTTGTTGTCATTAGTCTCCATATATTCTTTGATTTCTGTTTTGATTTGGTCGTTAACCCATTGATTAGTTAGGAGAATGTTGTTAAGTCTCCATGTATTTGTGAGCCTTTTTGATTTCTTTCTAAAATTTATCTCTAGTTTTATACCTTTGTGATCTGAGAAGTTGGTTGGTAGGATTTCAATATTTTTGAATTTACTGAGGTTCTTTTTGTGGCCTAGTATGTGGTCTATTCTGGAAAATGTTCCATGTGCACTTAAGAAGAATGTGTATCCTGTTGCTCTTGGGTGCAGAGTTCTGTAGATGGCTGTTAGGTCCATCTGTTCTAGTGTGTTGTTCAGTGCCTCTGTGTCTTTACTTATTTTCTGTCTGGTTGATCTGTCCTTTGGAGTGAGTGGTGTGTTGAAGTCTCCTAAAATGAATGCATTGCTGTCTATTTCCTCCTTTAATTCTGTTAGTATTTGTTTCACATATGCTGGCGCTCCTGTGTTGGGTGCATATATATTTATAATGGTTATATCTTCTTGTTGGACTGACCCCTTTATCATTATGTAATGTCCTTCTTTATCTCTTGCTACTTTCTTCGTTTTGAAGTCTATTTTGTCTGATACAAGTACTGCAACACCTGCTTTTTTCTCTTTGTTGTTTGCATGAAATATCTTTTTCCATCCCTTCACTTTTAGTCTGTGTATATCTTTGGGTTTGAGGTGAGTCTCTTGTAAGCAGCATATAGATGGGTCTTGCTTTTTTATCCATTCTGTTACTCTGTGTCTTTTGATTGGTGCATTCAGTCCATTTACATGTAGGGTGATTATTGATAGATATGTACTTATTGCCATTGCTGGCTTTAGATTCGTGGTTACCAAAGGTTCAAGGGTTGTTTCTTTACTATCTAACAATCTAACTTAACTTTCTTGTTAAGTTATTGTAAACACTGTCTGATGTTTCTTTATTTCTCTCCCTTCTTATTCTTCCTCCTCCATTGTTTATATACTAGGTGTTTTATTCTTTGCCTTTAGTTAGTATTTGGATCATCTGCTTTCTTTGCTATGATTTTATTTTCTCTGGTGACATCTTTTTAGCCTTAGGGGTGCTTCCCTCTAGAGCAGTCCGTTTGAGATATCCTGTAGTGGTGGTTTATGAGAGGCAAACTCTCTCAACTTTTGTTTGTCTGGAAATTGTTTAATCCCTCCGTCATATTTAAATGATAATCGTGCTGGATACAATATTCTTGGTTCAAGGCCCTTCTTTTTCATTACGTTAAATATATCATGCCATTCTCTTCTGGCCTGTAAGGTTTCTGTTGAGAAGTCTCATGATAGTCTGATGGGTTTTCCTTTGTAGGTGATCTTTTTTCTCTCTCTAGCTGCCTTTAATACTCTGTCTTTATGTTTGATCTTTTCCATTTTAATTATTATGTGTCTTGGTGTTGTCTTCCTTGGGTCCCTTGTGTTGGGAGATCTGTGGGCTTCTGTGGACTGCGAGACTATTTCCTTCCCCAGCGAGGGAAAGTTTTCAATAATTATTTCTTCAAAGACACTTTCTATCCCTTTTTCTCTCTCTTCTTCTTCTGGTACTCCTATAATGCGAATATTGTTTCGTTTGGATTGGTCACACAGTTCTCTTAATATTCTTTCATTCCTAGAAATCCTTTTATCTCTCTCTGCCTCAGCTTCTCTGTATTCCTGTTCTCTGATTTCTATTCCATTAACAGTCTCTTGCATCTCATCCAGTCTGCTGTTAAGCCCATTGATCGCTTGTCTGATTTCTGCATTGTCTTTCCTCACTTCCCTCACTTCCTCCCTCAGCTCTTGCACATTTCTTTGTAGATCCATCAGCCTGGTTATGACTTTTATTGTGAATTCTTTTTCAGGAAGACTGTGCATTTCCATCCCTTCAGGCTCCCTCTCTGGGGTTGTCTGGTTGATTTTAGTCTGGACCATATTCCTCTGTCTTTTCATGGCTGTAGAAGTGGTCGCTGGTGGTTGCCACGTATGTCAGCTGGGCTCTTTAAGACTTTAAAAAGAGAAAAAAAAAAGAAAAAAGAAAACAAACAAAAAAAAAACGCCCACTGGGTGTAGATTCTGTGGGGATGCTGTAGGTGGCTCTGTTGCCCCACTATTCCACAGCCATGGGTGCGCCGCTCCGCAGGGCCCTTTATAGCTCTGGCCAGGGTGGGAATGAATGGGAGGCTGTTGATCTCTGTGGGAAGTCGATGTGCAGCCACCCTTTCCCAGTCACCAGCTAAGGGGTCTGAAACTTCCTAGGACTCCCAGTCTGCTGGGCTGAGTGTGCCGGGGCGATCCGGCTCCTCCGCTGGGCTCCTGTCTCTTTAAGTCCACTGAAGAAAGCATGCGCTTTTCTTTTTTTTTTTCCTTCCCGGGAGCCGGCTGCAAGCACGCTGGCGTGTTCCCGACTCAGATCCTGACCCTCTGTCTCTCCAATCTCCACTACACCGTGCGATGTGGGTCAGCGCTTCCCGTGCAGATCACCGGGGCTGGTTATTTTGTGGGGTGTATTTCCACTCCCTCCCGTCTCTGAATGCTCTCCTCCCGCTGGTGCGCCAGGGTGGGTGAGTGCTCGGGTCCCGCTGGGCTGCGGCTCCATATTTTACCCACCTCTTCGGGTGCCGAGCCCTCTCGGGTGTAGCTGCACCCTGTGCACTTTCCTGTGTATTCTGGTCTCTCTTTTAGGAATAGTTGTATTTGCCATATTTTCATAGATAAATATAGTGTTGGGAGGAGATTTCTGCCACCCTGCTCATGCCGTCATCTTCCTGGAAACCCAGAATGTCTTTTAACTGGAATTATATAGTGTGTAGGCTTTTTAGATTAGCTTCTTTCACTTAGTAATATGCATTTAAGGTTTCTTCTTGTCTTTATATGTCTTGATAGCTCATTTCTTTTTAGCACTGAATGATATGCCATTGTGCAGATATACCACAGTTTATCCATTCACCTACTGCAGGACATCTTGGTTGCTTCCAAATTTTGGCAATTATGAAGAAAGCTGATAAAAATATCCACGTGCAGGCTTTTGTGTGGACGTAAATTTTCAACTCTTGGGTAAATACCAGCAAGTGTGGTTGCTGGATCATATGGTATGTTTAGTTTTGTAAGAAACTGCCAAAATGTATTCCAAAGTAGCTGTACTATTTGCATTCCCCCAGTGATGAATGGGAGTTCCTCTCCAACATTTGTTGTCAGTGTTGTGGATTTTGGTCATTCCAGTAGATGCATCTCATTTTAATTTGCATCGCCTTGATGACATGGGATATGGAGCATCTTTTCAGATGCTCATTTGCCATTTATATATCTTCTTGGTGAGGTATATGTTAAGGTCGTTGGCACATTTTAAAATTTGGTTTGTTGTTTATTGTTGAGTTTAGATAGAGTTCTTTGTAGATTTTGGATAACAGTCCTTTATCAGATATGTCTTTTGCAAATATTTTCTCTCACTCTGTGGCTTATCATCTCATCCTCTTGACACTGTCTTTCACAGAGCATAAGTTTTAATTTTAATAAACTCCAGCTTACCAGTTTAATTCATGGATCATGCTTTTGGTATTGTATCTAAAAAGTCATTGCCATACCCAAGGTCATATAAGTTTTCTCCTAAGTTATCTTCTAGGAGTGTTATAGTTTTGTGATTTACATTTAGGTCTGTGATCCATGTTTAGTTATTTTTGTGATGGATATGAGATCTGCATCTAGATTATTTTTTAATGTTCTCTTTCACATGTGGATGTCCAGTTCCAGTACCAGTTATTGAAAAGACTGTCTTTGCTTCATTGGACTGCCTTTGCTTCTTTTTCAAAGATCAGTTGGCTGTATTTATTTGAGCCTATTTCTGGGCCTTTTATTCTGGCCTAGTAATCTGTTTGCCTTTTCTCACTATTACCACACTGCCTTGATTGCTGTAGTTTTACAGCAAACCTTGGAGTAAGGTAGTCTCAGTGTCCAACTTTGTTCTTCAATTTTGTGTTGGTTATTTTGGGTCTTTTGCCTCTATATAAGCTCTATAAACAGTTTGTCCATATTCATAAAATAACTTGCTGGGATTTTGATTGGGATTGCATTGAATCTAGAAATCACATCAGGAGGAACTGACATCTTGACAATATTGAGTCTTCCTATTCATGATCATGGAATATCTCTCCATTTTTCAGTTCTTTGAATTCATTCATCAGAGTTATGCAGTTCCCACATACAGATCTTGCCCATATTTTGTAGAATTACACCTAAGTATTTCATGTGTGTGCTAATGTAAATGGTACTGCATTTTCAAATTTCAATTTCTGCTCATTAATTGCCGGTATATAGGAAAGCAGTTGACTTTCATGTATAACCATGTATCCTGCAACCTTGCTGTAATTGTTTATTAGTTCCCGGAGTTTTTGGTCTATATTCTTTCATCTATTTTTGCTACTCAGACAATCATCTATTTTTGCTACTTGGCAACTTGTGAAGAAAGACAGTCTTTCTTTTCAATGGGTGTACCTTCTATTTCCTCTTCTCACCTTACTACACTAGCTAGGACTTCTAGTACTAAGTTAAAAAGCACTGGTGAGGTGGGATATTCTGGCCTTGTTCCTGTTTCAGGCTTTAAGTTTCCCACCATTAAGTGTGATGTTTGCCTTAGGTTTTCTTCTAGATGTCCTTTATCAAGTTAAGGAAGTTCCCTTATATTTTTAGTTTACTGAGAGTTTTTATCATGAATGGATGTTGTGTTTTTGTCATATGTTTTTTCTGCAGCTATTGATATGTTTATGTGACTTTTATTTTTTAACCTAGTGATGTGATGGATTACATTACTTGATTTTCAAATGTTGAACCAGCCTTGTGTGCTTGGGATAAATCCCACTTGGTCGTGGTATATAATTCTTTTTATACATTGGATTCAGTTTGCTAACACTTTGCTGAGCTTTTTTGCATCTTCGTTCATGAGAGATATTGGTCTGTAGTTTTCTTTCCATATAATGTCTTTGTCTGGTTTTGGTATTAGGGTAATTGAACAAGTTAGGAGGTATTCTCTCTCCATCTGTCTTCCGAAAGGTTTTGTAGAGGATTGATATAATCCTTAAAATTATTTGGTGGACTTCACCAGTGAATTCCTCTGGAGATGGTGCTTTCTATTTTGGAAAGTTACTAATTACTGATTCACTTCCTTTAGTAGAAACAGGCCTGTGCAGATCATCTGTTTCTTCTTCTGTACATTTTGGCATATTGTGTCTTTCAAGGAATTGGTCCATTTCATCTGGGTTATCAGATTTGTGGGCATAGAGTTGTTCATAGTAATCCTTTATCTTTTTAATGTCTGTGGGATCTGTAGTGATGGCCCCCTCTTTCACTTCTTATTAGTAATTTATGTCCTAAAGGCTTAATGATCTTATGATCTTTCTTTTTTAATTTTTACAAATGTTCCTCACTAGGTTTTCTGAAGGGTGGACATGCTTGTATGATGACCCAGGAGTACAAAGAAATTGACACCATCTCCCTGTACCTCTATCCCATCCTAGGTACTGATGTTAGTAGAGCTGGGGTTCCTTCCACCTCTCTCCCAGCTCTCACATAGACACATGAAAACAGTCTGCAGGACTCCTTTCTGCTGTCTTTCTTTTATAATACAAAAGGACCTAATAGCATCTGCACATTGATTTTGTAGCATGGCATTGTGCTGTGGCCATCCCTCCAGGTTTGTGAGTGCAAGTCTAGCCTCCCGTTGAGGGCCATGTAACCCATGCACAGGTTTTGCCACATGGAGCTGGGCTGTTACTCTTCCCTCTGGTGTGGACACCAGTGCATAATCTGAGATGCTGAACAGGTGCACAAGGAACCACAGCCTCTTGCACCTTGGAACCCAGCTTCACCTGCGCCACATTTGGGACTGGGGCAGGGTGGCGAGTGGGAAGGAGATCGAGGGGACCTGCCACTTCCAGCAAGGCAGGGGCTTCTGTCCTTGGGTTAGGGTCTAACTCCCTGTCCTTTCCAGTGTTCAGTGTTTCTGTTTTGGCTCTCTCCCCTCTTGCTGGCTCTTCGGATGCACTGGAAGGGAGCACAGATATGCCAGGCTCTCAGGTTGGGGGCAGACCCTGTTTCTGATGCCAGCTGTTTTTCCCAACTCAGGATTGGTTTGAAGGCATCAGTGTGCTCATCTACAGCAGGGGAAGAAGGCCTGCAAAGACTGGGGAAGGTCTGAGGGAGCCTGCCCCTTTCCTCTGAAGCGTGGGATCAGTTATGGTGTGATGGGATCAGTTATGGTGTGATGGGCACTGATAAAGACGGGGCGGGGGTTTGGAGTGGTCCAAGGCTCACAGCAATGGCATTGTGACCTGCTCTAGGCATGTTACGCTGTTCCTCAAGCTTGGCCCACCAGAGCCAGCGGCCACTGAGGGCTGGCAGGGCAAGAGGTCATGGTGGAGACCTCGACCCTGACAACACCCTGGCTGATCTGGTCATGTCTGCACAAGGCCCAAGCTGTTCCTGCCCAGAATCGGGCAGGGAGGGGGCTTGGGCCCAGTTAATGATGTGCCCCCACTCTTCTTTGCAGCTTTCTTTATGAACCCAACAGCCAAGGGTATAAGTACTACCGCCAGAAGCTGGAGGAATTCCGAAAAGCCGCAGCCGGCCCCCCGGGCATTCCCATGGCACCCGACTTTGGCCTGAAGCGCAGATCCCCCTCTGAGACCCTGTTGGGGTCTGTGCCCTCCACTGCTGTCTGCCCTACCTCATCTGCTCTGTCACCTGCCATCCCCCCAGCCCCACCTGCCACTGGAAAGCCTGCTGCCACAGCCACTGTAAAGAGGAAGCGAAAGAGCCGGTGGGGGCCCGAAGAGGACAAGGTGGAGCTCCCACCTGCTGAGCTGGCACAAAAGGATGTGGACGCCTCTCCCTCGCCTCTGTCAGGTAGGGTGGCTTCTTTACTGAACATGTTTTCAAGGTTCATCTGTGTTGTAGCATGTGTCAGAATTTCATTCCTTTTTATGGCCAAGTGCTTCATTGTATGGACAGACCACACTGCTGTCCATTAGTCAGCTGGTGTTCACTTGAGTTGTTTCCACCTTCTGGCTACTGCTAATAATGTTGCTGTGCACATGGGCATCCTGTAAATACTATTTGAATCCCTGATTTTGATAGTCTTGAGTAGATGACTAGGAGTGGAATCTCTGGGTCATATGGTAACTGTTTATCTCTTTGAAGAACTGCCAAAAAGTTTTCCACAGCAATTGTACCACTTTACTTTCCCTCTTGCAGGGCACATGGGCTCCAATTTCTCCATATCTTACCTCCTTATAATAGCTGTTCTAGTAGGTGTAAAGGCAGGGCACATTGTGGTTCTGATTTGCATTTCCCTGATGTCTGACGATGTTCAGCGTCTTTTCATGGGCATGTTGGTCCTCTGTATAGCTTGTTTGGAGAAAAGTCTACTTCAGTTCTTTGCCCATTTTTAAATTGGGTTGTCTTTTGGTTGTTGAGTTGTAGAGATCTTTATATAGTCTGGATATTAACCCCATTCAGATATATGTGATCTGCAAATAGTTTCTCTCATTTGGTGGGTGGTCTTTTCATTCCCTTGGTAGTGTCCTTAGATGCACAAGAGTTTTAAATTTCAATGAATCATGTTCAGTTTATTTTTTCTTTTGTTGCCTATGCCTTTGATGTCATGTTAAGAAACCATAGCTAAATCCAAGTTCATGAAGATTTGCCCCATGTTCTAAGAGTTTTATAGTTTTGGGACATTGATCTATTTTGAGTTAATTTTTATATAATGCATAAGGTAAGGATCCAACTTCATTCTTTTGCTTGTAGATATCCAGTTGTCCCAGCACCATTTATTTAAGAGATTGTTCTTTCCCCATTGAGTGGTTTTGGCACCCTTGTCAAAAATCAGTTGACCATAAATGTAAAGGTTTATTTCTGGGCTCTCTCTCCTATACATCTTTGTATGTGTATCCTTACACCAGTACCATACTGTTTTGATTGCTTTTTAGTTAGGTTTTGGAATCGGGATTGTGAGTCCCTCAACTTTGTTCTTTTTCAAGCTATTCAGAGTCCCTTGAATTTTCATATGGACTTTCGGATGGGCTTTTCCATTTCTGCAAAAAATACTGTTGGGATTTTCATAGGGATTGTATTGCCTCTGTAGATCTCTTTGGGTAGTATTGACATGTTAACAATATTTAATGATACTTTAAGTCTTCCAGTCTGTGAACATGGGATGTCTTTCCATTATTTAGGTCTTTAATTTCTTTCAACATGTTTTGTAGTTTTCATTGTATATGTCTTACACCTCCTTGGTTGGATTTATTCCTGAGTGATTTGTTCCTTTTGATTTTGTTGTAAGTGGAATCACTTTTCAAATGTCCTTTTCAGATTGTTTGTTGCTAATGTATAGAAATACAGCTGACTTTTGTATGTCGATGTTGTATTCTTCAACCTTGTTGAATTTGTTTATTAGCTCCAGCAGTCTTTTTGTAGCTTCTTTAGGTTTTTCTGCATATGATTATAATTATGTCATCTGCAAATCGAGATAGTTTTATTTCTTCCTTTCCAGTTGGGATGCCTCTTGTTTATTTTTCTTGCCTAATTGCTCTGGCTGGGACTTCCTGTACTATGTTGAGTAGAAGTGGTGAAAGTTGGTATCCTTGCCTTGTTTCTGATCTTAGAGGGGGAAAGCTTTTGGTCTTTCCCATCGAGTTTGATGTCAGCCATGCATTTTTATGTTGAGGACATCCCCTTCTGTTCCTAGCTGATTGAGTGTTATTATGAAAAGGGTGTTAAGATTTTGTCAAATGTTTTTCTGTATTAACTGAGATGATCATGTTTTCTTTTTTTTTGACAGCATGGAGGACCTGTTTATTTATTTATTTTTTCTCATTTCCATGCATATTTTTTAAATAATTTATTTTGGTATCATTAATCTACAATTACATGTGCAATATTATGGTTATTAAACTACCCCCTTCATCAGGTCCCCCCCACCAACCCCATTACAGTCACTGTCCATCAGCATAGTGAGATGCCAGATCATGTTTTTTTTTCCTTTATTCTGTTACTATGGTGTGTTACACTGCTTGACTTTCTTACACTGAACCATGTGATACTGTGATCTATAAGAAAAATATATTTAGTCACTCAGATGACCGAAATATATTTCTCATGTATATTTGGTCATCAGCCACAGTTCCTGGCTTACGGCTCCCAAAACTCATAGAATGTCCTGAGTGATAAGGGTTCCTTAGACCCAATTCCAAGGTATATGGTGGGGGTTCCCCCACCTACAACAACAGGGATTTCTCAGACACCAGCAGGGGTCCTAGAATTCAGCTCAGCTCTGACACTGTCTACCTGGAGACAGCTTCAGATGACAGGTGCAACTCCCAGGCTGTGTCACCTGTGCTTCTAACCAACCTACTAACTACAGTTTGGAGGTTCCAACAACCTCCTCCTCAACGTTCAGTTAATTTGTTAGAATGGCTCACAGAACTCAGGAAAACATATACGTCCATCAGGGTATTAAAGGATTTGATAAAAGATAAGAACAGCCAGATGAAGAGATAATAGGGTGAGGTGTGTGGGAAGGAAGTGGGCTGATTGAACCTCCAGCCGCACTCCCCTCCCCGGAGGTGTGGGGCAGGACTGAAAGTTCATCCCTTGAATCATATGGTTGTGCCTCCTGGTGACCAGTCCCCACCTCCCGTCCTTGGGTGGGGTCCAAAAGTCACCTTCATTAATAACAAGACACCGTTTTATCTTTATGGCTGTGAAGTGTTTTCAGGGACTGTGCATGAAGACCAAATACATCTGAGGAATGAGTTTTGGTTATCTGAATGACAAATATGTTGCTCTTATAAATCATCCTATTGCAGGGAACACCTTTGGCTGTAGTATTTATACTCTTTGTATAAATTTGTATAAATTGCTTCAGTTACAAAAGCAAAACTGTTGTCTTATTTATAACAAGCCCCTTTCCACCACAACTAGGCTTCTGTCAATGAGGTGATTTTCAGAACACCTGAAGACGGGGGCTGGTTGCCAGGGAAACCAACCAGGACTAGAGTGTTGGTGCCTTCAGTCCCACCCCCTGATTTCCAGGGAGGTGAAAGAGGCTGGGAGTTTAAGTCACCAGTGGCCAGTGATTCCATCAATTATGTGTATGCAGTGAAGCCTCCATAAAAACCCAAAAGTACGGGGTTTGGAGAGCTCCGGGTTGGTGAACACATGGCGATTCAGGGAGAGTGGTGCACACAGAGCATGGAGGCTTCCGGCCCTTTCCTCACACTGTACTTTGTGCACCTGTTCCATCTGGCTGTTCCTGCTTATCTGTTTATAATAAACCAGAGCTCTAGTAAGTAAAATGTTTCTCGGCATTCTGTGAGCTGTTCTAGGCAACTAATTGAATCCAAGGAGGGAGTCATTGGAACCTCCAAACCATAGCCAGTTAGTCAGAGGCACAGGTGATGACCTGGGCTTGGCAACTGGCATCTGAAGCTGGGGGAAGGGGGAGCAGTCTTGTAAGACTGACCCACCCCTTAACCCGTGGAATCTGGCACTGTCTCATACTAGTGTTACAGTTGAATTGATTTTTAAGATACCCAGCTGGCATCTGAGAGTTGCTTGCTGGTGGGCCTCCCCCACCTTTCACTTCTCCACACCAGTTAGAGTTGGTATCAGAACCTATTTAAACCGTCTTGCATTCCTGGGATAAAACCCACTTGGTTATGATGAATAATCCTTTTTATATGTGGCTGTATTCAGTTTACTAGTATTTTGTTGCTGATTTTTGCATCTGCATTCATAAGGAATGTTGGTCTGTAGTTTTCTTGTAGTATCTTTGTTTATCTTTGGTATCAAGGTAGTACTGGCTCGTAAAGTGAGTTAGGAAATGTTCCCCTCCCCTCAATATTTTGGAAGTGTTTGAGGAGAATTAGCATCAGTTCTTTTAAGTGTTTGATAGAAGTCATGGTGCCATCTAGTAGGGCTTTTCTTTGTTGGTAGGTTTTTGATTATTCATTCAGTCTCCTTATCTTTATAAGTCTGTCCAGATTTTCTGTTTCTTCTTGAGTTAGTTTTGGTATTTGTGTGTTCCTTGGAATTTGTCTACTTCATCCAGGTTACCCAGTTTGTTGGTATGTACAGTTGCCATAGTATTCGCTTATCCTTTTTATTTCTGTAAAGTCATTAGTAATATCCCCTTTTTCATTTCTGATTTTAGTGAGTCTGCTCTCCTTTTTCTCAGGCAGTCTATCTACAGGTTTGTCAATTTTGTTGATCTGTAAAAAAAAAAAACAGCTTTCAGTTTCATGGGTTTTTCTCCATTGTATTTCTATTCCCTATTTCATTTATCTCCATTCTAATCTTTGTTTCTTTTCTTCTACTATTAGTTTTTTTCTTCTTTTTCTGTTCTTTAAGGTGTATGATTAGGTTATTGATTGGAGATCTTTCTTCTTTTTGAATTTACGCATTTACAGCTATACATTTCCCTCTTGGCACTGCTTTTGCTGCATCCTGTAAGTTTTGGCATGTTGTGCTTTTGTGTTCATTTATCTCTAAGTATTTTCTAATCTCTCATGTGATTTACTCTTTGACCCATTGCTTAAGAGTGTGCTGTTTAATTTACACATATTTGTGAGTTTTCCAATTTTCCTTCTGTTACTGGTTTCTAGTTTCATTCCATTATGATCAGAAAAGAGACCTGGTATGATTTCAGTCTTCTAAAATACACTAAAACTTGTTTTGCAGCCTAACATATGATCTATCCTGGAGAATGTGACATGTACACTTGAGAAAACTGTATTCTGCCATTTCTGGGTTGTATGTTCTATAGATGTCTATTAAGCCTGGTTGGTTATAGTATTGTTCAATCCTCCACATCCTTATTGATCTTCTGTCTAGATGTTTTATCTATTATTAAAAATGTATTGAAGTCTCCAACTATTATTGCAGAACTGTATATTTCTTCCTTCAGTTCTGTCCATTTTTGCTTCACTACGCAGCTGTTAGGTGTGCACATACATTTGTTATATCTTTCTGTATCAAACATTTATTAATTTATTAATATATAATATCCTTCTTTTTGTAACCTTTTTTGCCTTAACTTGTCTCTTGTAACTTTTTTGCATTAATGTCAGATTTGTCTGCTATAAGTATGGCCCTCAGCTACTATTTGCATGAACTATCTTTTTCTGTCCTTTCACTTTCAACCTATTGGTGTCTTTGCATCTAAAGTGAGTGTTGCAGGCAGCATATAAATGGATCCTGTTATCTCCCTTAAGCTTGAAAGTATTGCATTCACTCTTGTTATAGCCACCGTCAATTTTGCACATTTAGCTCCGACTTCTCCCCTCTTGACACAGTCTCAGGGACTCCCAGCATGTGGCTTCTTTTCCCATTTTCTACCACAAACCCACAAGGGTATCATCACATTGTGTAGATGATAACTGGTGACTCAGTTATCATGCTGTCTGTGCGACTGCCCCCCCACAGCCTGCCTCAAGGGCAAAACCCTCTCAACCTCCCTCACCCCCAGCTGGACTGGAACTGGACGCACAGGCACATTAAGGAGTCCATATGTGCCCTGGCACCAACACCCACATTTGCCTTCCAAAGATGGGCCGAGAGGGAAGGCACTTCACCTGGGTCACCTGGTAGGCCTTGTGGCCTTGCCCGTCCAGCACTGAGGGTGGTTTCTCATGCAGCACCCTCTGGCCCAGGGAGGAAAACCACTGATGGATGATTCCAGTGCTCACAGGGTATTCAATAGCACCTCCACCCAGGGTGGGATGGCCCTCAAGGGCCTGGTGCCGCCTAATAGTGCTCAGATGGGCCTGCTGCTCTGATCCGTGTCCCTGAGGTCTGGCCCCAGCGCCCAGCTGGTGAAGAAGCCCCCATTCATGTGGTCTAGTGAACAAGCACAGGCTCCAGGTTCAAGCCCTACGGGCCCCCGTAGTCCTGAGGTGGGGTGTGGACAGCCCCCACCTGCCTGCTCACTGGTGAAGTGGCCCAGATTGGGGGGGCACTGTGGGGACACCCCAGGCATACAGCGGGCTCCTCAGACCTTGGCTCCCTTGCCCTCTCCACAGGCTCCCCCACATCCTTCAGAGCCCCCACCGACCTTCGAGGAGGGATTGGGGTGCAGTGGTGCGGTCAGGGAGCACCTGAGGGTGGTTCTTGCAGGCAAGACCCAGCTTCGGTGAGTGGGAGGGCCTGGCTCTTCCACCCCCCAGAGGGGCCTCTGCACCCCACTCCTGGATTCTCCCCAGAAAGCCACTGTCCGAGGGGTGCTTGGTGCCACCATCCAGATGAGGCCGTCCCAGCATCTTCATGTGGATCAGTGTTGCATCTGCAGCCAAGGGCTGAAGCTGACACCAAATTAAATGTCAGTAGCTTTGAAGATAGTTGGCTGCCTCCCTGGAAGGAGCTAACAGAGCCACACAGCTGAGTCTCGTGCCGGACTCTGAACCCTGTATGTCTACACTGGGCATCTATTTGCTGCAGGGCTTCCTTCCAGGAGCCTGTGTGCCTGAACGCACATGCACACACACATGCGCACATTCATCTCAGCTCTCAACTCTCTGGCTTTGCAAAAGTCCCTGCCGTGTTACCCCTCAGCTGTGTGACCCTGAGTGAGGCCCTGGGCCTCTGAGTTCTGGTGTTGACATCTGCTTCAAGGGGGTTGCAGCCTCCCTGCCTGGGGGTTTCATTCCTACATATGTGGAAATGGAACTGGGCACGCGTGATAGAGCACAGTGACACGGGTGACACGGGATATGAACCACTGTGGTGGACAGCCCTGCCGTGTGCATTGGGTGCCTTGGGAGTATCAACACAGGGAGTCTGTACAGTGTGCCAGGGCAGGGCTGTACCTGAGGGCCACTGCTGACCAGCCTGTATCTTGTTTCCAGTTCAGGACCTCAAGGGGCTGGGCTACGAGAAGGGGAAGCCCGTCGGTCTGGTGGGTGTCACAGAGCTGTCAGACGCCCAGAAGAAGCAGCTGAAAGAGCAGCAGGAGGTGAGGCTGCAGGGGCTCTAAAGGGGCCGGTGGAGTGTGGTCCCACCCCAGCCATGGTCATGGTATATTCTTTCTGAGCCTCCCTGTGTTGGGCAGACCCCACAGTCAGGAAAAGCTCCTGGGTAGGCAGGTCCCCTGTCAACAGCGTGCCACCTGCTGAGGGCACCCCAACCTGCGGTTGGGCTCCGAGTCCGGGTCTTCTCCACAGCTCCTCCCCTACTGTGCCTCCTGGGCCACTCCCGACTGAAGGTTCCTTCCGGCTCCCAGGTCAGGGCAGACCCGGCTAGACTGGGCGCACTGACCCATGTGAGGGCTGCCCAGTCGGAGTGGGCCCAGCTCAGCAGGGAGCTCTGTGGCCCAGGCCCTGGCCTCTCTGCGGCTGCCCTGTGAAACTCAGGTGCCCGCCTGTGAGTCCTTACGTACAGCTCAGTGCAGACTCTGCCAGGCCGGCAGCCCTGCCACACCACCCTTAACCCTGCCCAGGGGTCAGGAGCCCACATCACCCTCATTCTGTCCACAGTGACAGTGCCCAGATGTGCTGGGTTCCAGACCAGGTCCCAGGCTCTGGGCAAGGCAGAGAGGGGTCCTTCCTGGTCAACACAGGGATTCAGGAAACTCGCAGCACATCCTAGTGAAGGACTCGGTGCCTCCCTCGCACCTCCTGCAAGCCCTGCTCACCCGCCTGCCCCAGAGAGGGCGCAAGGAGGGGGTGAGGCCCCGACACGCACAGGGGAGGCAAGGGGCCAGCCTGCCCATGCGGTGCACAGCTTTGCTTCCTGGCCGTGCCGCCCGCAGATGCAGCAGATGTACGCCATGATCATGCAGCACAAGCGCGCGATGCAGGACATGCAGCTGCTGTGGGAGAAGGCTCTACAGCAGCATCAGCACGACTATGACAGTGACGAGGAGGTGGACGGCGAGCTGGGCACCTGGGAGCACCAGCTGCGGCGCATGGAGATGGACAAGACGCGGGGTGGGCCAGGGCGCAAGTCGCAGGGAAGGGGGGTGCCTGCGGGACGCTCACGAGGCCCCATTCACACGCCAGGGTCCTCGGCCCCTTCCTGACCTGTAAGGTCTGGAGCCAGAAACGCAGCCTCTCTGGGCCTCAGTCTCCTGAGTGTTCACCGGCCTTGAGCATGCTGCTGAGCAGCCCTGGGGGAGCAGAGGCTTGTGTCTGGGCTTCCGCCAGCTGCCTCACTCCCCCATGGCCCCAGACTCCCTGCAAGACTCCTACCTGTGCTGTGGGGCCTCCCGGTCCGCTCCCCACCCTCCTTCTTCCTGTCCTCACCTTTCCTGCTCTCTGGGCAGAGTGGGCCGAGCAGCTGACAAAGATGGGCAGGGGCAAGCACTTCATTGGGGATTTCCTGCCGCCGGATGAGCTGGAGAAGTTCATGGAGACCTTCAAGGCCCTGAAGGTGAGCCTGCAGGGTCTCAGCACAGCCCCTGCTGCAGGCCCATCCAGCAGGAGGCCTGCTTGGCGTCCCCGTCCTGCTGCCCCCCTCACGCAGCCGGTACCTGTGGCAGCCGCCTGCTGTCCTCACTCACAGGAAGCATCTGTCTACGACAGACACCGTCTGTGCGGGGAATTAGCAAACAGCAGCTCAGCTGCTGCTTCAGACACATTTCCAGGGCTTCAGGGAAATTCTGCTTCCATCGGAGCCCATTAACTGTAGTTTATAGGCAAAATGTTTCTTGGGCAGAAGCCCCCATGGAATGGGCTTTCCAGAGCAAGAACTTAACATTCCTCCCTTGCTGCCAGCATGCTTGCATGGCAAGACAGCTGACATGACGCATCCCACGTCATTTTTTTGTGTGTGAAACTTACGTATTACATAACCGCAGCAAGGTGCTCACCCCGTTGACCACAGCCTCTGTTTAGTACTGTAACAGAGTAGGGCTTTTCTTTGGTGATCAACCATTAGTCTTTCCCATGGTGGATGAGGCCCATGTGACCTCTTGGACTTGGCCACCAGGGTGCTCAGTGCTGTGTGTGGCCCTAGGGACCCTGAGAAGGAGCAGCTTGGTTTGTTTGCAAGGAGTTTGACCTGGTCAGGGGAGGGAGGTGGACAGGTGGTCCCAGCGGCCAGTAAGGCCTTGGGTGGGAAGAGGGATTTCTGGGCAGAGCTGAGAACAGGGATAGATGTGGCCCTGATGAATGACAGCCGCTGCCTCGGCCCTGCAGGAGGGCCGCGAGCCCGACTACTCAGAGTACAAAGAGTTCAAGCTGACGGTGGAGAACATTGGCTACCAGATGCTGATGAAGATGGGCTGGAAGGAGGGTGATGGGCTAGGCTCCGAGGGCCAGGGCATCAAGAACCCAGTCAACAAGTGAGTGTGGTCCTCGGAACCTGGAGTGGGGGGTGGTGTGGACCCAAAAGGAGATGGAGGGCCAGCCCTGGGTCTGGTCCTGTTGCTGAGCTGGGAGTCAGGGATGTGAACTCCGGTGTTGGGGGCCATCCTGGGCCCTCCCCTGTGCCCACAGTGCAGACGTGTCCATACAGGTGTCACCCAGCACAGCCCCCCCTGGGGCTGCATTGGCGTGCTGCTGAGCCCAGCCGGAGGGGGCGAGGCCTCCCTGTCCCAAGCTCAGGCCCACACCCCCTCTCCCACTGGCACCAGCCCGGCCTTCCTACTCACACCCCCACCACCTCTGCAGAGGCACCACCACGGTGGACGGTGCCGGCTTTGGCATTGACCGGCCAGCCGAGCTCTCCAAGGAGGACGACGAGTATGAGGCCTTCCGCAAGAGGATGATGCTGGCCTACCGCTTCCGGCCCAACCCACTGGTGCGTGTGTCCCTAACTAAGCTGAGAGTGGGTGTGGGTGGGTGGGTCCATCTGTGTCCCGCCGAGGTGCCCAGTTCACTTGCTGTAGGGGGTGGTAGACACCCTGGTGACACCTGTGCCTCCTTCCCCACTCCAGCTAGACCAGGTCTCCGCAGCAGCCCCAGCCTTACCCTCTGCATTTGAGCCCTCCTGCCCTCGGTGCACGAGGACATGAGCTCAGCTAGCCCTGGCCCTGGAAGGTTCTGGGCAAGAGGCACTGGAGACCTTTAGCATTAGCCTTGCCCCTTTTTTGTTTTTTCCGCCTCTCACAGAACAACCCCAGACGGCCTTACTACTGAATATTCCGGAGAAACACAACAACGTACTTCCAAACAACCGACCGTCCCTGGACTGTGGAATGTTCCGGCCTGCATTTCTGCCCACCATTCCTGTTGTTGCGAGTGTCGTACTGTGTATTAAAGTCCCAGTGCTCGCCCATGGAGGCTGCCTGGTCCTATCATTGCCAGAAACCCTTCCTCTTCCTTAGCCACGGGACCGGGCCAAGCGAGTGGGGACAGGATACTGCTGTGTAGGCTCCCCAGCACCCATGGATTCCTAGACAACCCCCTTGGCCTGCGTTGGACTTGAGCGGAGGACCCACTGAGCTCCCTGGGGTGGGGAAAGACCTACCAGCCAAGATTAGGCCAGGGCCATCGGGGACCTCCCAGCTTAGCACTGCACTGCAGGAGAGGGTTGGGAAGGGGTCTCCAGGAGGGCCCAGCCCTCCCTCAGATCTTCCAGGCAGGGGGAACCAGGGCACTCCTGTGCCCCTCACCTCACCTGCAGATGGCACTGACAAGACCCCACACAGCAACACCAGCCAGTGATGGCTGCAGCCTGGGACCCCAGCCCTAGGTCCCATCAGTGTGGTGGACCCACAGGTCCCTGGGGCTGGTGCCTCTGGGCACAGCTTTGTGGACAGATGCACAATGCTGAGACATCACACACCTGCAGGGGAGGAATGGGCTGGGCGGCCCAGACCTAGGAGGTGTCGAGCACTGGGGCCTGGGGATCTGAGGGGCCCCCATAACTCACCCACCTGCCCACACATGCACCCAGTGGGACCTGCTCCACCCCGGGGGTCTCATGGGCTCTAGGGACTCCAGCTGGAGCCGCCTCCTGGAGCATCCTGCGTCCACACGGTCACTCAGCAAGCGTTGAGCACCACCTGTGTGGATGGGCTTTTCCCCCTGGCAGCCAGTCGGCTAGAGACATGGTAGTGACCACAAGCACAGTCTGAGACTGGTCAGTGCTCTGAAGGAAGCTGGAGCTATGGAGGTGGTCTGGAAGTGGCCCAGAGGGGTGGGGTTTGGGGACTGAAAGTCTCAGCAGCAGAGCTCAGGCTGGGGTGACACACACCACCCTGTCTTCCTTCCAAGGAGTCTGGGCCTAGCGCAGGGCAAGGAGGTGGCATGTGTCCATGTGTGGAGGCTCCCAGTGGGCCAGGGTCTGGAGCACAAGGGTGTGCCTCTGGGCACCCAGAGGTTGCAGTGATGGGAACCCCAGTCTCAGTCCTAGGCACCTGCCGTCCAGGTCAAGGTTGCTCCTCAGTTGAATTCTCAGTAACTGGGAGGTTTGCCAGTATCAGCCCATGGACTTTACCCCCAGGCCCAGGAAAAACTGGAAAAGATGGCCTGTAAATGCTGTGTGTGCAGGCACCTCCCAGACTTGGGGGGCAAGGCCAGGCTGCTAGACAGACCTGGACCAGACATGCCTAACTCTTGAAAGAGAGAAAAGGGGCTAGTGTGGGAGGGCAGGCTGCCTGGAGGAGGGGATATTGGGATTTGCTTTAAGGGGTGAGGGTCCATCTTGCAGACAGGAGAGGCCTGTGGGGTGTTGGTACAGGTCAAGTTGGGAAAAGTCAAGAAAGAGGCGCAGGAGGCTCAGGTCAGCCCAGAAGAACCTGAACTTCACCCCAAGGGCAACTGGCACTTTGGAAGGGAGGTTATCAGGTCGGGCCAGAAGATCATGACACCCACACTCAGATGAGGTGGAACCTAACTGGCACAAGGCCAAGAGGCTGCATGGAGGAGGGTTAGGCTCTTACCCCAACCACAGACTGGAACCCCCCCCACCCCACCCAAGAGCAGGAATCAGAGTGGGCACTGCCTACCCTATTTCCAGCAGCCACAAGTATTTGCAAGAGTCAGGCTGGTTGGAGGGGGTGACAAAGACAGCCAGCTGCTCCCTAATTCTCTCCTACAGCCCCCCTCCCTGATTCAGTGTCCCCACTTTATATCTTCCTTTGGACCCAGCCCCTTCCAGGCCTTTCAGAACACAGAGCTCCCCTGCTTGGAGCCCCCCACCACAATCCAGCCCAAGGCTTCTTTTAGCGGCTCAGCCCCAAGTCTGAGCTATTGTTGTTGGGAACATTGTTCCCAAGCTCCTCACCAAAACATCCCCACCACTGCCTAACAGTCCTCGCCTTGGGGTCCCACCCTCCTCCTCTACCCACTTGTGGGCAGGGTCTCACAGGTGTTGGGGCTGCATAGAAGGCTTAGAGCACAGAATCACCGAGTCCTTCAAGGGACGCCCCCCTGCGCCCTCCCCAAGGCCAGGGCCGTGGCCGCCTGCCTTGAGATGGTCCCCAGGTCCAGTCCAAGCTTCACACCTGTGCACGGTTAAATCTGGCCACGGTGTGAACGCTCAAATCAGAGAGCACCCGGCG
Organism: Smutsia gigantea; assembly: GCA_032199065.1. Classification (NCBI taxonomy): domain Eukaryota; kingdom Metazoa; phylum Chordata; class Mammalia; order Pholidota; family Manidae; genus Smutsia; species Smutsia gigantea. The sequence continues at coordinate 152,377 of JAVSCE010010739.1, read as the reverse complement.
GACGGGGTTCCTCAATCAGCGCGCACGGACCATGCACACTTGAACTAGGAGGAAGGTCTGCGGGCACGGGGAGTTGTTTAGGGTGCCCTTCAAGGTCGACATTGGAACGCCTGTGCCTTAGGGATAAAGAAAGCAGGAGAGCAGAAGCCGACCTGAAGAATGAAGTTGCCGGGCCAGGGCCTCCGGACGCAGCCCCAGACCTCAGAGCGAGCGTCCCGAGGCATAGAGGGGGAAACAGGCTGGGCAGTGGGGACGGCCACCGAGGGCCGCGCGGAGTCCAGCGAGGGGCTAGAGGAGGAGGAGCCGCTGCAAAGGGGAGGGGCCTCGGAGGCTCCCCGGGAGGGCGCGGGGCGACCTTTGTGCGGGGAGGGGCAGGCCGGGCCAAGTCGCTGGCAAACTCCGCACACACACCCCTCCCCCCCCCCCGCCCAGACGCGCCGCCGCGGAACAGCCGAGCGCCCTGAGCCCGCGCCGGGGTCCAGGCGCCGCCGCTATGGACATCCCGCCGCTGGCCGGCAAAATCGCGGTTCTTTCGCTCTGCGCCCTCCCCGTATCTTACGTGCTCAACCACGTCTCGGCGCTCTCGCAGTGCGTGCAGGGAGGGGCCGGGGCGGCCTCCCCGGGGGTGGCAGGGGTGGCAGGGGCTGCGGAGGCGGGTGGCAGGATGCGCGCCCCGTCGGCCTGCTCCCGAGAGGCCGAGCCCCTGCGCTCCGGCCGCGGAGGATGAGGGCCGGGCCAAAGAAGCCCCCTCTAACCGGAAGTCCCCTTCCCACCCGCCAGGAGGCTGTGTGGATGGGGCGGGGGCGCCCCTGGGACGTTTGGGGTCTGGGGAGAAGGGACGTTGAGAAGCAGAGCCCCCAGCAGGGCAGGGTTTGGGAGGGTTTCAGGGGTTTTCCCAGAGATGTGCCCGGCACTGGATCCATAGTTAACAAGGGTCAAAGTATTGTCCCAGGTAAGGTCCCCGTTGACCCGCCCTTGCCACCCACACTCTGCTCCACCGCTTCTGCCTGATGGTCCCTCCAACGTCTGTCACAGGCCTGGTAGTTTCTCTTGTGAGGGCTGGCCCACCCGGTTCCTAGCCGCAGTTTCCCTTACATGCTGTGACCTCTCCGGACCCTGTCTCCTAGACCCCAGCCCTGCGGATTCCTGCCACTGGGTACTAGGCATGCACAAACCCCTCAAGCTCCCAACCCAGCTTACCCCAAGACATGGGAGAGAGGGATTCCTGGCTCTGGGGTTGGCTCCTTGGGTACAAATTCCCGGCTCCACCCAGACCCTGGGTAAGTCAGGTACCGTCTGGGAGCTCATTTTCTCCACTATGTAATGAATATATTCCTAGTTGTCATCCCATTACAGTTAAGGATCACGAATAGTGCAAAGACCCTGGTGTGTCTGATGTATCGCCTGATACTGTAATTGTCTCTTTGTTGGTCATATGGGGACAGGGTGGGAGTCCAGGGATCAGTGGGGTTCATGAGAAGGCAGGACTCCGAAGAGAGTGCAGGGGACAGCGTGTGACCCTGGATAGGTCTCCCTCTCTGGACCTTGGTTTGCCCACCTGTGTTGGGATCTGCCCAGAGATCTGGCTTCTATTATCTATGCAACTGGGTGACCTGCCTTATCGGGTTGCTGGGGACAGATCAGGGCAGGGGTGGGGTGAAGTTGAGGCAGGCATTTGGACTTTAGCTGGGATGAGTCAGGAGCATCAGACAGTGAGGTGGACAGAACTGGGCAGTAGAGACCCTCCAGCAGCCATGGGAGCTGGGTCTGGCCACAGGTGGGCTTAGGGTTGTCCCGTGTCTGACAGCAAACTGAGTCAAACCCATATCAGCTATACAGTCAGAAGGGGCTGACACATGCTCCCTCTGTACCTGGACTAAGTCAGGCAATGTTTCTTTCTAAGGAGTCAGGGAGGGTGTCCTGGAGGAAGAGCCATGAAAGATGGGCCATGAGGAATGAGTAGGAGTTTGCCAACTGGAAGAGTTTCCAGGAGGCGGAAACAGCCAGGGCAAGAGCCTGGTGATGGGAAAGAGCAGTTTCAGGGAAGGACATTCCTGGATAGACAGATGCTTCAGCCTCATCACCTGGAGCTTCCCAGACTCTGCTCTTGTCCTCCCCAGGGTGGGATGGGGCCTCCGCACTGGGCCTGGCCACCCTGACTAGTTTTTCCTCCCCACAGGTCCGTGGGGGGAGCATTGATGAGCGCTCTGATCCTAGGTCTGCTCTTTGTGGCTATTTACAACTTGTCCCAAGGCACGATCTCCTACGACCCACTCTATGCAGGTGAGTGAGTGGGAGGAGGGTCCTGCCGAAGAGACCATGTCAAGGCCTCCCCCATCAGACTGGAGAACCCCAGCGAGACTGAAGAATGCCTAGTGATTGGGGAAACTCAGAGGGCTTCCCCCTTAAGACAGGGACAGTGACTCTTCCAGCCTGGGGACCCCCAAAGATAGGGACTATGCCTCTCTATGAGGCTGGGCTGGGCATCATGTGACCTGCGGAGTGGGGACTAGGGGCAGCTGGGCAGGGAGTCCTCGCCTGGAGTCCGGTCCTGCGGCTCAGCACCAGGCCCCGCCCACTCTCCTGGCAGTGTTCGCTCTCTTTGCCTTCTCGTCGGTCGTGGACCTCCTTATCGCCCTCCAGGAAGATGGCTACATGACGGGCTTCATGGAGTTCTACACCAAGGAGGTACGGAGGGAGCAGCCTGGGATGCTCCTGCCCGAATGCCGCTCTGAGCCCCGCACCTGCCCCCACAGGGCGAGCCCTACCTGCGCACCGCACACGGAGTCTTCATCTGCTACTGGGACGGCACCGTTCACTATCTCCTCTACTTGGCCATGGCCGGTGCCATCTGCAGACGGTGTGTGGGGCAGGCAGGGTGGCACCTGGACCCTGGAAAGGAGGTCCACCCCTTTAGGTGGAGTCCTAGGCCAGGATGTAGCTGGAAGTGTCTGTAGGGGAAATCAGAAGGCCTCTCTGGGGCTTGAGGGAGAAGGGCCCAGGGAATGTCACAGGTGTCATGGCGGTCTGCCTTTCCCTTCTCTTGTCCTGCACTGTGCTGGGGCAGCCACTCTGTCCTTGGTCAGAGGATCTGACTCATTCCCTCATTCAACTACTTGTCTTCTGTCCCTGGGGAAACTGTGAAAGACCCAGAGCCGGGGAAGCCAGAGTGGATCCTGGGCCCTGGCTGGAGCTCTGAACCTGGGGGACAGGTATCCACTGGTCACTCTTCCATCACCTACCCAGGAAGAGGTACCGAAACCTTGGGCTGTACTGGCTGGGATCCTTCATCATGAGCATCCTGGTGTTCCTCCCGGGAAACATCCTTGGTAAGGACTTGGCTTTGAGGAATCCCATCTCCCTGGCTGGGTCACTGCCCTGTGCCTCGAAGCCCCCAGGGGGTCCTCATCCCCTCCCCAGTGTCTGCAGAGGCCCTCCTCTCCGTATTCTTGTCTCCTGGCCTTCCCATTTCCTCTTGGTGGGAGGAGCATGTTCCGGGCTGCTGGCCCTGGCCCCCGGGATTTGGCCCAGATGCTCTTGCACAGGAAGGGAATTTTAAAGCGGATCCAGGGGACAAGGTGAAAGGTTCGTAGGTAGGTCTTGGGAGGTGGAGCGGTGACGCAGTCCGAGATGTGGGGATGGCTGAGCAGGAAGATGCCCAAGGTGTATCCAGGGGGAGCACAGAACAGCTGAAGTACAGGAACTGTATCCAGAAGGTAAATTGAGGCAGGCCAGGCTGAAGAGCATGAACATCGTCTTGGGAGCACTTGGGCGCCAGAAGTATTAGAGCTTGAGAGAGGATGGCATTTGGAATGAAGAGTTCCAGCCAGGGGCTCTGGCGTGGCCAGGCCTGGGAGGTCCCTGCTGGGTGACCCTCCCTCTCTCCTACCATGACAGGAAAGTACAGTTCAGAGATGAGGCCCACCTTCTTCCTCGCCATGCCCTACATGCTGGTCCCATGCTGGGCTGGTATGAGGGTCTTCAGCCAGCCCCGGGCACCAACCTTCTACCCACCGCATGTGGTGAGTGCCTTGCGTGCATGTCCCCCATCTGAGTGGTTTCTGGTCAAAACATTGTCTTTTTGAAAGGATATCCTTGGTCATTAGAAAAGAAAGGATGAGTCTTTGTTGAGTGCCTGTTGGATAGCTGGCTTTTCACTCTGTGCGTCTCCCATGGGGCAGGTGCAGGAGGAGCAGAGGAAGGGCCTCCTGCGACGCCCAGCTGACCTGGCCCTCATCATATACCTCATCTTGGCCGGGCTCTTCACTCTTTTCCGGGGCCTGGTGAGTCTGCACTGGCTTTGTGTCACCATAGCCTCCCTCCCTGCCCCCCACCTCCCACTGGGTTCCCTTTACCCAGGGCAGAAAGGCCACGGCTCTCCTGTCTGATCACCCAGGGAAGTTCTTCATCAAGTCTGACCTGAGTGTTCTGTGACCAAGCCCCATTCCCAGTAAACTCCCAAGCTCCAATATCTGTGGGTTCCCAGCCAGCAGGAGAGAGCCAGGGCTGGGGAGGCCAGACCAAGGGGTGTGAGACCCACCCTGATGGGTGGTGAAGTGCTCTTGTAGGAGGGATGTTTGAGGGGGCTTGTTGGCTTGTCTGTCTGCCCTAGGTGGTACTTGACTGCCCCACCGATGCCTGCTTCATCTACATCTATCAGTATGAGCCATACCTGCGGGACCCTGTGGCCTATCCGAAGGTGCAGGTGAGAGGGCGGTTGGGAGGAAAGGGCCATGATCCTACTGTGGGTAAGGGTCCACTGGGCCTCTTTAAAACAGGTGCCAGAAACAAGTCAAATTGGCGAAGCACAAATGGAATTTATTGTTCTGCCAAAGAAGTTCAGATATTGTCTTCATGTGTGACTGGATCCAGGCACTCGAGGATAGCTCTGTCTCTGGCTCCACTTTCTTTGTATGGGGCTCCACTCCTAAGTAGTCTTTTTGTGGTATGACAGAAACAGCCTTGGGCAGCTCCAGGCCCTATTTAGCTGCCCCAGAGGAATGAGAGCCCCTGTTTCCTCAGAGCATATGCGCATGTTTCAGCCATGCTCTGATGGGCTCAGTTTGAATCCCATGCCCATCCTGTAGCTGACCATTATGGCCAGGAGACTGGGGTGTTCTGATTGGCCAGGCCAGGGTCACATCACATGCCTCTTCTTGAATGAGGTGCTGGACTCAGTGTGTGTGTTTGGGGAGTGGGGGGAAGACCCAAGGATAATAGGAGCAGTTTGCACAGGGGTGGGGTGTGCAGAATGTCCCCTTCCTGGGTGGGGTCTGAGGCTGGCTGGATCCTCCCTGGGGGACCCAACTCAGGTGCCTCAGGAGACTGGGCAGGGTGGCTGCCCGTCCCATTGGCTGTGTGCCCCTCAGATGCTGCTGTACATGTTCTATGTGCTGCCCTTCTATGGCCTGGCAGTCTATGCACTCATCTTCCCTGGCTGCACTTGGCTGCCTGATTGGGCCTTGGTGTTTGCTGGAGCCATTGGCCAGGTGAGGTGGGGCTTGGAGGGAGAGGTGGGTAGGTCTGTGGGGAAGAAAGTTTCTACCTGCCCATCAACTGCTTTTATGAGGCCCCTGGTAGGGTGATGCTGGGTCCTTGAGAGACCCCACCCCCAGCCTGCTGCCCCAGGATTCCTACATTGGGGGAGAAAGAGCCAGATGCAGACACTCCCAACCTCCTGGGATCAGAACTGAAGAGAGGGAGGGATGGGGGCTGAGAAGGATTCCAGAGGGGGTAAGAAGCATAGGAATTGGGCTTTGATGTATGGGTATGAGTTCTCCAGGCAGGAATGGGAACAGCATAAAGAAAGGCACAGAGGGGGTCAGTGACTTTTGCAGAGCTATAATGTGGGTAAAAGCAGAGGCAAGATAAATGACAGGCTTTGAACTCTGAGCTTGGGGGTTTGTGCTGAGAACAGTGGGAGCCCTAGGAAGTGTTTGAGCGATGGCAGTCCCAGTTGGAGCTGGGGTCCTGGTTCTGGGTTCCTGATGGGAAGTGATAAAGCCTGGGCCAAGGCCAGGGCAGTGGGGACCAGGAGGACATCTATGGGGTAGAATTGGTAGGATTTGTGTCAAGGGTAGTGAGCTGGCATGGGGAAGAGCAGTTGGACCCACATGACAGAGATGAGGTGCAGGGCCCAGTGGATGCAGGAAAGGTAGTTGTGGCTAGGCACTTGAGGAGCAGGTCACAGACAGATGGACAAGGACAGACAGGACATGTGAAAACAGGGATATTGAAAGACAGATGAACTGGAGATGGGAGACAGGCAGGTGAGAAGAACCAGCAAGGAGGGGATATTGACACTCTGGACTGCCCAGGGTGGGATGTCAGCGATACTGGGCCTTGTTCCCTCCTGGCCCCTGATACCCTCCCCCGTTTGTGGCCACAGGCACAGTTCTCACACATGGGTGCCTCCCTTCACCTGCGCACCCCCTTCACCTACCGGGTGCCTGATGACGCCTGGGCCTGCTTCTTCACGTGCAACCTGCTATATGCCCTTGGCCCCCACCTGCTGGCCTTCCGCTGCCTGTGGCGGCCTACCTTCTTCCTGCACCCACCCCCTGGGCCCCCAGCATACCACAAGAAGCAGCACTGAGGGAGCCATGGGGCACCCCGGGACTCTGTTTACATGACCAGCCAGCCCTGCCCTGGGAAGGGTGGGTTGGGTTTTTGAGAGGAAGAAGGTATGTCTCTGGGTATCTCTGGTCCTGGCTATGATGGTTCCAGGCCAGCGGGTGGGATGGGAGACCCAAGGGCCATGGGTTCCAGCAGAGAGGGCCACAACCACTCTCTGCTCCCACGGTGTCCCAACTCCACATAGACTCTTCTACTCCCTCCCAGAGCCTACCCATGGATCCTCTTAGGAAAAACCCTTTGATGCCTAAAACATTGCTGCCTGAGTGTTTCAGGGTGCAGGGGCCAGGGACCTGTTTCTCAGACCCCACCAGGGCCTACTCATCACTGCCTGCCTGACCATCAGGAGCTGGAAGTGCTGGACAGCTGAAGTCTGCCCCTGGTTGGTGTGTACAGCTTCATCTGAGGCTCAGAAAGGGCCAGAGACCTGTCTGAGGTCACAAGCAGAAGGGAAGAGTCTCAAATCTAAGCTCTGCCAATAAATTATAATAACTAATAGCGTGGCACAGTTATTAAGCACCTGTTATATACCATGCCGAGGGCTAACTTCACATGCTACATGCTGGATCTCACCCTGTATTTCAGGTGGGGAAGGTTCTGGTCCAAAGTCAGTTTCCTGGATGGGGCCGAGCAAGGGACGGAGTCCTGTCTGGGCTTGTTCAAACACAGAGCTCATAACCTTGCCTCTGCTGTCTGGTTGGCTCATATTTTGGGGGAAACTGAGGCTGTGGAGGCAGCCAAGGGATTGGGGGAAGGGTTCATTGTTTCCTGGTTCAATTTTTGAACTTGGGTGAGAGGCCGGGTTCAGGGTGACTCCTGCTCAGAATGGGTGAGGGATTGATTGGACTCCCCGGCTCCCTGCCCTGCCCCTGTTTATTTGGCATCTAGCCTTTGGATCTTCGCCAAAGAACCAGCACTCCCCATTTCCCAGAGATGGAAACTGAGGCTCAGAGAGACCAAGCGCCTCCTCCAAGGTCCCACAGCCAGTGAGGGGTGGAGGGGGCTTTGGACTTGTTGCTGTGTGTCTGCTGTGCAGAGTGTGTGACTGTGGTGGGGCCCCTCACCCCACAGAGTGAGCACCTTTTGGGTGCCAGAGCCCAGGACCCCGAGATGGTCTCCCAGCGACAAACGGGAAAACTGTAGGCCAAGCCCCTTTCCCAGGCTACGCAAGCCCTCTGCCCACTCAGGGCGTCCAAGATGGAGGGCCCTACCAGTTCTCTCTCCTACATTTTAATGAGGCCCAGAGACGGTGTCCCGCGGGCTCAAGGTCAGCCAGCCGGGCAGCAAACTGCTCCTGCCCTCACTACCAAGCGCGGAGCTTCCTCCTCCCGCGGAGCGCGTACCGCCACGTTCCCTTTAACGCCCCCCCTCCCCATCCACCTCCCTCCTCCCCTTGCAGGCAGACGCCAGGATTGCGCCGCCTGAAAGGACCTGCCCAGTCCTTCCCGGGTGTGCGGGGAGCGCAGTCCCGGCTCGTGGGGGCCCCTCGGAGGGGGCCGCACGGGCGAGATGGTGAGTGGGGCCGGAGGCGCGTGTCCCTGTAGGTCCTTCGCTGGGGTTCTGTCTCTGTGGCTGCATCTGCGTCGCTCCGTGTCTCTTTCTTGTTTCTTTCACCCTCTCCGTCTCTCCCGTCTCTTCTCTGTCTCTCTCTCGAATTCTCTGCCGCCTTCCCAATCCCTCTCCGTCTCTCCCTATTTTTCCTCCCCTTTGCGCTCCTTCCCTGGGTCTCCCCACCGCGATGTCTCCCTCTTCTTTGCGTCTCTCCCTATTCTCCATCTCTCCCTGCTTTCCTCTCTGTGTGCCTTTTCCCCTTTCTCGCCCTCTCTGTGTGTCTGTCACTGTCACCCCTCGCCACCAGCCTCCACCCCTTCAGCCCGGCACGGTTTGCTGCAGTCTCCTGGCGCACCGATAACCTTGCCGCTGCCGCGGCTCCAGCTCCTCCTCCTCCCCCATCCGATCCCGGCCTGGGCCGGCAGAAGGGGGCGGAGCTCGAGCCCCCGGTGTTGGGGGTAGGGGATCAGGCGGGATGCCCGCGCAGAACTAAGGGAGGGTGAGTCCAGGGCGTGGGCTTTGCCCGGGAGAGAAGGGGTGAGGGCCCAGAAGAGTGCGGGGGAGGGCGTGGGGGTGGAAGGGGCTGCCAGCCCACTCCTTGGAGGAGTCCTCTGGGACCCTGGCCGGGGTGGGGACCCGGGCATAGGAGAAGTCCTTGCCGCTGGGAAGGCAGGCCAGAGGGCTGATCCTCCTAAAGGCAAAGGCCAGGAGGCTGGACTGAGCGCCCCGTGCCCCCCAGGTGTGCGCTGGGACGGCCCTCGGTCCCGGCGGGCTCTGGACCGTGGCCTGGGGAGTCCTGCTGCTCACAGCCCCCGTGGGGGCGCAGCGCGGCCGAAAGAAGGTAGTGCACGTGCTCGGTGAGTCTGGGCAGTGGAAGCGGGTCTTGCCAGGCAGGAGCTGTGGCCAGATGGGGTGGCCTGGGTGCAGGGAGGGACAGGGAGTGGGGCATTGAACGTTCGGCCCCTTCCTCCACTGAGCCCCAGTCCCCTCCCCTGTCCCCTGTCCCCTCTGATACCCTGATCTCCACCCAAGTTTTCGCACATCCCCTCTGCTTGATCACCTGCAGAGGGTGAGTCTGGTTCCGTAGTGGTACAGACTGCGCCGGGGCAGGTGGTCAGCCACAGGGGTGGCACCATCGTCTTGCCCTGCCGCTACCACTACGAGGCAGCCGCCCAGGGCCACGACAGCGTCCGCCTCAAGTGGACCAAAGTGGTGGACCCGCTGGCCTTTGCGGACGTCTTCGTGGCGCTGGGCCCCCAGCACCGGGCATTCGGCAGCTACCGTGGCAGAGCAGAGCTGCAGGGCGATGGGCCCGGGGATGCCTCCCTGGTTCTCCGCAACGTGACGCTGCAGGATTATGGGCGATATGAGTGTGAGGTCACCAATGAGCTGGAGGATGACACTGGAATGGTCAAGCTGGACCTGGAAGGTAACCAGCCCATGGGCAGAGTGAGCCGTATTTCTAAGAAAGGAGAGTGGGGAGTATTGCAAGGAACAGAAACCATATCAAGTTGATCTGAAGGAATCGAGAGGCTTGGTGGGAATGCAGGTTTTCTCCCCAGGGACACTGGACATGTCCAGAAGGGGGGTGCTGGTGGCATCTAATGGGTAGAGGCGAGGGATGCTGCGACACATCCTACAACACACAGGACAGTGCCCCAGCGCAAATAATAATCCAGTCCAAAATGCCAGTTATGAGGTCTCTGGGCAACCCGAGGGTAGAATGCAGGCGCAGTGAGATCCAGGCATTCACATGCCAGGAATCCCTCCCTCAGCTCTGTTTCCCTTGCGCAGGTCTTCCCCAGTGAAACCAAAGGACAATTGATTTCCTAGGAATGCTAGCTAGAATCCCAGAGTTGTCCCTCAGCGGCCCCGCTTGAGTCACGTGCCAATCCATGAGCCAATCACTGTGGCTGGGTGATGGGATGCTGATTGGCTGGCGTGGAGCTTGGAGGTGGGGCTTCTATCTGAAGAATTCCTTCACACCTTGTTTGCTTTCCTCAGTCCATTTTAGAAGATGCTAGGAGAGCTTTCAGAGCCCTCACTTGCTGAACTTCCCAACAATAGCAAATAATAATAGCGACTTTCCTACATTGGGTGTTTTCAATATGCCAGGCTCTTGAAGAACTGTCAGTTGTGTCTCATTTAGTTTTCCAAAAACCCTGAGGAAGACGCAGATGGGCAACTGGCTCAGAGGTTTGAGCCTTGCCCAAGGCACAAGCTAGTGAGTACAGAGCCAGGACTCAAACCCTGATCTGTCAGGCCTCAGGTCTTCTCTCCGGCCCCTTCACTCCTTCCTGCTTCTGTTGAGAAGATGCGTTTGCACCTCTAAGGTTTGCCCTTCAAACACAGACACACAGGTTGCTCATGAGTTGAGGTGACTGTGAGTCCAATGAGGGGACAAGTTGTAAGAACTGAGCGTGGGAGGGAAACCAATGGGATCTGCCCTGGGCAATGCTGGGGATCAAAGAGGTTTTTGCCCAGGGTTACCTTTCAGGGGAGTCCCCAGGTCTGTGGACGACAAGAGGGAAGCTCCTAATGCAGGGGGGATGTGAGATGCATGTGGGACTGAATGGAGGAGGCTTGTGGGAGCTGTTTTGAAAGATGAATAGTTCATCGGGTTTTGGAAAAGTGAGTAAAGAACATGAGTAAAGGTGTCCAGTGGTGGAAGTGATTGTTAAAGGAGAGGGTCAAGTGAATTCTAAACTTACGGCGAAGGGAGTCATGAGGGGTGTGAGCTGGTAAAAGGCAGGGTCAGGTCTGGAGCCAGAGCAAGGGATGGTCTGGAAGGTCTAGGCTGAAGTCACGTGTCACTCTAGATGTCAGGTGGGTGGAGGCGGACTGGGGAGCCCGAGATGACCCCGGTGCATCCCGCCAGGCGTAGTCTTCCCTTACCACCCCCGTGGAGGCCGCTACAAGCTGACCTTCACCGAAGCGCAGCGCGCGTGCGCTGAGCAGGACGGCATTCTGGCGTCGGCTGAGCAGCTGCACGCGGCCTGGCGCGATGGCCTGGACTGGTGCAATGCGGGCTGGTTGCGCGACGGCTCCGTGCAGTACCCGGTGAGCCAGCCCCGGGAGCCCTGCGGAGGCCTAGGCGGGGCCGGGAGCGCCGGGGTCGGCGGCAGTGCCTCCGGGGGCGTGCGCAACTACGGCTACCGCCACAATGCGGAGGAACGCTACGACGCCTTCTGCTTCACATCCAACCTTCCGGGTGCGTAGGCCCCGCCCCCACCGGTCCCAAAGCCCTCCCCGGCCATGAGGCCCCGCCCCCAGGCTGTCTTCTCCTGGGGTCCCCTTCCCTTTTTTCCATCCACCCCCGTGTCCTCTCCCCTTGCCCTTCCTCCCCATAACGGCCCGCTTAGGGGTCCGGACCAGGAGATCCCTGCCCGAGGACTGCCACGGCGCGGCAATCAAGCCTGGCCGAGGCTGGGGTCTCGGGCTGCAGGAGTTGAGGTGGGCTGGTGGTGTCCTGAATCCCGAGGAGGGGCCCTAACCACTCCTCCCACCCCCCTGCAGGCCGCGTGTTCTTCCTGAAGCCGCTGCGGCCCGTGCCCTTCTCGGGAGCTGCGCGCGCGTGTGCAGCGCGCGGCGCGGCCGTGGCCAAGGTGGGGCAGCTGTTCGCCGCGTGGAAGCTGCAGCTGCTGGACCGCTGCACCGCGGGCTGGCTGGCCGACGGGAGCGCGCGTTACCCCATCGTGAACCCGCGCGCGCGCTGCGGCGGTCGTCGGCCCGGGGTGCGCAGCCTTGGCTTCCCCGACGCCGCGCGCCGCCTCTTCGGCGTCTACTGCTACCGTGCTCCCGGAGCGCCCGACCCCGCACCCGGCGGCTGGGGCTGGGGCTGGGCAGGAGGCGGTGGCTGGGCTGGAGGAGCGCGCGACCCAGCCGCCTGGACCCCGCTACGCGTCTAGGCCCAGAGCGGGGGCAGCTGGGGTGCTTGGCGGCTGGCCGAGTGCCCTGCGGTCTCTTGGAGACGGAACCCGCCCCCTGAGGTCCCCAGAAACTGGTCAGTCCCGCTGACAAGTCCCTCGGAGCCCCCGTGGAGACTGACCAAGCCCCACCTCTCCTGGACAGTGGGTTTCCCATCCTCCTCCAAGTTAATCCAGGGGGCGGGGCACACCCTTGAGGACCCCTGGAGGCCAACAGACCTTAAGACTGGCCATGCCTTCCCAAGGTCACCTGGAAACAGACGGAACCATCGCCGTGGTCGCCTGGAGGCTGGACCCCCGGGATTATCTGGAGACGGGCCACATGCCCTTTGCCTCTGAAGACTGAAGACTGATCCCTTATGGTCACCTGGACCCCGAACCCTCCTGTCACCTGTAGAAAAACCAGAAACCTCAGAATTCGTCAGGTGACCACACACGTGGTTGCAGGGAGACTATGGCTCCTGTCCTCTCCCCTACGGAGACCTGGAGATTGGGTGTTCCCATTCCTCTCCTCGGCCCGCCAGTTCCCGGAAATTGCCGAAGCAACAGGCCACGTCTTCAGGACACCAGGGAGAACGGCCCCATCCCTTCAGTTTCAGGGGAGACCACCCTTGTCTGTCACCGTTACAGCAGACTGACACCCCCAGTGGCTCGCATGACTGGCGGCCATGCCCCACCCCTCAGGTATCTCTCCGACGGGAGCAAATCCGCCCCCTGACGGTCCCTTTCCTGGCTGTCACCAAAGAGACCGTCCCCTCGGCCCAGGGACCCATACGATCCATGTCACTTACTATGGAAACAAGCTGCCCCACTTCCCATTGTTACCAAGGCGACCAGCCCAGCTTCTGTCTGTCATCTAGAGACACACAGCCCTTCCGTCCTCATTGGTCACACCCATAAGAATATTGTCTCCCTTCCCCAGATGCAACCATGGATACCACACGTTTCTCATCCCCCCAGCCCCCACCCACCTCAGAGACCTACAACTCGACTTCAGGCCGTCCCCACCCTGACCAACAGCCACTGGAGACCACCCTCTCCGCATATTGTCCCAAGAGTGACCCATCATTGGTTTTCCTTCCCTCACCATGGAAACAGGCTGCCCCTTTCCCCAGGTGTACCCCAGCTCCTTGTCGCCCTGCCAAACTCCACCCCCAAGCGGCTTAGACCCCAACAGTTGTTGCCGTAGAGACCAAACGGTGGTGTCTGAGGTAACAGAACACCTGTCCCAAGGCTTTCCCTTGTGGGCTGGGCTCTTCCCACCAAACTGTCACCATGGAGACTGTCAACGTCATCCCCATGACAACCGACCAACCAGCTCTCAGGAACTTCTTTCCATGGGCCGGAACTGCGCCCCATAGGGCTTAATGTCTGCCCCTTCACCAGATGGGGCCAGGCCCCGGCAGCCTCCCCAGACCCCGCTGGACTTCCGGGGCTGCTGGACACCCTCCGTTTGCACGCTAAGTATATCCCAGACAGCAGCTATGCATGAGACACCTTTGCAACACCCAGGTGTTTTCATTGCCTCCGTGCAGGTGAGCAAACGGGCTCTGGCGTGCCCTTGCCCTTTGAGCTGTGAAAGCAAGCAACTGGACTCACTCCCCTTTTCCTAAGATCACATCCTCATTTTCACTGAGCTCCTCTCTCCTTTCCTAACTCCCCACACCATCACCCCCCCACCCCCACTGCCACCACCGCCCCCCTCACGATTTCCCTCCTTAGAGATCCAGGAGAGAGAAAGTCTGTAAACCTGGAAATCCATCCTGAGCTCCAGATTCTAAGGGGCAATTACTGCTCAGAAGTGAGGACGCAGCCAGAGTTCCCAGTGTTGAGAGCCAGCTCGGGAGAGATGGCCTGTGAACATGGCCGCCCCAATGATGGGAGACCCAAGTTCCGAGGTCCTGCCTGTAGTAGCACTGGGGTCCTTCCTGAAGCCTTCCTTAAGCCATCCATCTTTAGGAAATACATCTGTGGGTCTTGGAAGCAGATAGGCTTGGGTTTGAATCCTGCCTCTGCGACCAAGTGACAAAAAACCTGAGCCTGTTTCCTCCTCCTCTGTACCCAGACTGTTCTACGTGAGTGCAAAACATACAGCAGGGGCTCAATAAATGTTTTCTGTCTTTCTTTTTTTTCTTGATGAATGAGAAAATGAGGTAGGCAGTGGGTAATTACTTCATAAATGCACTTAGGTGCACAAAATGTTTCCAAGCCGGGGCAGCTTGGTGATGACCCTACTGGGAAGCATCTTTCCGGATTCCTGCAGACCACACCCCACTCTCCAATCTCTCTTTCCCTTTCCTTCCCCTATCTTGCTTCCATTGTTCCCTTGAGCTATCCCCCAGGCGTCTGGCCCTTCTCAGCCTTGTCCTGACTGGGTCACTGACAAATCCAGTGGTTCCTCTCAATCCCCCAGCACGGAATGGGGAGTTCCTGCACAAGGAAGGCGGAGATGTCGCAAATTTTCCCTGGTGTGGCTGGGGGGTGGGGGGGTGGGGAATGTGGGATGACAAGCATTCAAAGTTTCTGGGATACAAAAGCAGAAGAGAAAAAAGTGTAAAGGTCTGATTAGGTTGTACAAGTGGGATGATAAATGTAACGGCTCATCTTCAATACCAGTAACAAACCTCTCATCTGAAGGCAGGGTGCAGCCCCTCAGTTACAGTGCCTCAGGCTCTAGCTGGGCTTTAGCTTCCAGAAAGATGGTAATGGTAAGGTGCATGTTTCCAGAAAGGAGCACATGGGATTTCTTTCATCCCATCTCTCCCTGCTGGCATCCGTCCTCCTTTCCATGGTGCCAGATCCCCCTGGTTTTCCATGAGTGTATCTTTTGACTACTCATACCAAGGGTGTAGGAGGGGCTGACTCCATCCTCTTCCAGCTCGGCCATTGAGTGATGTGGCCCACCTCCCTGGGCAATCCTGATTGGCCCAAGGATGGACATAGAAGCAGGCAGACCAATGAGACACAGACCCTGGGACTTTGGTGGATCCATTGGGCTGAGGGAACCTTCCTTCTGTTCAGGTACCAGCACTGTTGGACTGACAGTCTCCAGGACCCACCTGGAGGAGAGTTATAGGATGACAACCTGGATAGAACCTTTCCTGAAGCCAGTTATTCAGAAAAATGTCTCTCTTCTGTTCTCCACCACCAAATTCACTTCCCAGAGACATTTCAACTTTCTTACATGTCCTTCCAGAGACGTTTTATGTTCATTCAAGCAAAACATGCATGTATATTTCTTTTCCCCATTTTTACACAGAGAGTGTGCAACACAATTTTCCTATATTGTAAAATCCATAACAAAGTTCGCCATTTTAACCATTTTAAAGTGTACAATTCAGTGGCATTTAGTACATTCACAGTGTTGTGCGAGTATCACTGCTATTCTAATTCCAAGTTATTTTCATCATACCAAAGGAAAATCCTGTACCCATTAAGCAATTGCTCCCCATTCCTCCCTCCTCCGACCCTCACCCTGGCAACTGCTACTACACTTTCTGTCTCTGTGGATTTGCCTGTTCTGGACATTTCGTATAAATGGAATCCTACAATCTGTGGCCTTTTGTATTTGGCTTCTTTCACTCAGCATGTTTTTGATGTTCATTCACATTGTAGGGTGTAGCAGAACTTGATTCCTTTTTATGGCTGAGTAATATTTCATGGTGTGAATAGACCACGTTTTTATTCATTTATCAGTTGGTGGACCTTTGGATTTTTCCACCTTTTGGCAATGGTGAATAACACTGCGAAGAACATTCATGTTCCATATATATATTTTAAATAATTCTTCTTTTAAATAATATATTTTTGAGATAATTTCCATCAGCGTATAAAGGTCACACACGCACACACACATATTCTTGTGAAGCTTGGCAGAGTATTCATTATTTGGATGCCCCATAATTTTGTATGGAGGACATTTAGATTATTTCTCATATTTTGCTGTTACTAATAAGTACCCTTATCATCACACACAAGTGCAAATGTAATGAGGATATTAGGATTGTTTGATCAAGAGATCAAAACTTGCCTTTTTGATACTGGCTCCACCTCTTCTTAGAGGTGCGATCAATTTATACCTCACCAGCAATACATGTACTTGCGTGTTCCCACACATCCTCACAAGCATTGTGTGTTATCACTTTTTACCTTAGCCAGCCTGATAGGTAAAAGATGGTATTTTATTGTGGCTGTCACTTGCAATTTTCTTATTATGTGTGAGGCTGAATATGTTCCACTTTCACCTTAGGTGCAAGTGGTTGAGTAAATCATAAAATCATTCTCATTTCAGGTACATCATCATCACTGATCTATTCAAGGTCTCTCTCTTGTTAGATTTATTTGCTTATTCCCCTTTTAAAAATATATACATTTCTTGGTGTTCTTGCAAAATGTGTTATTTTTTGGAGCACATGTTGTAGTTAAAAAGCCACCTGTATTTCCTTTTCTGTGTTTGTTCATAGCCCTTGCACATTTGGCTACTGGATTAGTCTTTTTTCTATTGATTTGTAGGAGTTCTTTATATATTAAGGCAACAAGTCCTTTATCTCTGCTTTGAAAAAACATTTCCAAGCTTGACATTTGTCTTTTGACTTGATTTATGGTGTTTATTGCCACTATTGCCTTTAGGAAAATGCCCAAACTCCTCACTACAGCCCATACGGACCTCAGTGGCCCATCCTCTGTCTCTCTAACCTTATCTTCCTCCATCCTCTGCCTCTGCCACTCTGCTCAAAGTACTATGGACTCCTTGCTGTTTCCAAATGCTCCATTTCCCCACTGCAAGAGGATTTTTGCCTTTGCTCTCCCCTCTGCCTGACACTCTACTCCTTTCTTCCCCATTTTGTCTATTTAATGCTCCTCCTCCTTTAGATTCCATCCACCCTCTCCAGAAAGCCTTTCCTGACCACCTCCCAGGGGATAGGTATGTCCTGTTCATCACTAGGCCCCCCAGCACCCATCACCATACACAGTCATAACAGTTACTTAGTAAGTACTTGCTCGGTGAATGAATGAAAGAAGGTGTCAGGAAGTGAAAGGCAGGTTGACTGTTAAAAAATTTTATTAAAATGTCCAAGAAGTACATTAATGTCCACAGTGTCAGATACCACAGACCCACAGAACACTGCAGCTCACAGCAAAACCAACAGAACCCAAAGCTGTTCACACGCATACACACTCTCACGCATGCCACGCACCCAGCACATGCAAACACACACACATCCCAAGGGGAAAGACCAGAAGACAAACCATCCATTTTAGAAAAGACCAAAGTCCCCTTCCACCATGGAGCTGGGGTTGGGGCAGGGCAAGGGGCTGAGGAGAGTAAGGGCAGGGAACATAAACCAAGACACCTCCCCAATTGCATCCCCATTGCCCCCTCCAAAGAAAAATTCTTTTGTGCCATGGATGGCTGAAGATGAGTTATGATATTTTTTAAACCAAGAATTATCCAAGCAAGAAGGAAAATCTATATCCCTGGGCTTTCCAACTGATAACCATAAATTAGAACCATGGATAATGCCTGTAGCAGGGAAGACTGAAGATTGCTATCAAGGTTGAAAGTCTAGTTTGCACTTCTCAGTCTTTTCCTAAATCTGCCTGTGTGTGTAAGAGTGCGATTATGTTTCCACTTCCCCCAAAACAGAGAGCAGTATTTGGAGTCAGAGGTAGGACCAAATACTCCTTTCTTCACTGTAGCTCCCACCCAGTGCCTTTTTTTAAATCTGAGTCTCGGTTTTGTGTAAAATGGGAATATAACGGTTGCTAAGTCACCGAGAAGATACAAGGAAATAGTAAGTACCTACTCCATAGCTGTCAACTATGATTACTACTTCCCAGGAGGAATATAGGTTCAATCAACACACTTTTTTCTACTGAACCCTTAAGAGACCATATATTTCCTCATTTTTTCTTTCCTGCAGAGGGGTCATTCTCCACTAACTAATCCACAGACTTTACCCAGACGAGAATGGTTGAGAGTGAACAAAACATGGAGGAAAAGCTGTGGTTCTTTCCCACTAGAGATCAGGGAGCTGGATTCTGGTTTTCTGCTTGGAAAGTCCTTTTAAAGGCTGTGGATTTCGGGGAGGAAGGCCAGGTGAATTCTTTCCTACTTAAAAAATTTAAAAAACGAGAGAAAAATTTTGTGTGCGTGTGCACGCGCATGTGTTTTAGTTTGAACACTGTGCATCTCTCTAAAACATGATGGCAGGTAGATGTCACTACATAAGTTTTAAGTGTTTCTAGTCTGCCAGGCAATGGATGGAGACAGGGATGGAGTGGGGATTAAGGGTAGGACCCAGAGCAAGGATACTACCAATGTCTGCTTAGAGGATGGGTATGGGCGCTGAACTAGAAAACGTGGCACCTTGTTGGTCCAGAAAGGAGGTTCTTTGTCTCCCCAAGAGATGGAGGGGGAAGAAATCTGGGCGTGTCGAGCCCTAAACATCCTCTCATCTGTGTGTGAGAGAGACTTATCACACATGCAGAACCACCAAATCTCAGCGCTGGACTAGACCTGGGTGGGTAAGCAATACACCTTCCCTCCATTGCCCACATACTGCTCTGACTGTCCTGACCCCTAAGTCTGAGGGCATGGAGAGAAGCTGTTCCAACAACATTCCTAAAATTCGGTATATAGGAGTTGAGTACTCTATTTATCCACCAAGACCAAAGACCGAATCAAGTTGAAGGTAAAGGAGGAGCGGCCATCAAGTTCAAGCAGTGTGCTTTCATGTCGTTTTATACTCCCAAAGCCAACGACTTAACTGAAGGCTTCAGCCTGCATTTAGGACTTCTGACGGTTTACCAAACCTGATTCTCTGGTGTGAAAAGCAATTCCTTAGTGAAAATCCAAAAATATACACTCTTGCAACCTCATCAAAGCCTTATTTCAACAACTGGCAATCAACCTTGTCAAAACAAGAGACAAAACTAAAGAATGACCTGGGCTGACTGCACTTCCCTCTGCTGGGTGATGCTCCCAGAGTTCAGCCTGACTAGAACTGACTTCTCAGACACGCGGCTGTGCCCGCCAAGAAGACCTTGTGTATGTAAGAACGAGGAGAGAGGAGCTTTTTACAAAGGATTATGTATGGGGAGATGTGGTTTGGGGCTCGAGGCCTTCCAGACCCTCGTTTCTCTCTGGGTTCTGTCTCCCCAGGGGAAGGCTCCGAGGAGGTGTGGGAAGGGGGATTGTGCTTGCTTTTGCCCGGTTCTTCAGCAGAAATTCCCTTCTTCCTTCTCCCAGTCCTCTGCTGGGTGTTTTTTGTGTTTTCTACGCTCCTTGCGTGATTTGTGATGGCGATGCTGGTGGTGGCGCTGGTGGTGGTGATGGTGTCGCCGCATTCGATGGGACCGCCTGGCTGCAGGAAAGTGAGAGAGGACAGGGCAGCAGCGAAAAGTGGTGAGAAGCACCCCGCTTGGATGGGGGTGAAGTGAGGGGCACACCAGGTAGGCTGGGAAGTTCTCTCTTGTCTCAAAGCTGTATTATCAAGCAGGTATTTGGCCAGATCAACGTGTGTAGTAATAAGATGTTTTAATTGAAGTTGAAAATCTGGGTTGAGGTGTCTTGGGGCAGCCACTTACGTTTGGTGCAGACAATTTGGGGCCGATCCCACTTGCCATCGCTCCGGCACCGGATAACAGCCACATGGCGCTGGGCAAATCCTTCATCACACTGGTACCGTACAGTGGCATGGACATTATATTTGGCCTTGCGGGCACCAATGGGTGAGGCGTTCTCCACAGCTGGAGGAGGACCACATAGCACTGGGGAACAGACGAACCTCCAGTTAGGGAAGTGGCCAGGACGGGGGCTGAACTGGTTTCCTGTCTTGGAAATGATACACCCCTCAGCAGGTCTTGCCCTTTGCCTAACTGTGACCTCAAAGGGCTAGAAGTGACTGTGTCTCTCTCCTCACCCAACCCAGGAGCTCCTTAGGGGCAGGAAACTCCTGGCCACAACCTTCCCTTTAGTTCTTAAGCTGGCATGTGGAAATGAAGGAGATGGGAGGCGAGAATGATCTGAGCAAATGAAAGGAAGAAAGGATGTGAAAATTGGCAAAGAAATGGAAGGAAGGATGGAAGTTTAAGAAAGATGCACGTGAGCATGCATAGGAATGTTTCTTTAATACGTAAAGAGCTCTTACAAATCAATAAGAGCAAGCCAACAGAAAATCAGGCAAAGAAGATGAGCTCACACCTAAACACATACATAGGAAAATAAATACATACAAATAGCTTACCAACATATGAACAGTCGGTTATTCTCATCCTTAAAGATGTGCAAATGACAGTAACAATTAAATACTATTTTTTCACTACTTAGATGAACAAACAACAAAAAATTTTGAGAACACACAGTTGGCAAGGGTGGAAAAAAAATAAGAATTCTCACATAGTGCTGGAGAGTGAAAATTGGGCTGGGATGACTCTTCCATTTATGAACTTAAACAAAACAATGAACCAGTAAGTGAGAAGCGGTAGAGAAGTTGGGTGTGGTGGTAAGTAGCAGCATACCTGTGCCCTTCTTACAGACATAGGGGAGGTTGTAGTTGCAGGGAACGTCGTTCCAGCGCCCGCTCTCATGTGCAACCATCACCACACAGTCCTCCCCACCAGCGAAGAAGTTGTCAGGCTGGTTCTCCCGCCAGTTCTCATATTGCTGCAGGAGTGGGGAGCAGGGGTTGCTCAGGGGCTCTGTCACCACTCACTGCAGGACTCACCACTGGCCAGACCACTCAGCTGTTAGGGACTCGGTGTTCCCATCTCTACAATGGGCACCATCTGTCCACCCTGAGGGTGGCTGCCCCTGTAGTCTGAGGCACTCCTCCTATGGCTCCGAGGTGCAGTGCCCTCGCTTCTACTCCTACTTCCTGTCTTGCTTCACGACAGTCAGTTTTCCACATGGGTCACCATTAGATAAATAGTTGAACAAAGATAACCTCGGCCTGGAAGTCCACGAAGGCTTCCCTGAGGAGGCAGTGGGAGAGCTGAAGATGCAAGGATAGGAATCATGTAGCCAGAGAACAGAGTTCCAAGCAGAGGGAACAGCTAATGCAAAGGCCCAGAGGCAGGACTGAGCTTGTCCTCTTTGAGGAACAAAACGAAGGTCTGGGGCTGGAGCTGCTTGACTGAGTTGGGATGTGGTCAGAGAAGGGACAGGGGCCAGTTCTCATCAGATAGGAAAGGAGGTGGATTTTTTCATTGTAGTAAAATATATATAACATAATATTTACTATTTTGATCATTTTCAGTGTCCAGTTCATTGGCATAATTAGCTCCACAATGTTGTGTAACCATCATCACCGTCTATTCCCAGAACTTTTCAGCATGTCAGACAGAAACTCTGTACCCAGGAAGTCTCTCCCCATTCTGCCCTGCCCCAGCCCTGGGTAACCACCGATTTACTTTGTCTCTACAGACTTGCCTGTCCTAGGTATTTCACGTGAATGAACCAAATACTTTTCGTGCCTTTCTGTCTGGCTCTTCTCACTCAGCATGCTGCTTTCAAGGCTCATCCACACTGCAGCGTGCCAGGGTTTCCCTCCTTTTTATGACTGAATGGTGCTCAGAGTGGGTATGGACCACATTTTGTTCCTCCATTCATCTGCTGATGGACATTTGGATGATTTCCACCTTTTGGAGATTGTCAATATTGCTGCTGTGGCCATGGGTGTACAACTGTCAGTCTGAGTCCCTGCTTTTACTTCTCTGGGGCATCTGCCTAGGAGTGGAATTCTGGGTCATGTGGCAATTGTCTGTTTAACTCTTTGAGGGTCCACCAGACTTTTCCACAGCAGGAAGAGGTGGATTTTTTTTATCTAAGAGGGCTGGAAGCAGGGAGAATCTTCATCTGATACATGATTTTTAAAAGGTCTTCGTGTACGACGTTGCTTTTTGGGGTGCTGAAAATATTCTGGAATAGATGAGGTGGCGACTGCACAGCGTTGTGTAGGTTTTAAATATCACTGAATTACAGTTTAAAATGATTAATTTTATGTTATGTGAATCTAACCTCAATTAAAAAAAAACTCTCCATGGCTTCCAGGTGGAGAGGGGAGGGCATAGGTAGCAAGTTTGAGGGGAGGGAAGGTGGGAGGAGCTGCTTGCGGGGGTCCCACTGAGAGGTAAGAAAGGCTGCACGGGCAGGGGAATGTAGGCAGATAGGAATGTATCATACCCGTGGCTGGAGGGCCAGACAGGTGAGTAAGAGGGGGCATGTCAGTCCCCAGCCCTAGGTTTGTAGCCTCAGCCACTGGGTGGACTGGGCCGTTCACAGGGCTGGGAAGTCAGAGGGGATCTGGGGCTTCACTGAAGCTCCTTTGCCAGCTCCAGCCTCTCAGCCACTGGGACCTTTGACAGCCATCTGCAGGGAATTCACACTAGAGGGTAAGGTGAAGCCAGAGTGCCACCCAACAGGGCTCTCCTATGTCCCTCTGTCCTACGCAGGGCCCTCGTCAGCAGGCTTGATGGCAGGGACCCAGGTCCCCAGCTCCTGCCACTCACCAGCCCAGTGTTGTCTGCCCACTGGAAATCCCTCTCCACAATCCTGTCGTTCAAGCCGATCCACGTGTTTTCATGGCCAAAGCCTGTGGGGTGGGGGGTTATGAAGGCTGGGTGCTGCCCCTCCCCCAGGCTAGGGTGCAGGCTAGAGGGGTGGGTGGGATGTGGGAGGGAGGACCCAGGCCCTGCCCCAGGGTGGGCTCGGGGCCATGGTCCCCCATTTCCCAGATGGCAGGGACTCAGCCTCCCTCTGACCTGGTGGGGGGGGGGGCAGAGGTGGGCACAGAAGGGGCTGGAATTAGGTGCCCTCCCTGCCACGATGTGTGGCTTAAACAGCAGAGGAAGGAATAAACAAGCGATGGGCTATCTTTGCAGAGATAAGAGCAAGGGATAGCCTGGCCAGCAGGTGGCGCTGCACAGGGTGGGCAGGTGAGACTGAAGCTGCCCCGGGGTCACTGAGGAGGAAGCGGTCGGATGGGCGTGTTTGATTACATTGAGGAAAAAGAAGGGACGGAGCCGGGGAATGAACAAATGAAAAAATTAAAGGGACGGGATGGGGAGAAAGGTGAGTAAATGGATGGACGAGCAAACAGTGGAAGCGGTAATGAGTTAAATCAGTAAGTGCCAGATTTAATTAGTGCAACACGTTTCCCAGGTCTGTGCTCGGCCCCCCCCATTTCCTCTGCCATGGGACTGATACTTCCCCACCACCCTCTACCCCCTGGCCGCTTTGTCATCAGAATACTTAGGGCCAGCTAAATAGTATGAATTATAGTACAGACTTATTAAATTAGATATTCACTTGTCTGCCTACATTCCCCACAGGAACATCGCTCCTTGAGGACAGGATCATGTGTGTCTGGCTCACTGCGGCGTCCTAGTGCCTGGGATGGTGTCTGGCACATAGCAGGTGCTCAGGAAATACTTGATGAGTGAATGAATAAAGTGAAGGTATGAACTGACAAGTGAATAAACAGACACACGAATGGGGTCAGGGATTGTGCTAATGAACAGTTTCAGAGAGGTGGTGTCTTTGGGACCTTGGGGGAGACACCCTGGCAAAGGACTGCAAAGGTCACCCCAGAGTCCCTACTGTTAATGAAGCCATGTTCCTCAGGAGAGTGGACGCTGGTCAGGTGGCCGGCTCGGCGGCGGCAGTCCCTCTCGGCGTCCTCCCATGCTCGCCGATGGGTGAAGTAGCGATAGCAGTGGCCCTGGAACTTGCTCCAGCCGCGGTCACAGCCCTCTGTGTCTGCAAGGTGGACGGAGCGTGAGGGGGGCTGGTCTCCCATCAGACACAGGAACCAGTATCAGGTCGCTGTCGGGCTAGATCACCCGTCTCCTCGGGCCTGTCCCCACCCTGTAAGGCTCTGTGCCCCTTCCACATTCCCTTTGCTTCTTTGTGGCAGGGAAGAGATCCAACTTGAAGATCCTAGGCCCATACCCTGGGTTCTACTCTGATGTTTCCCGCTCTGATCTGGTCACACCTTCTGTGAGGACCCAGGAACTCAGGAAACGGTCCCAGGAAGGAATACAACTGCCCTCGTGGTAAAAGGCTTGAGTAGACAGTTCTCCCAAAACCATATACAAATAGCCAACAAGCCCATGAAAAGATGCTCTGCGTCATAAGTCATTGGGAAACGCAAATCAGAAACACAGTGGGACACTAGCTCACATCCACTAGGATGGCTATAATTTTTTGAAAAAAAGGAAAATAACAAGTGTTTGAGAGGCTATGGAGAAATCGGAACCCATGTACATTGCTGGTGGGAATGTAAAATGGTGCAGCTACTGCGGAAAACAGTCTGGCAGTTCCTAAAAAAATTAAACACAGAATTATCATATGGGACCCAGACATTCCTCTCCTGGGTACACTAAAAATAAGAAAAGGAAAAGGAAAACAGGTGTTCAAGTAAAACGTGTACATAAATGTTCATAGCAGCACTATTCACATTAGCCACAAGGGGGAACCCAAATATCCATCAAGTGATGTATGATAAACAAAATGTGGTCCATTCATACAAGGGAATATTATTCATGCAATAAAAAGGAATGGAGCTCTAATAAATGCTACTATAAGGATAAATCTCAAAAATGTCATACTGAGTGAAAGAACCCAAATACAAAAGGCCGCAAAGTCTATGATTCCATTTACACGAAACGTGCAGAACGGGCCAATCCGTAGAGGTGGAAAGCAGGTTAGTGGTCGCCAGGGGCTGGGGAGGTCGAGTTGGTGGCAGCTCATGGGGCCAGCTTTACTTCTGGGCAGATGAAAGCGCCTTGGAACTAACCAGAGCTGGTGACTGAAGGACACTGTGAACGTACTGCATGCCACTGTGCTGCAGGCTTTAAAAAGGTTAGTTCTGTTCTGTGAATTTTACATCAAAAAAACAATCTGCCTCCTCTTCAACTCACAGCCACAGAACCAGAGGCAGAGACCTGGAACGTGAGTGGGAAGCCTGTGGTCCGGCACCAACCCCACTCCTAGTACCATTTGTGGGGTCTCAGCAGACACTCACCTTTTTCACACAGGCTACCCCCATAGCTGGGGAGGCAAAGGCAGATGAAGGCGTTGACCTCGTCGAGGCAGGTGCCTCCATTCTCACAGGGGCTGGAGATGCAGTCATCAATATCTGGAGGGGAGGCAGAGGACTGAATCAGAGGTCAGCCCTTCCTGGGTTCCCAGTCCCCACAGGAAACAAGGCAGAAGGTGCAGTCACGCTCCTACCATCCATCCTGGGCCTGAATAGCAGTCTGCACGGCCCAATGACTCTGGAGGTCAAGACAGTAGAGCGTCACACAATTAACATGAATTAGCATTAATGAGAGCAGATGGCACTGGGGTGGCTGACAGCCAGAGGGTGCAGAACATTCTACCTGATTCCAGAACAGTGCAGGTTAGAGTCTGGCAAACTGACCCATTGAATGTTGAAGCTGGGGGTTCTTTCCAGAAGGTGAAACCTAGGGAAACTGAGTTCCAGAGCACTTGCAAGGACTTGCAGGGAGTCACAAAGCTGTTTGTAGGTAGAGCTCTTCTTCTTCCAAACCCTACGTAGATAGTACCTGAAGCATGTGTGACACTGCGCGGGTCACATCTCCAATCTGAGACTTTTCTTCTTTGCAAAGTGGCGATAATAATAGCACCTTCTCAAAGGTGGTTTTGAGTGCAGACTCAATGAAAGGGCTTAAGAATTATGTCACTTGTATTTATTGTTATAGTTCTGCAATTTGTACAGTGGTTACGAAGTCGGTGAGATGACGCATAGGGCTCCATAAATTATATCACTTATACGTATTGCTATAATTTCATCATTTTTTGTATTTCCTGTGTTGGGCACTGGGGCTAACATCCAATGTTTCTGGTGGTGAGCCTACACGGCTGCTCATCCTGGAGAGGGTAGGACCCCTGGGGGTCTGGCTGGGAGGAGTCTGAGCCCTATCATTTGTCTTCCCGTCCTATCCCTGCCGGGTAGCAATGGAAGGCGACACACCTGAGCCTTGGTCCCCGGATGGGAGCTCAGTTGTTTGATGCTGGTTCAGAGAATTGGGTCTGATTTACTGGATGCAAGGAGCGCGGGCGGGAAGGGATATCTGAAGCCAGCATTTTGTGGCCCTGCATCTTCGTGGGAATGGCTGCCATGCTAGACCCCAGGGCTCTGAGTCGAACAAATCTAGGTTCAGATCCTGAACGGGGGCACTCACCGAGCTCACAGTTCTCCCCAGTGAAGCCTTGGTCACAGCTACAGCCGTACATAGTGCCATTGGCCTCACAGGTGCCTCCGTGCAGGCAGGGGTTGTTCTCGCAGGGATCCAGGGGGGCTGCGGGATGGAAAGGCAAGGCAGTGTGGGAGGGAGTCAGGCCACCATGTCACCTGCCTTCCCAGAATCCAGGCTTTCAACCCCCCAAAACCCTGTTTGTGGAGTCCCCTCTCTAACTTCCGAATAGGTGGTCGCCAACTTCCTCCTGCATGCCCCTGTGACGAGGAGCTCACTCCTGCCAGGAACAGCCCCCAAACGTGTGGGCTGCCCTGCCTGTGGCCAAGCCCCTCCTCAGACAACTGGAATGGGCTTCCTGAAGCTTCTCTGGAGGGTCTCCTCCTAGAATGCAGGCTGAAGTGCCATCCCTGACTTGTGCCCCTCTTCTCGCCATATCCTGCAGGCCATTGTACTTTCCACAGTTTGGAGCACAGAAATGGACATAAGGGTCCGGGTGGAGCACGAACAGCATGAGGAAGAGTGGGAACCATCACCTCCTTCATTCTGGTGGTTCAACCTTCTTCTGATGCAACCTCAGTGGTTATAGTGTAGAGCGGTGGTGCATTAGAGTGGTTACAGCCATGGCCTCTGAGGTCAGAGAGGATGATTCAACCCCTGACTCTGCCGCTCGCTAGGGGACCCTGGGCAAATTACTTCTCTGAATTTCAGGTGCCTCATCCCCAAAACAGAAATAAAAACAGCTCATCCTTCTCCCCCAGTCCTGACCACATGCCATGTCTGGCTCTGTCTGTATAGGTCTGGGGCATCTTCAGGGATCGCAGCATGGCTCGGCATGGACCTGGCACATAGGGGGCATTGAGGAATGTGGGTCCCTGCCCGCCTCACCACCACTTCCCTCCTCAGCTGGCTTTCTCTAGAGGGAGGAGGGTCTTCCCTCCCCGTCTCAGGGGCCCAGATGCCTTGGTGGGTGGTCTCCACTCCAGAGACTGGAGGGACAGAACAAGCCAACCCCTAGCCCGGGTCAGGACAGTGAACAACCCAAACCACCCCTCCACAGCACAGGCCCTACAACCAAGTCCCAGCGAGGGGCATAGCCTGGCCCAAAGCCACACAGGGAGATATAGTACAAGAGCCAAAACTGGCCTCCAAGGCTTCCTCTGGAAGCCCAGTTAAAGGCCCTCTCTCCAGCCCCTGTAACCCAGAATTTGTTTCTATGTTGGCCTAGTCTGGGCTTCACAAGAAACTGAGGTGGTAACAAGCACCTCCTCCTCCCTGGTCTCCTGGCCTCCCCAGTGTTCTCCAAAAGCCACCAAGGGGAGTCTGTGGAAACCTGCGTCAGGTTATGTCCCTCCTCGGCCTAAATCCCTCCCCAGCTCCCCACTGCCCCCATGCACAGCAACCAGGGGCCCTGCGCAGTCTTTCCCGGCATCTCCCTGCCCTGCCTCCTCCTCTCTCCCCTTCGCCCACTCCGCTCCAGCCACACTGGTCTTGCCGTTCCTACTACACACCAGACAGGGCCTGCCTCAGGGCCTCCGGTGGGCTGTTCCTTCTGCCGGGAAGGCTCTTCCCCCAGACCCCAGCACGTCCTCTCTCTACCTCCTTCAGCCTTGCTCAGGTTTCATGTGGTTACAGAGGCAGGTTTAGCTATTTAAATCAATTAAAACGGAATAAAAGTAAAAACGCAGTTCCTCAGTCAATATCGGCCACATTTCAAGGATTCAGTAGCCAGATATGCCCGGTTTCTACTATATTAGACAACCTAGCTCCAGAACATTTCTACCATTGGGAATGTTCTAGAGTGTTGCTCTAAAACGTCAGCTTCCAGAGAAGGGATTTGATCTCAGCGCGAGATCTGGAACAGAGCAGGCACTCGATAGTTGCTTATTGACGGAATCAAAGTAGCTGCTGGTGCCTGGCGTGGTGGCACAGGCCCTCACCCCTGACCGGAAGGGCCCACGGCCGTGTCCTGTCCTCGGTGCCGTCTCAGCACATGTGCGCCCATGCGAGCGGCTGCAGGGCTTGGGGATGTGTGAGCCCCACCAGGGGCCCCGAGCTGCTGACACCTGCCCACGGACTGGCGGTGACTCAGTCGCTTGCTAGGCTGCATTTATTTTTGGCTTCATTAGCATTTCTGCTGCTCGGGGGCGGGTGGGGGGGCGGGTGGGGGGGCACCCGGGTCTCCCCCCAGCGCTGACTGCCTCCCTCTGCCCAGGCTGCTGCTGGCTTCAGACTGTAGCCCAGAAATCAGCCAAGTCCAGGACAGATCCAGCCATGGCCCTGAGGGCTCCTCACCAGGCACTTTTCTCCGTGCCTCTCCACGTGACTTCCGTCCCCCCTCTCAGAGCACCCGTTCTCTAGTTCCTCCGGCATTCAGCCTCCTTCCCTCTGCCCATTCCCCCCAAGCAGCCCCTTCTCTGTCCCCTCCCTGGGTGAGCTCTCCCTCTCCCTGAGACCTCAGGTGTCTATTTTTTACACCAGTGAAATAAGCATCATACAGCCTAGCGATCAAGACAAGAGACTCTGTTGTTAGATGGCCTGGATTCAAAGGTCACCACTGACACTCTCCAGCTGCGTGACTCTGCACAAGCCACCTGACTGCTCTGTGCCTCAGTCTCCCTATCTGTAAAAGTAGGGTCTCACTGGAACTTGTTGCACAAGACAGTATAAGGATTAACCAAGCTGATTCCAATCAATGCTCAGAATAAGCCAAACACACAGGCCGTCACCAATAAGCATCAGCCTTTATCAGATGCATGCACCTCGCGGGGGATCTGCCTGCCTTCAGGGCATCCAAGCCAAAGGTCATGTGATTCTGCTACAGAGCCCAGAGGTGACAGGGTGGGCGATGAAACCTTTCATCCACAACTTCCATCTCCATGACACTTTGTCTTCAAAGAAGGGAACAAGTGTAAAACCAGTTGTGTTGATACGTGTTTTGCAACTCAGAAAAAGTGACTTTTTATTAGCTGCTGCTTGACCAAAAAAACAGCTCAGTATGGCAGGACTTAAAAAAAGGGCGGGGTGGGCAGCAGCTAGGGTCTCCATCTGCAGAGCGGGGAATGAGACAGGGACCGTGGGCTTAGACAGAGTAGGGTGAGGGCCTCCGGAAAAAAACAAAGCAAGATAATCCATTGTGGGATTTGCTCTGGCCTGCTGGGGGGCCCAGCTTATTTTTCTAACTTTACCCAGGGGCTGCTTTTCTTGGAACTCCAGCCCTAGTTAAGTGATTTGCCACCTGGGCAATTTAACAAGCAAGCCCAAAACAAACAGGCAGGATTCCATCTTGAAAATAAGATTGCATTTTAAAACCCAATTTGTTAAAAAGTAAAACTTTAACATACTCTTTAACAAACAGACAGTAACTCAGCCCAGCTTGGGAACAAAGCAGGCAGTCTTGAGTGATCTGCCCCCAGACCAGGAAGCTGCTGTTCTGGGAGGGAATCAGAGCAGTAAATTTCTTACAAATAACCAGGAAGACTAATAAGAAACTTACTGTCTCTTCAAAGATAAACATTTTGGGACCATTTAGCAGGTGTGCATCCCTAGCCCTTTGTCTCTTGACAGCCTATAAATCCCCTAGACAACGCACCACCCCAGGGCTCTCTTGTTCCCTCCTGGCGTGAGCCAGGAGCTCTGTCCTCTCGTTTTCTCTCTAAATAAAACCCTCTCACTTGTTCTCCTAAAAAAAAAGGGGGGGGGGCTGGGGCGGGGCGCTGGAATTTGCAGGCTGAGCTGCGGGGCAGACCTGGCCCCAGGAGAACAGGGCAGCAGCTTTCTGTGGACCCCACTGGGTAGAGAGCAGCTGAGGCTTCCTCCAACTTGGGCTCCCATTGAAAGCTGGCCACTGCCTAGCCGGTAGTGATATATATGCCTAAGCCTCAGTTTGCTGTCTGTGAAATGGGGATGATGCTTATCGCTGTTGCCCCTTTGGGAGCACCCACCTTCCCTGTGTCTCCAGCCCCCCCAGGATCCGTACCACTGAATTCCAGCTGCAATTCCCACTTGCCTACTTCCTTCTGGCACACTTCTTCCTTCTGGCCCCACCTGGAGGGTGTCTGTGTCTAGCTCTGTCTTCCCCAGACTGGGGCGTCACTGAAGGCTGGATCCCAGCATCACACAGCTCCGCCTGGCTCCCAGGGGACGTGAACATGATTTGTTGACTGAACTCGGTCTCCAAATCAAACTCCACCCAACACCTCATTACCAGCAGGCATCAAAGCACATCAAAGTCATCAAGCACAACTTCACCTCCCGACCTCTGCCTAGGCTGTTGCCCCTGCCAGGAACATTGTTTCGGGAATTCAACCCTACCCGATGAGCTCCCATCTCCAAACCCTTCCCGGGCTCCCAGGAACAACCCTCCCTCCCAGCTCTGGGCTCCCTCAGCCCCTGATCCCCGAGCCCTGACCACACTGGGGTGCAATGAGGCCCTGAGCTTGGAACTCACCCTCCTCTGCACTCCCATTTGCAGGGGTCCCTGGCAGGGCTGGCTCTTCTCCACTCGCTGCCTCCTCCCAGAAGCCCTCCACACCTGGGCTCCCCGCCAAGTCCTCCAGCTCAAACTCCTCTGGCCCCAGGGAGGCAGGCAGCAGGGTGCCGAGGGAGTCCCGTGGCGCTGTAGGCTCCCCTGAAGAAACTGCGGTGGGCTTGTCTGTGCTGGCCGCTGTCGGTCTCCAGGGAGAAAGAGCGAGCTTCCCCAGGGAGCTGCCTGGGGCTGAGGCTCCCAGCGTCCCCTGGGTCCCCATCTGGCCCTCCAGTTTTGGCTGGGGTGGGGAGCTTGAAGAGGTCACTGGGGACATGGCCAGGATGCCAACCTTGTCCCCCTGGTCCAGGGACATGAGGGATGTCACCACACTTGAATCCATAGCCACTTGAGGGTTCAAGGTGGGGCTTTCAGCTTCCTCAACCATGTGGGATTCAGGTTCCCAAATCCCTCCAGCATCTCCGGGGTCCAGTGTGGCTATGGCATCCATGGGACCCACTGTGGCTCCTCCAGTGGAAGCAGTCCAAGGCTCCAAACTCAGGGCTCCCTCAGGCATCATGGAGACTCCAGGGCCCCCTGAGGGTGCAGGTGGGGGGCGGGGGTCCAGCCCTTTGCTGGGCAGTGAGGGCCACATGCCCTGTGCCTCATCCACCATGGCCTGTGCCAGGCTGGAAGTGGGGTTCTCTGCTGTGCTGAAGACCCCAGACCCAGACCCTGAGATGTCCCTCGCTGCCGCGGGCTCAGTGACAGTCTCAGGGCGGGTGAACCTGGCTGCCACGTTCCTGTCCAGAGAGACCTGTGGGCTGGATCTGGGATGCTCAGCTTTGCTGAGCCCAGGAGGGTGGATGCCCCCAATTTCTCCGAAATCTGCCCTGGGGGAGTCAGGACTGGCTCCAGCTTGTTCGTCTGTGACCGCCTGCAAAGGGGCCATGGGACTTCCTGTTTCATGGCCACTGAGTGACAGGGATGTGGCCTCTCCACCCTGTCCTGTTGGGCCCGAGGACGGGGGCAAGGAAGAATACATTTCTGGATGGATGGGGTCCCGGGGGCCGTCCTCTATCTCTGAGGCAGCAGAGGGTGGGGCAGCAGCCATGGCCTCGCCATGCCCATCGACCCCACTGGCTTGGGTGGAGAGGGGCGGAGAGTGTGGTAGGAGCCACGCTTTGGGGGCACGAAGCATGGCTATGACAGGGAGGTCTGGGGAAGTGACTGAGGGGGACGCCTCCCTGGGGGCCGTGCTGGGGCCCTCCAAGGGGCTGGGAGGCAGAGCAGTGGCCTCCAAGGGGGACTGGGGCAGGTCAGGGGTGGCTGGCCTCACACTGAGGCCCTTGGCTTCTTCTAGCTCCAGGCCAAAGGCCCTGCTGGGGCCTGGGATGCTGGGTGGGACCACAGTTGGGGGCCACAGCCAGGGCTCTGGGGGGCTCCTGCCACCAGGGGAACCTGCAACAATATCAACGATAGCAGTTGTAGTCATCTCTTGGCAGATCCTTTGTTGTTTCTCCTTGGCCCCAGGCCCAAGTTAAGGGGGGCTTCTGAGGCTTGTTGAGGCCAGGGAGCTGGCTGGGATTCAGAGCCTCCTCCCCAGTCCCCCTTGGGTCCCCAAGCAGGTCCCCCTCCCCCTGAGTCCCACTCACCAGCTCCAGGCACATCCACCTCATTGGTCAGCACCACCCAGGGGCTTTGGCTCCGGCCACTCCCTGTGGCGTCTGCGGCTCCCACAGCCAGGGGAGGCTCCACGTGATTTCCAGCCTCTGGGGCTGGGGGCCGGGCACTGGCCTTGAGCACCCCCTCCGGCCCCGGCTGAGGTTCCCGCTGCTGGAAGTGGCGCCCATTCAACCCTTTAAAACGCTCTTTCCTCGTGGGCGTGGGCCCAGCTGAGGCCACCTCTGTGGGCACACCTGCCACTGTGCCTGCTTCTGTGCTGCTGGGACTGGGGGCCACCATATTCAGCCACTCCTCTTCAACCTCCAGGGCAGGCGTCGAGGCTAGTGTGGGACCCCCAGGGGCAGAGCTACGGGCCTCTTGAGACTCCTGCTTCTCTGCCGAGCTCACAGGCTCTTCCTCCCCACTGGACACCAGACGCTCTTTGAAGTCTGAGGTGACCACC
This sequence comes from Smutsia gigantea, assembly GCA_032199065.1. NCBI lineage: Eukaryota > Metazoa > Chordata > Mammalia > Pholidota > Manidae > Smutsia > Smutsia gigantea. The sequence continues at coordinate 119,451 of JAVSCE010010739.1, read as the reverse complement.
TCCTCCTCCCCCAGGCGGGGCTCCATTTCTTGGACTGGGGGCCATTCTGCAGACAGAATCTCCCCCTCATCCCCAGATGAGGGAATCTCTGGGTCTCCATGTGGTGGTGTGGGGTGATGAGCTGTGGGAGAAAGCAGAAGAGGCTGTGTGAGGCGCAGCAGTTGGCTGGGAAGTTCAGCCTGAAGTCTACCTGCCTTTCAGCATGCTGCAGCACCTCTGTATCTCCCTCTCTGTGCCCTTCTGTCTCTTTGGGTGATGTCTGGGGTTCCCCAGAGAGATAAGTACAAAGTTATTACCCCCACTGTCCAGGCTGGGGCCCACTGTCAAAGTCAGAGTCAACTAGTCAAGAGTGAAGAGACAGCTTGACTCGCTAGCGAATCTCAGGCAGTGGCCAACTCTTATGTGGCAGGTCAGATCTGGGCCATGGCTCCTACCGTGGGAGAGAGAATGCCTAATAGGCGTGGCCTTCCTATGAAGGGATTTCTTCTTTACCCCCTTACACTTAAGACTTAGCTCCTTGGTGGTGTCTTTTGCCATTTCTGAGTCTGTGGCCCCACCCCAGGGGCGAGGGTAGTCCAGGGTGCTGTCCCTGGGTATATGGCCTTGCTCAGGGGTCGTGGCTAGTCGAGGCATCCCTTCCTCCCCAAGGTTGGCTTGTGGGCGTGGCCCCAGGTAAGATAGGCTCCATCCCGGGGCTTGTCTTTCAGAGACCTCAGGAGATATAGCCCACCCCCTAAACAGGACTTCCCCGCCCGAGTTTGGCTTCCTGTGGGGTTGGGTTCCTCTCCCGCCCGCGCCCGCGCCCCCGCCCCTGCAAGGCTCCTAAGAAAGTAAATATCTTGTGAGGCGTGGCCTTCGCTCGAGGGCGTGGCCTATCGTCGAGCAGATTTCCACTTTTCTCTCCCCAGCCTGGCCTCTGCACAGCTCCCAGGGGCGTGGCCTTTACCCAGTCGCACGCTCTCAGGGGGCGTGGCCTCAACGCACCTCGGAAGCAGTAGGCGTCGTAGCGCGCTCCGGGCGCCGGGAAGCCCGTGCGGTTGGCGAAGCGGTACACGGTGCGCACTCCAGGGGCTGGGCCGCCGCAGCGCCGGCGCGGTGTCTGGATCGGGTAGCGCACGCTGCCGTCGGCCAGCCAGCCCGGGTCGCACTGGTCCAGGCCCTCGTGCCAGGCCAGGTGCAGCTGTCCCACCGAGGCGAGCACGGCGCCCTGACGGCGACACTGGACACGCGCGCCGGCCAGCGTCAGGCGGCGGGCCGGGCCCACATAGAAGACCTCGCCTGCGGGAAGGCGCGGGCGGAGGTCAGAGGACTGTCAGCCCTCCCCGGGAGCCCCGGACCGGGGACCCACTCCAAATACCCTAAACGAGGTGGCGACAGCTGCAAAGCTGTGCACCAGAACATCGCTGTTACCTCTCACGCATTGCTAAGATGAAAGTGAGCTTTGGCTTCTTTTTACAAATCAGGTAACTCAGGCCCCTGAGCGAGTGGGGCTTCAGAGAGGGAGGGGGGCTAAGGGAGGGAACACAGAGGAGGAGACAGTGGGAATTGGGGAGGAGGAGAGGCTCAGAAATGGAGAGGGGCTCATGGAGAGGAGGAAAACTCTGAGAAAGGGTGGGCCCAAGTCTTGACTGCAGATTTAGACAGGGATGAGACGTTCAGTTAGGCAAGGACTTAGTGGGGCTGTAACGGGCTCAGGGAAGGTTGGCGGAGGTCCTGCCAAGCCCAGACTTACCCCCCAGCTCCCGGGCAAAGCAATACACGTCATAAAGTTCCCGTGGGTCTCGCCTCCCATAGCTTCTCACCCCTGGAAGGCTGCTACGGTCACCATAGCAACCGGGACGGGACTGGGTGATGGGATACCTGACAAAAGAAGGAAGGGGTCCCTCTCAGATGTGTGCTCCTGACCCCCCCCCCCCGCCAAGGACCATCTTTACGCAGACGGGCTGGCTCCCTATCGTCCCACCCTGTGTACCCCCTCACCGAACAGTGCGGTCAGACAGCCAACCAGCATCACAGTTGTCAAAGCCATCCTCAAAAGCAGCCTGTAGATGCCGCGGGGCTGCAATGATGGCCGAACTGAGATGACAGGCCTCCTGGGCCTCAGCAAAGGTCAGCGCATAGCGATCCTGGGCTGCCCGGTAGTGGAACACAACACCTGTGGGGGGACATCCAGGATAGGGGCTAATTTATGCTGGAATCTTCAAGAACAGGCCTCCCTCTTGCAGAATGTCCCCTCCCTCCCCCAGTCCGATAATGAGACCTGCTGTATTATACTACCCTGTATCACATCCATTTACTCAGCACCAGGCACAGCTCTAGGGCGATGGGGAGTGAAACTGGTATGTCCTCATTTAACAGATGAGTAAATTGATAGCAGTGACCCTAAAGACTAGAATCTGTCAACTAGTTACTCTGTAAAAGTGAATTTGTAAGCATTATCTCACTGAAATCTTGCATTTTTCCCATTTCCACAGGAGGAAACTAAGGCTCAGAGAGGTTGAGGGATGTCCAGGACCACACAGCAAGGATGAGAATTCATATCCAGAAAGTTTTGACTCCAAGCATAGCGCTCTTCATGCCCAGGGTTATAGGTAGTGGAGGTGACAGGAGTGATGAAGAGTGAGAGAGAAATTGCGCTTTAAGAATTAAGTACATGCACTGATAGGAGAAGCATGGGCAACAACAGGAGATCGGATGTGGTTTTTGCCCAGCCTGCGAATGGAGTCACAGAAGGCTCCCTGGAGGAGGTGAGATGTAAGCCAGGATGTGAAGCATCACTGATAGGTTTCCTGTGACTCAATTGTGATTTAGAGATGAAATAAATGGACAAGAGCAAGACAAAGGAATGAAGTACTTTGCTGTATCCTATCTAACGGAGAGCTCCCAGGACACACAGCAGCTGGCTCTGTCCCCAGCACTGTGCTGGCAGGTGGTAGGTGGTCAGTAAATGTTCAGCTGAATAAATGAACAAACCCAGAGGTGGCATTCACTTCCTTCACCACTTACCAGTTTTCTTGGAGGTTTATCGGTTTTGAGAAGTGAGACCTTGGAAAGGGGATGATTGGTTGATGCAATAGTGAGGCAGGGACTTGCCCACGGCCAAAACAGGTTAAGGGAAATTGACTTCCCAGCAGAGTCCACAGGATATTTTCCACACAGTCCTTTCACTGAATTATTTTTCAAATACTGAGCATCTGCTGTGTGCCATGCCCTGTTGGAGGACTTTGCTTTAACAGTTAAAAAAATGTTTTTTGTGCCCTGTTCATCTTGATCAGTTAGGAAAACAAATTACACTGGATATTTCAGCAGAAAGAATTTAATACAGGAATTGGCTAAGCAGGTATTTGAGGACTGTTATTTACTTAATATATATTTTCAGCTGCCTGTTTAAAAAGAGCCTTACTCTTTGAAAACAAATTTATTGTAAAAGGAAATGTGTATTCCCATTTTAAATAGAAAGCCAATATCCTTTGCCTTATGTGAAAGTAGGGAGCCATGGAGTGGACTTTAAACAAGGTTATAAAATCCTGGGAAACCCTGTGGTCCATGAGACTGAGCCAGAAAGAAGTTCTTAGCTGGTGGAGACTTTTTTTCACGACTTTATCAGAAGAATTTAAAGGGAATCACTGTTCAGGGAGTGATTTCTAAGGTGGCATTGAGTGGGAGGGTTTCAGGCTCAGCCCCTCCCCCCAGCAGCCTTGGCCCTTCCCCTGCCCCCAACTGACCTGTCACCTCCAGGGGCACCAGATCCTGCTCATCATCGATGTCCTTCACCACCTGGCAGCGGTAGAGCCCGGAGTCGCTGGCTCTCAGCGGTCCCAGGAGCAGCGTCGCATTGGCCCGGTGCCGGGGGTAGGCGGGCAGTGACACGCGTCCCTGCCAGCCCTTGGCCACTCGAACCACATTGTCCTTGGCCACCAGGATGGGCACGTCCTGCCGCTGGCCTGATGCAGTCCGCACCTTGGTCCACTTGACTCGAGGGGCTTCCCGGGCTGCACTCAGCCATGGCTGCAGGGTGAAGAGACAGGGAAGAGCCACCAGCTCCGCCAGTGCAGCCCGTACCGACCCAGACCCCACCTTCTGCATGCGGAGCCCCTTCTCGGTGGTGGCAGCTGCGGTGGTGGCGTCCTGTGTGCCTGGGGTGGAGAAGGCAGAGAGAGGGCCTGACTCAGAGGCAGGACCAGCACAGACTGCTATTTCCCTCCCTTTACGGAAAGGAGGCTGAGCCTGGAGAGGTTAGGCTGTCTACACAACATAACACAGAGTACGCATCCCAATCTGTGAGCAGAAGAGGAGTAATGGGGTCAGATCCCTTCACGGTTCTGCCTCCACTTGAAGTCCATATCCTGGAGGCCAGGGATTTGACTCTGTGTCCCTCACTCACTTGTGTGGCATGGGAAAGTCACTTTTCTCCTCTGAGCCATAGTCTCTCCAAAAGTTAAGTGAGAGGCAGCCACTGGAAGGGAGATGGTGTGTGTGGAGTACCTTCTATGATTTTCATAACCACCTCTAGCCATGTCTCATCCTTTTTTGGAGGGGGTTGAGGAAACGGGGGACCAGAGACATCATTTTGCTTGCCTGTGAGCAAACTGTACTGGGCCCATAGAGCAAACCAGGAGACATTTCTAAAGCCTGAGCTTTTGACCACCCTTGGAGAGACTCCAGAGAAAGGCATACCAAACCTTTATTGCCAGTGCCCCACCCATGGCAGGCATCACTAATCAATCTCTGCATGATTCTCTTTTTTTCTCTCTCTTTAGCTCATCTCAGCAAAACAGTGAGAGGCGGGAATCTCCAGCCTCTACTGGCAATGACTAAAAATAACCTTTCAGGTGTCCTGTTCTCTTTTGACTGTTCAAAAGCCTTTTTCATCTATTCTCATTTTATTTTCTAGACCAAGCTGGGTAACCAGCAGGATAAGGCTTGCAAGTTAAAAAGCTGCCCCATCTTGTCAATCCCCCAGAATCCAACCTTTCCCACCCAATAAGCCAACTCACCCTGCTCCCCTGCCACAAAGACCAGCATCCAGAGCATGAGGAGGCCTGAGGCCCAGACAGATGTGGCCCCCATCCTGGATCTGGAATGAGACGGAGAAGGAGGGGTGAATACAACACCCACTCCCAGAGAATAGACTTGGAAGGACCGAGGCTCCCCACTCTACAGATACGGAAACAGGGGCTTAGAGAGGCTGGTATGCCACTCAAAGTCACACAGTCAGTAAGCAAGAGCTGAGCCAGGATCCAAGCCCAGGACCAGCTGACTTCAGAGCCCCAACAGGAAAGTCTCATGGTCAGAAGCATGGTGCTGGAGTGACTCAGACCTGGGGTTGCCTCTCTGCCTGTTCCTTGCTGTGTGACCTTGGATGAGTAGCTTAGCTTCTCTGTGCCTCACTTTCTTTGTAGGTCAGATGGGGATAAAATCTAGAAGTCAGAAGGAATAGATGAGTCCATACAGTCAATACATTTAAAATGCTTAGAGATGCCTAGGATGAAGGAGTAAATTTTAGCTGTTGTTATTATTACTGATCCTAATACAGCCAAGATCAAAATCCCATTTTTCAGCTTCGCTTCCCCAATCAGACTGAGGGCTCCTAGAGGGCAGCAGCCAGTTCCAGTCTGCCAAGGGTTCCCAGTCCTGGCAGCAGTCTGGCTTCCAAGCCAGCTTTTAATCTGGGTTTGCTGACTGACACGATTCTCAGATTCAATTCCAGGATCTGGCTGTTGCTAAGATTCTATTCTTGGTTTCCGGGATTTTTAAGGAACTGCCAAGTCCCAGCTGAAGGAAGGGGCCTCGCCCCTGCCCATCCCATCCTCCCCCTGACTTCACACTGCCTGGCTGAGATGCCTCCTGGTCCACAGAGACACCCCAGGTGCCTGTCAAGTCTTCTGTAGGGGTTGTGGCCCCTCCCCAGAGCCTCCCATCCCTCTGGATACACCCCCACAGTGGGGCTCAGGAGGTGGGCCAGAGGGGAAGTTAGAGCATCACCTACAAACCCAGCTTATTGCACCCTCACCCCAATAAAATAATAGCCCTAAGGAGGAGACTATGGATGGAGTCCAGAATAGGAGGGCGTGGGGGCTAGCTGGCCCTCTCCTCAGTGCCCATTCCCAGCTGCCCCTGGCTCCTGTGGAGAGGGACCTGTCCGAGGTGCTGAACTCGGGGGCAGCAATGCGCCCTCTTGGTCTCCTTGCCTTCTCTGGTAGCACCCAGGGGCCCAGAGAGGGTTAGTGGTTTGCCTAGAACTGCACAGCAGGACAGAGGCCAGGCCTGGGACTGTGCCCCCAACTACCAACTTGTAAACCTCAGCAACCTCTGTCTGCGTCCCAGGCTGTCTTCATTTCTCCCCCTTGGAACCCTGAGCAAGTGTGGGGTGTCCTGATGGCTGTTCAAGGCCTGGCTGAGTATGAGGATGGGACAGGACTCTGGGTATTAGAGGGTGGGGCAGGAGAGCTTTCAGAGGAGGTGAGTTGAGAAGTCTCACACACACACACACACACACACACACACAATACACACACACAGTATATGGTTAAGAGCTCAGGCTACATCCAGATAATCTAGCTTTAAGCCCTGCCTCTACTTCCTACACATTTCATGAGCCCAGACAGGCTGTTTCATCACTCTGTGCCTCAGTTTCCCCACATGTAAAATGGGGATCACCCAGACCATATCTCATAGGGTTACAGTGAGAACACAACGAGCTGAGACTTATGAAGTCCTAGAAATGTTAACTTAAAAAAAATAACAGCTTTTTGTATCCAGAACCTCATGTACACACCCAAATACACAGAGAGGACCCAATATAATGACAGACACAGCTTCAGGTGCAGCGCCCCCACGCGCACACGTCCTCCCACACGTACTTGGTCCCCTCCTCTTGCACTCTCACACACTGACACCTCTTTTAAAATACCTCCTGCCCAGGGCCACCAGAGGTGAGCATTTTACACAGCTGTCTGGGGCTCGTCCCCTCATGAATAATGCACGAGCCTCATGCATATGCAAGCCGGGGCCAGCGGGGCTTTGGGAGCAGGGGCTGCCTGAAAGGAGTGTGTTTGTGTGTGTGTGTGCACGCACGCACACACACAATACGTGCATGTGTGTGTGTCTCTCCTTCACACCCACCTCTTGATTCAGTGGGCACTGAATGAAGATGAGTTTGCCAGCAGGCTTTTTTATGTGTTTGTGCCCGGGTGTGCACCAGGTGCTGTGTCCAGGCAAGGATGTCCATGTCCATGAGGTTGTTCCTGTGATGTGTGGATGTATGCATGGGTCCGCAGCAGCTTTGTGTAGTGCGTGAAGCGTAGGGGACCTAGTGTGATCTCTGGATGTGTGGGTCCAGGTGCCCCTCGGCAGGGGCTGTGAGCACATGCTTTTGTTTCTGGCCTGGGAGTCAGGGTATATTTGTGTGCATGGGTGTGTACATGAAACTCTTCAGAGAAAGGAAGCCAGGCTCAGTAAACCATCCCAGGCTGCCCTTTAGGGACCTGAGCCGCCTGCCAACATTTCCCTCATTAGCTCCCTCTGACTCTGCACACAGACCACATCTCACACCCCCATGCCTGGATCCACACTGCCAATCACACGGAGAGAGCCCTTGCTGTACTCATAGGACATACACGCAGCCACACACCCCAGACTCAGAGGCTGGGAGACTCACACGCAAACAGATTCCCAGTGACATTAACAAAGAGAGACAATATGGGCACTTCCAAGGCAGGCAGCATGTCTTCTGCACAAAGACACACACCCAGTCTCAGGATCCCCACATCAACCCCTCGATGAGGCCACACTGTCAGACATAGCTCCTCACGCACACTCACACACAGCCATGCCAGCCCCTGGCACAGACCAGGCTGGATAAATGGGGCTTGGTGACTGGTAGGCACACATCATTTGCCACCTGGTGACATGGCCCCTGGCACAAGTTTCCTGACAAAGACCCGATCTCGGTCACATTAGACTCACAGAAGACCCCTGAGCCCCCTGTGGGCACAACCCTCTCCCAGCATGGGGTAGACACTCGCACACAAAGCCCCCACCTTCTGGGGTTGGGAGCACCTTCCATCGGGAATGTCCACGCCTGAGCAAAAGGCTTCTGGGTTCTGGGGTCCCACATTCTGGCCACCCCTCTCTCCCCACCCTTCCTCCACGTCCCCCGCTGGGGAGCAGTGCCAACCCTCTCCTCAGCCTGGCTGGCTCCCATCAATGCTGCCGAGAGGAACAAAGCCCCGCGTGCAGGAATGGGGGTCGTTCCTGTCCAGGCTGGGGAACCAGCCTCCCACTTCCCAGCGCCTGTGCCCCCAAAGCAAGCAGCACTTCCACACGCATCTACAGGGACAGATGGAACTGAAGAGGGGAGGTTGAGGTCTGTGTCTTATTGTGAGGATGCGGTCAGAGGGGAAGGTGCTGGGGGTGCCCCCTTCTTGGGATTGGGTGCCCCTCGGAGGTCCTGATCCATGACTGGGGCTTTAGAGAGCTCCCACCCAGCATTCACCTAGGAGACCATGTGTGCCCCTTGGAAGAAGGGAGAACACCCCAACTCCAGGTCCGAGGGAGCGCAAGGACCTTGGGGTGGAGCCCCCCTGCAGCCTCCTCCCTGAGTTAGGATGTGGCGACAGGATCAGAGCCGACAGGAGAGGGAGACCACAGGGCGCCCCTTCCCCGCGGCCGCTCACTCTCCGCACAGACCCTCTTCCGTGATCTGGGTGCCCCCTCCCTGCTGCGGTCCAGCCCAGAGTCCTCCATTCATCTGCAAATTGGGAATCCCCGCTTAAAATCCTGGGGTGTCTTAGCTCAGACCCTGGGGTATCCTGTTCTGGAGTCCTCCATACAGTATCTGGGTGTTCCCCTTTTCTCTCTGAACTCGGGGTGCCCCTTCCTTAGCGTTCGTTCCCAGTGTTCCCCCCAGTTCTGAGACCCACCCCCAGCTCGGCTTCCTCCCCACCGTGGGGTCATCTCCACGTTCCCCGGATAACCTTACCCTCAAATCCGCGTCCCCGTGACATTGCCAAGCCCCCTCCCAGTTTGCGGTTTCTCTCCAACCCGGGACTCCCTTCCCCCCTCGGCCCCCCTCCCTATTCTGGGGCTTCTATCTGATCCCGGGCCCCCTCCCCAATCCAGGGCTCTGTCTGTAATCCCGAGGACCTCTCCCCCCATCGCAGACCCCTCCCCACGGCGGACCCCCACCTGACTCCTAGCTCGGACGCATGCCGGGCGGTCCCCAGGCACAAAGGACTCAGCTCGGCTCGCTCTCAGCGCCGGGTCCAGCCCCTGCGCCCTGCGCTCCGCTCGCCCCAGCGCCGCCTCAGCGCTTATAAAGGGGCCGCGGGGCTGCTCCGCGCATGCGTCCCTGACAGCCTCGGCCGCCTGAAAAGCTGGGGGTGGGGGGCGCCTCCTGCCTAAAACCCCCTATTCATTCCTTGGAGCACTTACGCCAGCAGGGGAGGACTGCCCCTGATTTTCCCTCCTTCAATCCCCCAAAAGCCACGTTAAGTATCTTCAGGTGCTCCGTGGTGGGGCCTGCCCCGTCTTACAGATGCAGAAGCTGAGCCCCAGAGAGGTGAAGTGGCTCCAAAGGGCACGCAGAGGGGAAGGGCAGAGCTGGGAATGACGCCCCTGGCCTGTCGGACTCTCCAGGGCTCACATGGGAACAAGTTTTGGTTACAATTGACTGTTTTATCCCACGTATAAAGAGGGAAAGCAGAGGCTCAGAGAAGCTAGGAAGATCTCTGGGTCACACAGCTGACAAGGGGCTCACAGGGTGGGAGCCCAGGCGGTTCACACCCCAGAGCTCTTTGCACCAGCTCCAGACATTCATTCATGCCTGCATCCGATCAACATGTATGGAGCACCTGCTGGGGACCCAGTAATGTCCTGGGAATAGTTTTGCTTTGGGCAGGCGGCCGGTGTGTTTCTTTGCAGGGAGGATCCATTCCAACCTTGAAAAACCTAGATATGTACAACGGAATACTATTCAGCCATGAAAAGGAATGGAGTACAGATACACCATACCACACGGATGAATCTTGAAGACATCATGCCCAGTGAAAGAAGCCAGACACAAAAGGCTACAGTATGATTCCATTTCTATGAAATGTTCAGATTAGACAGATCTAGAGGCAGAAAGCAGATTAATGATTATTAAGGGTTGGGAAGGGGGAATGGGGGGTGATGACTCATGGGGACAAGGTTCCCTTTGGAATGATGGGAATGTTCTAGAACTAGATCTTGGTGGCAGTTCACAATAATGTGAATATAATTAATGCCACTGCATTGGGTACTTTAACATGTTTTATGTTCTGTGTATATTACCACAATGAGAAATGGAAATGAGGAGGACAGAAGCTTAAAGAGGTCAGCTCCTTCCCCCAACTTCCTTCCCACAACCTTGGTTGTGGTTTCTCAGGGCTGAGAAGGGGCTGTGCGGGCCGAGGGTCTGTGCACTCTGCCCTGTGTCTGCACCTGTGTGTGTGTGTGTGTCCCTGAGGGTGGGTATTAGTCTGGTGGGGGGGACCTACAAACAGGGGACAAGATGGTATCCGCAAGATTACCAAAGAGCAGGTAGAAATGAGTGAAGGATGAGGGAACACCCCAGAGAAGCAATATCACTGTATGTGTCATTGTCTCATGCGTGGGGACCCAGCCTGGTCCGGGGGAGATGAGTGGTGGCATTTGGGGCTGAAGTGACCCATGGAGGAGCTATGCTTACTGTCCAACTCCTTGTCACAGAGGAGGGACGGTCAGGGATCACATGGATGTGAGTATCTGCAGGCATGGGGAGGCGTGCCAGCATCCTAGCGGGGGGGATGGGGGTCTAGGTGTGGTTGTGGGACGTGTGTAGGAGCTGAGCGGCTTGGCTTCCTTGAGTCCAGGGTTCAAAACCCCTCTCTGTCGCTCCTAATTGAGTGACTAGGGGCCAGCCTTTTTGTCGTCTTCCTATACCTCAGCTTCTCCTTCTAAATCGCGGTAATTAAGAGTCTCCACCTTACAGGGTTGCTGGCAAAATGAAATGGGAAGAGGGGGGCTGCTAACATGGCATTGCCCATTTTCCGGCTGGGGAAACTGAAGCTCCAGGGGACAGGATGACCTGCCTCAGGTTGCAGTGTGGGCAGGGACCGAGGGGGGCCCAGGTCTGGAGCCTCAGAGCCAAGCTGACCTCTACCCCTGACTCCCCTCCATCTTTCCACACCCCCTCCTCTCCAGCTCCTGGTCCCCTGGCTGGTGCCAGGGCTGAACTTAGAGGTGCTGGCCTGGGGCCCGGGGGTGGGGTGTTGCTGGGGGCTTGAATAAGGCAGCCTTGCCTGGGAATCTGCTGGGCTCAAAGAGCTATTTATAGGCCTGCACTGGGATTGGCCAGCTGCCCCCACCAGCCCCCAGTGCCTGCTCTGTCCCCCAACACTGGGGCCTGGGCCAGGATGCTGCAGCAAGTTGCGGGAGGGGTAGAGGAGGGAGCTAGAGAGCTAGAGCAGGAGTAGGGGGGCTGGACCCTCCAGGAGAACCTGGTCTCAGGGGCAGACAAAGCACCTCTCAGCATAACCAAGGTGACACACAGCCATGGCACATGCAACCACTCTCACATCTGTCACACTCATCGCCAACGACCACAGACACACAGTCACATCCCAGACACACTTTGACAGCACAGGCGGCTCATACATAACCAATGCGGCAAGGCACACGTAAGTCACACAGGCCACACACACCTCGCCTGGTCAAACCCAAGTCAAGCCTGCTGAGCAGCCCAGCTCCCAGCTGTGAGACGGCCGCACCTGGAGTCCCTCCACGCTCACACCCACCCCTCAGCCTTCCTGCGGCCACAAACAGCCCATATTTGTCCCATGTTGTTCACACCCAACCACATCTACAGCCACGGCTGGGCACCCTCACGGGGCACTATGTTACCAACCAGGAGATGTACAGTCCTTCTGGGACCACACTCATAACACACTATTCATGCTTACCGCTCAACATGCCCCATCGTGGCCCAGTGTTCTGAGCTCACCTCAGTCCCTTGATGCCTGGACATCCTCTCCCATTGTCACCTCCAGTTACCCAGGCTCCCAGGCTCGCCTGCTGCCGGGACTGACGAGTCCAGTTGGCACTGGGTGAGCATCTGTCTACTCTGAGCCAGGCCCTGCCAGATCCAGGCAGACTCTGGAGGATAAATCAAACCCAGGCTGCCCCAAAGGGGGCTGCCAGCTCCCCACAGACTCTCCAGGCTGGGGCTTTGGGGCAACCATCACGCTTATTCCCTAAGGGAAAACTGGGGCTCAGAGCTCTCTGAGGGCCTTTGTCTGCCCCACTTCTGGACAACAAACTCATGGGAAGTGGGACCTGTTTTCTCCCACGGGCAGGGCTGCTTCCCCAGAGAGTCCCCGCTGACCCATACTTGCTGTGTGGCAAAGCAAATCCTTGACCCTCTCTGAGCCTTCCCTTCCTGACAAAGCAAAACTCAGCTCAGTGCAGGAAACTCCAGAATCAGACTGGGGTTTGGGTCCTGGTCCCCCTGGGTGACCTGAACTCAATGACTACTTTACTGTGCCTCAGTTTCCTTCAGCAAACCAGAGGTGCAACTCCTGACTCTTCTAGAGCTCCCTCTGCCCCATCTTCTGGGGGCACTGGGGAGGGAGTGCCTGCCTAGTCTCTCCCCTCTCAGCCAAATGAATGGGCCACTTTTGGCTGCTCTGCTGGGAGCTTAGAGCTGCTAATTCCCTGGAGAAACAGGAGGTTCTTTCATGCCCAGGCGCCAGTGGGGTGAGGAGGCGGGGAAAGGGTATGGAGCTGGCCTCGTCCCAGTGGGCAAGATGGCTCCATGCCAAGACCAGGAGTGGCATGAGGGGTTCTGGGGCCATGCCTGTCTTCTCTGGGGGACCTTATCAGAGTAGCTGTAACATGGAGGTGACACAGAAGGTTTAGGAGCCAATGGATGGAGACAAAACGTGGCTTCAAGTCAAACACAGGATGGGCTGTCAACAAAGGTCAGCCACTATTGTTACGAGTCAATATGAAGACCCCAGTTAATACTCCAGCATACCTATAAATAGAAATCCCTCCACTTCACAGATGGGGAAACTGAGGCTAAGAGAGGTCAACATGCTTGCCCAATATCACAAAGCCAGTGAGTGAGCGGCCCAGTCAGTATTTGAAATGCATGTGGCCCTCCATGGGTGTGTGTGTGTCCCCATGCTCTTCCTAACTTCCTCTGGAGGTGGGGAGGTGTTGTTTGCCACCCCCAGCCCTGGCTCTGAAACCGGCAAGTCAGGTCTGGATGGCAACAGGCCATGAATTTTTGCAGGAAGTCCTGGCAGACAGGGGCTGATGGGGCAGCCCTTCCGCTGGTGTCCCAGTTTCCCAGCCAGCCCCCTTCCTGGAGTGGGCTTAGGCAGACGCTAGCAGGATGCCAGGAGGACTATTTCCCCAGCCCTTGAAGAAAGGGGCTGGATCCCAGGCCATTCAGCTAAAGCCAGGAACTGCAGCCTCCTGCCAGTGGTTGATCTGTCTCAGAACTTTCCATTCCTGCAGATGGCATAGTGTCCCGCCTTTTCTCAAACACCTTCCCCAGACTGCTCCAGGCCCAGCAGGATCTGGCTCCACATATTTTATTCAAATTCATGTTCTTTCACCCAACCAGGCCTTTACTTATGCTGTCCTCCCTGCTTGGATACCACCTGCCCCAGATTTTTCTCTCTGGTGAATTCCTGCCCACTCATTAAGGTGCAGGGAAAATACTCCCTTCTGAGAAGTGTCCCTCCAGGTAGAGCCCCTGCTCCGCCAGTCCTCTCTCTCTCTCTGGCTCAGCCCTGGCCCCATGGGGCTGGGAGGTTGTGTGTGAGTAGCTCTGTCTTACCCAGATTGGGGGCTCCTCAGTTACGGGGCTGGAACTGAGGTTTCTTACAGTCCCTGGAACCACCCACACAGGACTGGGCAGTAACAGAGGCAAGAGTTTAGTGAATCAGGAAACCAAATCTTTTAGCCTGGTATCTGAGGCTTTGTGTAATGTGGTATGGCAAACTCCTGTTCACCCTTCAAAACCCACATCACATACACCATCCTCCAAGAAGTCTGTCCCAGGCAACAATCACTGGGAGGGCGGATTCGGAGGCCAGGTCTCCTGTGTCCCAGGCAGGACAGGACTCCGTGTACTTGCAACATAAAGGCCTCTTCCTCAACTTTTCCTTGGCCTCTTCCTCAACTTTTCCTTGGCCTCAGAGAAGCAGTGAGGTGCAGGGGTTCCCAGGTTGCATAAAGAGTTAAGGAATGGATTTGGCAGACTTTCCCAGTAGTAAGACATCATTATAAGAAGACTCTCAGACTTCAAAAACAGTGCTTTATACCGGCGGGCACCAAACGTCAACGCCCCACGCGCATTCAGCCCAAATTCCTCCGCCGCCAAAAGAAACGCAATCCCTGGATACGGGGCCTTTAAGAGGCGGGCACGGAGGGGCGGGGCTCAAACCAAAACCCCGCCCGGGGAGAGGGCTGGGCGGGCCTGAGTCACCCTGCGCATGCGCGCTGGCCACGCGGTTCCGGGTTCGGCTTGGGGTTTCCCCAGTTTTTCGCAGATAACTTGAGGTTCGGAGAGGGAGCGACCGCCCCCGATACCTACCTACTGTTTCCCTTTCTTGGGCCCACTGTGAAAGGCCTGGCGTCGGACCGCTGGCAGTTTCCCCGAAATCCCCAATCTACAACCAAGGGGACTGATCGAGGCAACATTGAGGACTGGAGCGGGCGCGGCAAGGACGAGTCCGAGCCCGTGGCGCAGGCGAAGGCGTGCAGACTTAGAGGCGTGGACGGGGTCGCGCCGCTCGGGGTTCGAGCCGAGGGGGCTCCCAGCCCAGCTCTGCGAGGCCTTGTAGAGAGGCGAGATGGCCCACTCTTTGGTTTGTGGGGAGACAGTGACCAGGTGAGAGCCGGGGAGACGGGGTGTGTGAGGGGGGTGGGCGTGGCCCGTGGCCTGGGGTTGAGCCCCTCGTAGACAGAGCTGGGGGGCCGGGGGAAGCCGGTGGTGAGGAGCGGACGACCTCAGCCGCGCTCCTCACCGAGACCCTGGTACCTCCAGGGTGAGTTCGGTGCTGAATCGCAACACCCGGCAGTTTGGAAAGAAGCACATGTTTGACCAGGACGAGGAGACGTGCTGGAACTCGGACCAAGTGAGGCACCTTCTCCTGGGCCCTCCCTCCGCCCCTTGAAACTCAGATTAAGGGGCCCAGGCTTTTTTGAGAACTTCAGGAGCTCTGGCTGGGCACAGGGAGGGAATGTGCCCAGTGTCCCGCCCGCTCCAAATCAGCTGCGCTGCAGGGCTCTGAGCCCAGAGTGACAGTGGGCTTGTTTTCCTGTCTGCTTCCAGGGCTCCTCCCAGTGGGTGACCCTAGAGTTTCCCCAGCGCATCTGTGTTTCACAGCTACAGATCCAGTTCCAGGGGGGCTTCTCCAGTCGCCGGGGCCGCCTGGAAGGTACTGGAAGGCCTTGGAAGGTGGGGGCTTGGGGAGTGCGTGCCCGCCTCACAGTCTGTCCCTCCCTGGCTGCAGGTTCCCAGGGGAGGGAGGCGCTCACTGAGATTGTGGACTTCTACCCTGAGGACAACAACTCACTTCAGATATCCTGCTGGCCTCTGGGGTAGGGAGGTCTGTGTCTCTGAGAGCTGGGGGCCCTGGCCTGTGACCTTGCCTAAGTGGCCTCCAGGCCTCTCTTGGCTTCATTTGTAAAATAGGCTGATGATAACCCGTTCTGGACAAGAGCTTTGGAGGGGCCCGTATCACACCGGGTTGCCTAGCACACTGATGCTGTCTGACCAGGGCTGGCAGGTGGGGAATGATGAGCCCCCATTTACCTTGACTGCCTGTGCTTACACCTTCCTGGTGCCAGCTGCCAAGGTGGACCGGCTGAGAGTGACATTTGAGGACGCCACAGACTTTTTCGGCCGCATGGTCATCTACCACCTGCGGGTGCTGGGGGAGAAGGCGTAAGGCCACAGGAGGCTGCCTTCTCCAGGAAGCCTTGGGAAGCATAGCAGTGTCTTCAAGTTCTGCACAGAAGGTTTATTGGTTCCTCCTTGGAAGGGCGCCCTCCCACCGTCTGTCCAGGAGCTGCCTTTGAGGCCAGTTCTGGGTTCCCCCAGCTCTGGGTCAACCATTTTGTTCCCTGAGTGTCTGAGTCCCTGGCAGGTGGCCTTCACTCGGGATCAGTGGGTACCAGGTTGCTCTGGAAAAGCTTGAGGATGTGGTTCTCGATCACCTGTTGCACTGGAAACAGGACAGGGACAAGGTGGGCCATGAGTTGAGTGGAGGCTGCGGAGACACAGGCCCATGGTATGTCAGCTGGGGTGTCCTACCCTGAGAACTGCGCTCTCCCCTTGGGATGAACAGGGGCATCCCGGCCCTGGGACCTGGGTGGAGGACGCACTTCATACCTGGGGACGTCCATATCCTTCCCAAGCACAGCTGGAAAGGCTGAGGCCCCCATCTCAGGAACCTCAACTTCCCCTAAGTTTGTAAAAATGTATTTCTAGAAGCTTTGCAGAATCACAAAAATCTTTCTTAAAAACTGACAAATTGTGATTTTTATGAAAGATGGGAGGGGCTGTGGGGAATGAAAACTTCTGGCCGAAATATAATAAAACTCTGAGGAGGAGGGGAGAGTTCTCAAGCTCTCAAACCCCCCATGGCCCCAGGCTGTTGGATCTTTTAGATCTCCCCATTTTGTGAAGGGAGACATGCAGAAAACCAGGGCCTGCCTATCGCCCCTGCTCACACCCTCCTCCACCAGGGAGAGGGGCTGGCCTCCAAGGCCATGTGCAGGGTGGCCTGGCCCCCTCCTTGGTGTCTGTGTCCTGCCAGGCCTTTGCAGGTGCTATTCCTCCAGCCTGGATCCCTCCCCACCCCGCACCTTCGCCATCCATCCTGGGGCCAGGCCAGGGCCACCTTTGAGCCGCTTGGTACCTGTGTGTCCCCTGGTGTGGCCCCGATCATGGACAAATACTGGCCTCCTGTCTCCAGTGCATGGGGAGCCCCAAGACGTGAGCTTAGCACAAGCCCGGGCCAGGTATACAGTGGCACTTGGTGTTTGCTAAAGTGAATGCTCTAGCTGCCAGTGTCTGACATCCCAGAGGGTTGTCCGTGTACCCCTCTGTGGTCACCCTGCCTACACACCCTGTCAGTGCCCCATGGGTCTCAGGCCAACCTTTCCGGTATCCCAGGGCCACGGCAAGGTCCATGGGGGTGTAGCCAGAATCGGCCTCGGTGGTGAGATCGGCTCCTCGGGCTGCAAAGCAGAGCAGGTGCTGCAGTGGGGGGGCTTTGCTTGGGGGCTGGGAGTTCAGAATGGGGCACAGGGACTTGGGAGGCCCAGTGATCCCTCCATGACAGAGATACCGGTCTGCCAATTGCTTGTGTGGCTTTCGATGAGAGCCTGAGCTCCCCAAAGAATGTGACCAATAGAGTCTCCCCCTCCAGGGGTCCCTAAGGCATACTGAATACTCAAGCAGGACAGCCAGACCCCTGTACTATCCCCCCACCTTCTGTCCCCAAGTCAGTCCTCTGGAAGAAGCAGGAGTGACCACCCAAGCAGAACTCAGACTCCTCCCTGGCCCTCAGGATTCCTGGGGGCCAGGTGGAACTCGGGGGCCCCAAGGGCCAGCCTCTACCTTCCACTCACCTAGCAAGGCCTCAACGCACTTCACGTGGTTCCCACGCACAGCATACAGCAGTGGCGTCCCTCCATTCTGTAAGAGGCAGGGGCAACCAATACATTGTCTTCTGGATTCTCACAACACCAAAATCTCTCCAATTTAGTGTGGTTCCTCCCCTGCTTGTCACCTGGCCCTCCTAGCTCCTCCTGTGGATCTCAGCTTAGTTACCTCTTCTTTCAGAAAGCCTTTCCTTACTGCCCTTGCTACCCAGCCTGCCTCTGGGTTCTTGAAGCTGTCTTGAAGCCATCACAGCATTATTCATTATAGCTTAGCTGACTGTTTATATGTCAGCTTCCCCCACCCAAACACTAGGAGCTCTGGGGGGCTCAGGGATGGCTCCGTCTTGTGTTTTCAGCACCAGAGCAGGCTTGTGAGGTGCCCAGGCCAGCAAGTGGTGCCTCACCCAGTCATAGATGTTGATGTCCACATCACGCTCAAGCAGCAGCCCCACGATGTCCGTGTAGCCACCTGTGCTGGCCAGGGACAAGGCGCTCTCCCTCTCCTTGGCCAGGATGTGGGGGTCAGCACCCTACGGAGAGTAGAGGCAGTGGTAACGGGAGGGGTAGGGGAAGCCCCAAGGGCCCCCATGGCATCCCCATCTTACGGATACAGCCGAGCAGACTCAGCCGAGACCCTGGCCTGCCCTCGAGTCCCTGGCAAGCCCCCAGCTGGGGTAGGACGTACCCAATCGAGCAAGAAGCGGACAGTCTCAATCTCCCCGAAGGCAGAGGCCCAGATGAGGGGGGTGAAGCCATGCTCATCCGGCTTGTTGATGAGGTTGTCGCCTGGCAGGAACGGGGTGGTACCACTGGGATGCACCCCTGCCCTGTCTCCCCCAGGGTGCAGGAGTAGGGCTGGGGCGGGGGAAGGGAAGCACACAGTGGACTTCACATACGTGAATAAACTCCAACACATGTGGAGTCAGCAACTGGGAGGAGGAGAGGCAGTGGTAATGGGAAGGGCGGGGGAAGCACCCAGTGCGCATGCCGGCAGGGGTCACGTGGGCGGGGACACACCTTTCCTCAGATGCTCCTTCAGCTGGCTCAGCTCCCCCTGGGCTGCGAGCTGGTGGATGGACAAGGCTAAGGGCCAGAGACACAGTCCTCACTCTGGGCCTCCGTTTACCCCTTGTCCAAAGTTGCCCCTCTCAGCCCCTGCCATCCCACTACCCCTCCCTCCCTTGGGGACTGGGGGCCCACTCACAGTCCAGGGTGGCTGGCAGGGCCGAGACCTCATTTCCCCGCTGCCGGTTGGTGAGGGTTGTGGAGTGCTTCAGGGAACTGCCTGCTGGAGGAGAGAGGGGAAGGGCCTCAGCTTCCTCTCGGTGTGTGTCCCTGTGGCTTCAGGCCAGAGCCTGGCCGTTGGAGCCACCAAAGACAGTGCCTGACTCCACTGACCCCAGTGGCTCACTCTGCCCTCCTGGACACCCCGGTGCACTTTCTCCTCTGTACCGTGCAGTGTTCCAGGAAAGTGAGACAAAGTCTGATCTCAAGAGGCCCATGGACAGGCTGGGGAGTCAGACAGAAACAGAGAAAGAGAATGAAAGCTCGAATTCAAATAAGTGTTCAGGAGACATGAAATGCAGGTAAAGGAGTGAGAAGAGGGGAAGGAGGGAGGTGTGTCCATTTTGGATAAGGTGGTCAGGGGAGACCCACTCCAAGGAGGTGACCCTTTCTGAGAGCTGGGCCAGCTGAAGAAACCAGTCCTGGGAAGAGGGCTCCACACAGAGGGAAGAGAAGGGATGAAGCCCTGGGAGGACTGAGTTAGACATGGTCAAGCACTCCAGGCGAAAGAAATCCTTGGGTCTTCAATAAGTTCAACACAGAATAAGCATCTGACCCGGCAATTCCACTCCTAGGATTGACCCCAGAGCTGAAATCAGGTATTAAGACAAAAACCTGTACCCAGGTAGTCAGAGCAGTACTGCTCACAATTACCAGGAGGCACACGACCCACTGTCCCTCAGTGGATGGGTGCATAAACACAGTGGGGTCCATCCTTATGGTGGGCTATGGTGCCATGAAAAGGAATGAAGCCCTGATTCGTGGTACCATGTGCATAAACCCTGAAAATACCAATGTTGAGTGAGAGAAGCCAGACACAAAAGGCCGCATAATGTATGATTCCATTTCCATGAAGCCTCCACAACAGGCACATCCATAGAGACAGAAGCAGATCAGCAGTTGCCAGGGGCTGGGGGGGGTGGGGGGGTGGGGAGCGACTGACTGCTCATAGGGACAGGGTCCCCTTTTTGGGTGATGGGAATTTCTAGAGCTGTAGACAGATGGGGGTTATACATCATTGTGAATGAGTACTGCCCACTGAACTGTATGAAATTCTGATTAAAAGGGTAACTTTTATGTCATGTGGATTTTACCAGAATACAAGAATGTAAAAACAAGCAATCCCTCTCTGGGTAGAGAGAGAACATCCTAGGTAGTGGACATAAAGACAGAGGTTCCAGCTTGGGCCTGACATTCCATTGTCCTTGCATCCCCGAGGCAGGAGTCCAGGGGAAAAAATCCTACCCTGAGGTGAGGAGGAGCCGGCACTGGGTTCAGGAGTCTCAGGCTCTAGGGTACAGGGGAAGAGACTGAGCACCACGGTGTCTGAGCCATCGGTGGCCTCATCCCCGGGGTCTTCAGGGTCCCCAAATTCTGGGGTGAACGTTTGCTGGGCCAGGCTGAGGTCCTCTGCAGGCTGGATGGGCTCCATGGGGCTGGTGGATGCGTCAAAAGGGCAGAAATGACAGTAACTATCAATAATTCTTATTAAGTAGGCACTGACTGCATACATGGCCTTGCACAGTGAGGGTGGGTATACTCGGGCTCAGGTGGTACATTAAAACCAGAATCCAACTGCTTTTTGCCCACCACCAGGGCACATACAACATGCACTGCTTTTTAAAAGGTAATCTGGGGTCAGATTACCTGGTTTGAAAAACTGGAGCACATGACTTAACTTCTCTGGGCCTCAGTATCCTTATTAATAAAATGGGGAAATGAAGTCTATAAAGAAATCATGTTTGTAAATAGCTGAGCAGGGGACCTGATACATGGGCAGAGCTTAATAAACGTTCGCTCTCGTTATTTTTTGAGAGTGGTCTCCTGAATGAGTGAGAGCTCAACAAAGATCTGACTGGCCCCATCCCACCCACCCTCCCCAAACGGGCCCAGGAGGTCCACTCACCTCCAAAGAGCCTCCTCTGTCACCCCACGCCGGAAGCCCGGGTCCCCCAAAACTTGGGGGCCCAATTCACAAACTTTTCTCCTACAATTGATGTATGGGAGAGCAAGCTGGAGGTCTGTCAGCACTCTGGCTGCTTCTGCCCAGACAGACAGCAACTTGATACGCGACCGACACCCCTACAGAGAGGTCCCCGACTACGCCTGCGCACCTCCGCCCCACAAAAGTGCGGAAAGGCCAGAGCTCTGGGAGGTGCTCCTGGCCCTTTAAGGTTTGGGGGAGGGGCGTGTTTAGGTTGAGGCCCAAGCACAGCAGATACGCCTGCGTATTTGTGTCCCCGCAGCTGGGGCGGGAACCCCGCAGGTTCAGGAGGGATGCGCCAAGCTTCAGCAATCTCTGAGGATTAACAAATTGACTCTCTTCCGTCACTCCCAGCTCCACCCACAGGCATTTCCAGAGGGAGCCAATAGGCCAAATTCGGGCGGGTGGGCGGGGCTTCCTCCAGTCACAGGGCGGGGTGGTGGGGGTAGCTGGCGGGGCTTCCGAAATTTAAAGGGCGCCACCATTGCCTCCTTCGTCCATAACAATACCTCTTCTGTTGCTCTGGGGGTTTAGGAGCAAGTGCAGGGATTTGATGGCAGCACGAGGGCACAAAGAGGCCGTCTATACAGCCCGAAGTGGGCAGTGTGTGGAGCATTCCCCCATTTCGCCTGCCACTGGAAAACGGGGCTCTAGAAGCGATTCGCCCATGTCCCTCCCCCGCCTGGGTGTCCCCCTTGGAGCGTCAGGGGCTCTCCGTCCCTCCTCACCCGCCTCCCGGTGTGCTTGATTCCTCACTCTCGCTCATGGCCAGTCTCTCTCTCACGGCCCCTCTCGTCTGAGTGGACGGAGGATTGGGGAGGGTAGGCCAATGATACCGGAACTGGAGCAGTTCGGCGTCCAGTTTCTCAGGGGAAGGTTTAGGTGGCGGTCCCCACCTGTAGATTTCCGGTTCCGGTCCTCGGAATCGGGCTGCGGTCGCTATGGAGGAACCGGAGATGCAGCTCAAGGGGAAGAAAGGTGGTGCGGGACCCCGGGGTGGAATGAGGGGCCGGGAGGGGTGGCCAGGCAGAGAGCGGGAGGGGGCAAGGCGCGGAGGGAGCGAGTGGGGGCTCCATGCCTCGGTTTTGTCATCTGTAAAATGGGGAGTCTTTTCCCCCCCATAGGATTGTCGTGGGAATTCAAGGACCTGATATTGGAAGAACGCCTGGGGCGTTGCAATCATGCGTATTGTTGCCTTGTTTATGTTTACGCTTTTGGGTATGTTTACATTGACAGCAAGTATTTGTAACTCACATAGTTACAAATTACAAAATGCCAATTTTTAAACCATAAAGTTTTATTCATTTATTTTTGGTTTACTAAGGAGTTTGCGCTTTCTTTTTTTTCTTTTGGTATCATTAATATAAAATCACATGGGCGACATTGTGGTTACTAGATTCCCCCCATTATCAAGTCCCCACCACACACCCCATTGCAGTCACTGTCCATCCACGTAGGAAGATGCTACAGAGTCACTACTTGTCTTCTCTGTGCTAGGCTGCCTTCCCCCAACTATAAAGTTTTATTAACACAGTTATTTCTAGTTAGTATTTAAAAGGCACAAGTACTCTTAGTTCCACCTCCTTGGTAACAACACTGAGTTGTAAGCTGTTACTATGCTCATTTTCAAAACGAGGAGGCTTAAGAGAGTAAGAGGACACAATTTGGAAGTGGCGGGTTGCGTGCTGCCCCACTGAGGGCGTGGCTGTGAGCTGGACATAACCAACACTGGACAGGCTAGCGCACAGCCTCCCTTGACTCCCAGACACGCCTGGGTTCCCCCTCTTGCCGACCATACTGCACTGGGCAGTGGCACGGGGTCCAGCTCGGTAGCAGACCTCGAGGTGAGTACTGTTATCATTCCATTTACAGATGAGGACATTTTTTCCCCTGTAAACATGTAACCTAAAAAAAGAATGAGAACTTAAATGTAAGAGAAATGAACAGGGTGCTGAGGTCGAGAATGAAGGGGAAGGGATATCTGATTAGGCTTGGTGAGCAGGAAAGGCTTTGCCCAGGAGGTGGAGCTGAGAGATGGAGAGATGCCACTGTAGGGGAGGGCGTGTCCATGGCAGGAACAACAGGTGCAAAGGCTCTGAGATGGCAAAGTGTTCAGAGCTGTGCCGCAATCCAGTAGCTACTGTTCACAGTATCATGGGTATTTCAGTTAAAATTATGTGAAATTAAAATTTCAGCTTCTGAGTCACATTAGTGGCTACAATCTGGGACAGTGTAGATTACAAATCTTTCATCATCTCAGAAAGTTCTCATGGACAGTACTGGGAGTGTTCAAAGAACAACCAGGAAGCTATTGTGCCTGGGGCAGAGGGCGAGGAGGGCAGGGAGGTTGACACCAGGAAGGACACATGGGGCCTTATGGGCCATGTTAAGAGAGGCAGAGCCTATTATCTGGCTGATGGGAGCTGTGGAAGGTTTTCAAGTAAGGGAGGGACATACCTGATACATTCATTTGGAGCTCATGGTATCTCTTCTGTGGAGATTGGACTGTTGGCATGAGGGAAAGGAGGGAGACCAGGGAGAAGCTGAATCTGGCGTTCAGGTGGAAGGTGGCCATGTTTGGTCAGTGTAGTGGTAAAAATGGGTGAGGTTTGGGCTTTGTTTTGTGGCAGAACCAGTAGGACCTGCTCATAGATGGGAGTGCGTGGATGACCTGCCGGCTGGGAATGCCCTCTGTGGAAGCAGACCCTGGGATGAGGGGGTGTGTGTAACTGACTTGCCAGAAGAACCTCACAGGGGTGAGGGTAACAGGACAGGGCTGGGGAGGAGGCTGAGCAGGGAGTGACCTCTGCTGAAATCCTGCAGAGGCAGAGGGGTTCGGGGGGATGAGGGAGGCCTCCGAGTTGTCCCAACACATGATACGGGACTTGGGCTTTCAAACCCTTGGATGGTCAGTCACAACCAAGGGTCGTCTTTGCACATAAACTCCCAGGCAGTTTTGGGTCCAGTAACTGGTGGGAATCCGAAGAGGAAGAATCTCAGATTCACACGCGGGGGTAAAAGGAATATGAGGGGATGTGAGCAGGCAGCAGCAGTGTCTGCTGCAAGTGGGCCTGGGAGGGGAGAGGTCAGGAGGCCACTGGAACCAACTGATTGAGAGTGAAGTCCTTCTGTGACCTTCCACCCGTCACCCAGGCCACAGGTGACCCAGCTGCTGGGGGCAGGGGGCACTCCTTGCTGCTCTGGCAGAGCTCGTGAGCGGTCAGGAGTCTGATGCTTTGGCTTTCTGTGTCCACACCCTCTCTCGTTCTCCCTTGTTCTGCCCTCCCTCACCCCTACTTCTGACTGTTGACCCTGGACCCAGTCACCGACAAGTTCACCGAGAGCGTCTATGTCCTGGCCAATGAGCCTTCTGTGGCCCTGTACCGGCTGCAGGAGCATGTGCGCCGCTCTCTGCCCGAGCTGGCCCAGCATAAGGTGAGCCCCACCCGCCCCTGTCACCCGACCTGCCCAGGGTCCTCACCTTATGAGCTGGGGCCTGCTGTGTGGAGCAGAGGCTTTAGGAGCAGGAGTCAAGGCTGGGACACCAGCGAGGAGGCCTGTGGTCACTGAAGCAGGTTGGGGCTGTGGGTAGACAGATGTGGGGCAGATTTGGAAGAAGGGGACAAGCAAGGTCTGCATCAGTCATGACCTGCATGATGGGAAGGAGGCAGCATGTGAGGACCTGAGGGAAGGGTGTGCCAGGCAGAGATGCCAGCCTGTGCAAAGGCCCCAAGGCTTGGTAGCCATGTGTTCACAGAAAGCCTGGACTGGTGAGGGTGGGAGTTGCAGGGGGAGAAGTCAGGGACTGGAGGCCACTGGCGTCTGCCGTCATGGTGATCAGAGATCAGGTGTTCCATCCCAGAGAGCTGGGAGGACGGATGAGGCAGCCTCCACTGCTAACAGCGCCCCCACTTCCACAGGCCGACATGCAGCGCTGGGAGGAGCAGAGCCAGGGAGCCATTTACACGGTGGAATATGCCTGCAGGTGAGCGCATGACCTCCCCGCCGCCAGGGGTGCACTTCTGCCCCGGGTTGCCTCCTGTGTTCAGGAGCATCTCAGCTGCCCAGTGAGCCCTGCCCTGCCAAACATATCTGAGTGGAGGCCTGTGGGTCTCGGCTCACCTAGCCACAAGGTGGGCTGCAGGCCAGGTCTGCGCTTCTCACCGTTTGCCTGGGCCCTGTGCTCCTTGGGCAGGCTTCTTCCCATTGCCGAGCTCCTCCCCATCGGTCACAGAAGGGGGCCATAAGGATTTGGGGACATGGGCCTGTGCCTCGAGGGGAAGTGTTCCCCTCACCCCCAAGCCAGGACCACAGACTGACTCGGCAGGGTGGACAGTAGCCGGCATGAGGGCCAAAGCACAAATAGGGCTGTTTATTTTCAAAGTTTTATTTCTGTCCATTTTATTTTATTGTGGTAAGATACACATAACATAAAATTTATCATCTTGACCATTTTTTAAAAGGTATTATTGATATACACTCTTATGAAGGTTTCACATGAAAAAACAGTGTGGTTACTACATTCACCCACATTATCAAGTCCCCACTCATACCCCATTTCAGTCATCGTCCGTCAGTGTAGTAAGATGCCACAGAGTCACTATTTGCCTTCTCTGTGCTACACTGTTTTCCCCGTGATCCCCCACACCATGTGTACTAAACAAAATACCCCACAATCCCCTTCTCCCACCCTCCCCACCTGCCCTCCCACACCCCTCCCCTTTGGTAACCACTAGTCCCTTCTTGGAGTCTCGGAGTCTGCTGCTATTTTTCTTTCAGTTTTGCTTTGTTCTTATATTCCACAAATGAGGGAAATCATTTGGCACTTGTCTTTCTCTGCCTGGCTTATTTCACTGAGCATAATATCCTCCAGCTCCATCCATGTTGTTGCAAATGGCAGGATTTGTTTCCTTCTTATGGCTGAGTAGTATTCCATTGTGTATATGTACCACCTCTTCTTTATCCATTCATCTACTGATGGACACTTAGGTTGTTTCCGTATCTTGGCTATTGTAAAAAGTGCTGCAGTAAGCATGGGGGTGCATATGTCTTTTTGAATCTGAGAAGTTGTATTCTTTGGGTAAATTCCAAGGAGTGGGATTTCCAGGTCAAATGGTATTTGTATTTTTAGTTTTTTGAGGAACCTCCATATTGCTTTCCACAATGGTTGAACTAGCTTACATTCCCACCAGCAGTGTAGGAGGGTTCCCCTTTCTCCGCATCCTCACCAGCATTTGTTGTTCCTAGTCTTTTCAATGTTGGCCATCCTAACTGGTGTGAGGTGCTATCTCACTGTGGTTTTTATTTGCATTTCCCTGATGATTAGTGATGTGGAGCATCTTTTCATGTGTCTGTTGGCCATATGAATTCCTTTTTTTTGAGAAGTGTCTGTTCATATCCTCTGCCCATTTTTTAATCGGGTTATTTGTTTTTTGGGTGTTGAGGCATGTAAGTTCTTTATATGTTTTGGATATTAACACCTTGTCAGATATGTCATTTACAAATATATTCTCCCATACTGTAGGAGGCCTTTTGTTCTGTAGACAGTGTCCTTTGCCATACAGAAACTTTTTAGTTTGATGTAGTCCCATGCGTTCATTTTTGCTTTTGTTTCCCTTGCTGGAGGAGATGCGTTCAGGGAGAAGTCGTTCATGCTTATATTCAGGAGATTTTTGCCTATGTTGTCTTCTAAGAGTTTTATGGTTTCATGATTTACATTCAGGTCCTTGATCCATTTCGAGTTTACTTTTGTGTATGGGGTTAAACACACTTATATATATATTTTTTTAAATTTATTTTGGTATCATTAATCTACAGTTACATGTGCAATATTATGATTAAACTACCCCCTTCATCAGGTCCCCCCCACCAACCCCATTACAGTCACTGTCCATCAGCGTAGTGAGATGCTATAGAATCACTACTTGTCTTCTCTGAGTTGTACAGCCCTCCCCGTGCCCCCCCAACATTACATCTGCTAATCGTAATGCCCCTTTTTCCCTCTTATCCCTCCCTTCCCGCCCATTTTCCCCAGTCCCTTTCCGTTTGGTAACTATTAGTCCGTTCTTGGGTTCTGTGAGTCTGCTGCTGTTTTGTTCCTTCAATTTTTTTCTTTGTTCTTATACTCCACATATGAGTGAAATCATTTGATACTTGTCTTTTTCGGCTTGGCTTATTTCACTGAGCATAATACCCTCTAGCTCCATCCATGTTATTGCAAATGGTAGGATTTGTTTTCTTCTTATGGCTGAATAATATTCCATTGTGTATATGTACCATTCACAATCTGATGTGAATCTTCTTTATCCATTCATCTACTGATGGACACTTAGGTTGCTTCAATTTCTTGGCTATTGTAAATAGTGCTGCGATAAACATAGGGGTGCATATGTCTTTTTCAAACTGGGCTGCTGCATTCTTAGGGTAAATTCCTAGGAGTGGAATTCCTGGGTCAAATGGTATTTCTATTTTGAGTTTTTTGAGGAACCTCCATACTGCTTTCCACAATGGTTGAACTAATTTGCATTCCCACCAGCAGTGTAGGAGGGTTCCCTTTTCTCCACATCCTCGCCAACATTTGTTGTTGTTTGTGTTTTGGATGCTGGCCATCCTCACTGGTGTGAGGTGATATCTCGTTGTTTTAATCTGCATTTCTCTGATGATTAGCGATGTGGAGCATCTTTTCATGTGCCTGTTGGCCATCTGAATTTCTTCTTTGGAGAAGTAAACACACTTATATTTTAAAGCATTCAAATGCAATAAAAAATTCAGCTTCTCCATCTCGCTAGCCACATTTCAAGTGCTTACTAACCATCTCGATGGATAAAGAACATGTCCGTCATGTTCCAGAAAGATCCACTGAACCATGCTCGGCAAGGCAGAGGGCCAGTGTGGTCTGAGCTCTGAGCACTTCTTTTTAGGGAGATGTGATTTTTTTCTAATGCAAAAGATCGCGTTTCCTTTTTTGTCATGAAAGAACCCTTATCTTTAAATTGGTCAAAACGCTTTAGGTAGGTAGTATTAATGGTGTAAAATGGAAAGGTATTAAATTGAGGTAAACTATTCAACAGGGAGCTTTTTTCAAGGTGGGCAAATGCTCAAAAAGCCAACTGCATTTGGTGGTGTTCAGATGAGCAAGTTAATGGAGCGAGTGACAGCCTACACTCCCTGTCCCTCCCTGCGCTTTCATCTCACCATTTGCAAGCAGGTCTCTGGCTGATAATGAACGGGAGGGACTTGTTTGTCTTCAATAGAAGGACTTTAAAATGATATTTTTGTTTTACTTTGGTTTGTCATTGTGTAGGCGACTTTCTGGCATTAGGCACCAAAAAAAGCAGCTTGGTGAATATGTCCTGTAGTGCCATTGGAAGGTACATTTTCATTAGACATTCATCACCACGGCACCAACAGCAGAGCTAGGTGCGGCCGTGTCGCCGTGCCAAGTCAGTGCAGAGGGGTTCTGGTTCCGTCTGAACTCACCTCCAGAGCTGTTCACGTCGAGTTGACACTTCCTTTGGAGGCAGGAATAGGTTATCTAGGAGAAAAGCAAGATACTTTGGGAGGCCATCTTTATGTAATTATATCTCCTTCAAAAAAATCAGATGGTCTGGCAGCGGGGGTGGGAAGGTTGCAGCTTGCCATCCAGCGCTTTGTCACGGGGATGACATCGAGGCATGGCATGGAAATCTAAACATTAAGCCCTCAGGGAGGCCCATGGAATGCCCGGGGTGCCTCTGAGCTCCAGGCCTGTGCAGGCCCGCACTGAGCTCTGGTCGGGGGGATACAGCGGCAGGCACGGGGAGGGGATGGTAGGGCAGGGTGGCGCCGACGGGGTCCATCCTCCCGTTTCAGCGCGGTGAAGAACCTCGTCGACAGCAGCGTCTACTTCCGCAGCGTGGAGGGTCTCCTCAAACAGGCCATCAGCATCCGGGACCACATGCATGCTGCAGCCCAGGGCCACAGGTAGTTCCCGGGACTGCCTGCCCCTGCTGCTCTCGGCCTCCTTGCTGTAAGGACCTCCGCCGCTCAGCCAGGAACTGCTGCTGCTCTTACACAACTCCCTTTCCTCATCTCGTGGCGTCTAGTGGCTTCCTTTCTTCCCTTGGCATGTGTAGCGGGAGAGTCCATTCCCTTGGCACCCGGGTCCTTAGCTGGGCTGTGTGCCTGGCCCTGGGCTGGGTGCTGAGGTCACAGTGGGGATCAACACAGGTGTGCTCATGGTGTCACGGGGAGACACACAGTGACCAGGCAAACATGGAACAGACAGCATTTCAGATATGTGCAGAGGAAGAAGAGGGATGGGGGGGCCTCTCTGAGCGGGTGGTAGAGATGTGAGTAGAGGCCTGGGTGACAGGCAGGCGGAGGAGACCCAGGGAGGGTGTTCCAGGTGGGCCAGTGGTGAGGGTGAGGGCCCTGGGGTTTTGGAGGCAGGTGTGGTTGGAGCAGGTAAGTGAGGGCAAGACTGTCAGCAGGGTGGGCAGGGGCCTGTCAGACAGCAGGGAGGGCGCCCGGAGCTGAAGGAGGCTTTGAACTGAGCACCAGACAGCCGAAAAATGGAAAGCGCTCATAGTCCTTGCGCACCGGGGAGAGGTTTTTGGAGAAGTGGCTGTTTTTGTTTTTGTCTTCATTGTAAGTTAATAAACACACATTTGAACACACACATGTATAAGCTGTGATTCTACCCTGAGATGTGGTTGGCTGTCTCTGTTTGGGGCATGCCTGTTCCCCACCAGGGGTATAGAAAGGGAAAAAAAAATCTGTGTGCTGTTTCTGAGAATTAAGAAATGAGATCTGTCAAAAAAGAAAAGGCCGTGCAAATGTGTAAGAATGAATCTGCGGCAGTCTTCCCTCCGAGGCAGCACAACAAAGGTTTATCCGGGTTCCTTTGAGTTAAACCGTCCGGCTTTGGGTGCCCTGCTGCAGGTCGGTGACAGCCAATGGGACCAGAGTTCCCTGCACGAAGGGTCTTGCACAGCGCTCTGAACACAGTAGGCCTCATAAAGCCATAGCTTCTACTTTCCACTCATGGTTTCCCCTGCTTTTAAAGGCTCTGCTTGTGTCTGCTGTCGCAAAAACACAATGTGCTTCTGAAAGACACTAGTGGCAGCTTGACGTGCTGCACCTCTCTTTGCAAGCCCTGTGGGTTTGAAACACCCAGTTCTGCACGAGTCCCAGCCATGACCTCCGAGGTGGGTGGCTGGTCCCAGTTTTACAGAGGATGCCCTGAAGGCTGAGGCTGCGGATCTTAGGGAGCCAGAGGGCCACCTGAACCTGCACTCCAGCTTAGCTGAGTAGGCCTGTGGCCTCAGCCTCACGGATGCTGTGCGTGTTTTGTTCTAGCCCCGAGGAGCCACCCCCACCCTCCTCTGTCTGATCCCGGAAGAGACCTGCAGGAGCTTTCGTTCCTCCGAGCCAGGTCAGTGCCGAGTGGGGCCTTGAGCCTTCCTGTGCTCTGAGCTAGCCCACGCTCTGTGCCCAAGGAGGGCCTCCTTGTCCAAGCACCCAGGCCGCCTCACGGGGTTTGCAGGATAGTTTCATCATGGGCGGCTGCCGGGTGGGAGGCCTTGTACCCCTGCCGCTCAGGCCATCTCCCTCATGTTCTCTCTGCCATCTTCCTGCCCCTCATCCAGTTCTCAGGCCCTGTCCTGATCCCAAGGACCTCCCCCACAAGACAGAGGGGAGCCCACCTTTCCCCTATCCTGCCTCATGTTAGGTACTTGCTTTATCCACACACATTTTCTTAGGCAGAGCCCAGCACAGCGGTGCCCACCAGCTCTGGACTCCATGCCGCCCCGCTGACCTGCTGTGTGACCCTGGGCAAGTCCCTCCTGCTCTAGTCTCGGCTCTTCCCTTCTGTCAGAGTGGGTCATCAGGTGGCAGAGGGCGCTGCTGCGTACAGTGATGTTGTGTTGCAGCCGTCAGCTACTGCTGCATGACACAGTGTCCCATACTTCGAGGCTTACGCCACTGGTCATTTGCTCCTAATTCTTCAATTTGGATGGGGTCAGCTAGGGGCCATTCATGTGGCATTTGTCGAAGCTCAATGGGGCCAGATAGCCAGAGGTAGCCTCACTTACACATCTGGTCTTTGACGGGTGGTGTCAGTTACGGGATGTCTGGTTCTCCCTCCACATGCCCTCGCCAGTAGGCCATCCCGGGCTCCTGGTGCCTGGGTACCAAGAGGGTGGCCCCAGTGTACATGTGCTCATCAGCCTTTGCTTGCCTCACATTTGTGAATGCCTCATTGATGAAGGCCAGTCTTGTGGCCAGGCCCAGGACCAGATAGGAGAGGCCTGCTGGGAGGAATGTGTGACCATATGAGGAGAGCAGGGCGCCAGGAAAGTTCTGATGGACTGCTAGTCTGTGCCCATGCAGGGCAGGCCCTGGCGGATCCAGGATGCCCGAGGGACTTGCCCAGCTCAGGGAGCCCCCTGCCCATGTGCCAGAGGCTGTGATGGTGCTCTGTGCGTTGGAGGCTGTCTCAGGGCTGGGGAGGCTGGGGTGCGGATGGGGCCCCCACAGCCCCTAAAATAAAAGCCCCCAGAGCCAAGAGGCAGTGGAGTTCGTGCACATGCAGTCAGAGAGCACTTGCTGAGCCCCTGCAGTGTGCCAGGCTTAGCTCTTGGCCCGGGTGGTGAGGAATGGCACAGGCCATGGGATGGCCTCGGGGACACTGGGAGGGCCTGGAGAAAAAGGGCCGCCGAGGGGGGCACCCCCACCTACCCCATCCCCTCACCGCACCCTGACCCTTCATACCCTCACACCTTAAGGACCCTGCCCTGCCGCCCTCCCACACCCCACATCAGCTGCTATCCCTGCACTGCTGCGCCCCCTCCGAACAAACTCCGCAGCGCCTCCCGACCCACCTCTGGCCATGCAGACCCCGCTCTGTTCCTCTGCACCATTGGCTACCACTCTTGTTCTCAGAGCCTTCCACCCCCACACTTCCCCAGAGCTGCTCTCCCTGGGGTCTCACAAGACCAAGTCACAGCCTTCCCCAGCCTCTGACCTCACCTGCCTCTCCAGTCCAGGGCCCTACACAGCCCCATTTTACAGAAAAGGAACTAGGCACAGAGACTGGAGATGGGGTCACCGTCCTTGACCGCGAGTTCAGGAGTGACCCCCACCCTCCAACTCCGTTTCACCCCTTTCCCCAGCCCCCCCTGGGCTCCTGCCTCAGGTGCTGCCTCATCGGGGCCACCCCGCAGCCCGACCTAATCCTTACCTCTTGCCCCCGCAGCCCAACCAAAGCTGCCCTTGGACACAGCCTGTGGCACCTTGCAGGGACTGAAGATTGAGCAAGTGTGGCCAGTGGGTTCATTCTGCTCCTACCCAGAGCATCTGGGCCCTGCCATGAATGTCCCAAGACAAGGCTTTGCTGTCCCTGGACTACTGATCACCCCCACAGGCCATGGACACAGTCACAGCCACAGCTCCTTAGACCAAAGACTGCCACCATGTTAATCCTGACTAATCACCCACCGTGTGCCCAGCACTGCTGGGGGCTTTGCAGGGGTCATCTTTTATCCTTAACCTGTAAGGCAGGTGTCACCCCCAAATACAGATGGGGAAAGATTCAAAAGATGGTATGACTTATGCAAGGTCACACAGCAGACCCCTGGTTTGGTCCCAGCCCTGCCGCTGACATGCCCTGTGACATGGGGCCTGGAGATGGCCCTCTCTGGGCCTCTCCCTTTCTCCATCTGGATAAGAAAGGCTGGAGTGGACCCTCTCTACAGGCTGAGGGGGATATCTGTGTACATGCCTGTGTAGCCTGCATCCTGCTTTTTAAGCAGAAATGCCCACTTCAGGCTCAGGCCCTAGGGAGGAGCCACCTTCAGTACTAGGGGTAGATGTGGGACCCTGGCCTGGCTAATCAGAGACCTCATTTCCCAGGTCACAGTGATTGGTTCGAGGTGACCATGTGACCCAATGGAGGTCTTACCCAGGGATTTTGCTGGAAGTGTGGGAAAGGTACTTGTCTTCCCACCGGGGTTGAGCTGGATAGGTAGAAAGACCTGAGAACATGGTGTGGGGCCCTGGATCCAGCTGTACCTGACACTAGAAAATCTTGATTCTTCAGTTTCATGAGTCCCTAAACTATGGTTATTTGCTAAAATGGCTTTGAGTCCATCTTGGCTGACTGCAGAGGAGCCCACACTGACCCCTGTGAATCGCAAGCATGGAAGCCCACAGTTCGTACACCTCCAGGGCCAGCTGTGTGTCATGCAAAATGTATCAGAAAGATCAGAATGGACATGTCTGGGGCATAGTGAGGGAAGGTCCCAGGCCCACTGCTCTGGGAGGATCCCCCACACCTCCCTTGGTGCTGTGGGTTGTTGGCAAGAGCCAAGGGCACCCTAGTGGGGAGAGAGGGTGTGCTGGGGTATCAGGGCTGTGGAGGGGCCTGAGGGTCTGGGAGGAGTCAGAGACACAGCTGTCAAAGAAGGACTGCCTGCCACCTCCAGGGACTGGGGACCAGTCCTCTCTCTCCCCTTCTAGGGTGAATTAGGGGGTCCTGTGCCACCATCCTGCCTTCCCACTGTCCCAGCTCAGGTTAGGGGGAGGGAGAAGCCTCAAGGTAAGCCCATTAGAGGCCCTGACTGGCGTGTGGCTCCCAGAGTCACTCTCCCTTCTCTTGCCCACTCTGAAAGCACTTCTTGTTCTGTCTTTCCACCAGTCCACCATGCAGCCATTTATCTGCAAACATTGACTGCCCTCTAAGGGCCAGGACCTGCCTGTGAGCAAGACCAACCAGCCCTGGCCCCGGGGTTCAGACCGGTGGGACAGACAGACAGCTAAGTGAAGTGATCACATACAGCCCAGGGGCTGCCTTGGGCGGCTCCAGTGCTGCAAGCTAGTGGCGAGCAGCCATGGGGTACCCCAGACCCTCCAGGACTCCCCATCACCCACAGCCCCTAAAAGCGACCCCAGCCACTGGCTAGTAGTCCTCTCCTTTCAAAGAGGTATGAGCAGGGCTCTGGGCTATCAGATCTCGCGACCGCGAGTTCGCGGGCTCACGGGAACGCTGGTTATTTTGCATCTCGTCTCATCCGGCTCACCCTTCCCGCCTGCAGAACGCCCCGTCGCAGCTGGCCGCCAGGGGGCGCAAGAGACCACGACTTGGTCTGGCCCTCGGCCTCCAACCGGTCATTGTTCGCAGTCCTGGCTGCCCCTGGTGGGCGCATTGTGATCTTTTGTCCTTTTTCAACCTATACACCCTCGCTCCCATTTTTCAGACAGCGAACTAAGATTCCAGGACAGGTTACCCAGAATGACCTCGCATATGCCCCCATGTGCTCCCGGACATGAGCTGGAGTCATCCACTCCTTGTCAGGCTGGAGGGTGTGGGCTTCTCAGACCCAGCTCAGAAGGACTTGCTCCCAGCACAGCCCCAGAGATAGGAAAGTAGCTGGGAGATAGGCAGTGAGTTCCCCGTGCCATGGGGCATTCAAATTGAAGCCAGCCCCCGTGAGAGTGGGGATGACCCGGAAGGGATCCCCGTCCTGGGTGAAGGGTGCCCCTCCAGCTTCCTTCAAATCTGTGGATGGGATAAAAGGAGGTCGTGCCTCTGCTTGGTCTGCAGCGGTCAGGATAGCAGTCAGACTTCAGTTTTGACTTCTTGTCCTTAGCCCCTGATCCAAGTCCTGGTTTCTATTTTAGGCCTGCTCTACACCCCCTACTCCTGGGGAGCCCCTTCCTAGGCCTGCACCACCCCCCAGCAAGGTGTCTGGGTGCGCCAAACATGGTCCCCATCCCCCCCACCGCTCACACCCTCTCCAGGGCCCTCCAGTCCTTCAAGAAACCCATGGAGGCACCCCTTTGGTACTGCCACATGCTGGGCCCGGCCCAAGGAGCAGCCCCAGCTGGGGCAGGGGCTGCTATTTCCCCCACTTTTCAGATGAGCAAATGGGCTCAGAGGGGTGAAGTGAGAGGCCTGAGATCACACAGGGAGTGGGAGTTGGGATGGGGATTCACGGTCACTAGCCCTGACACCCCACCTGCTGGACCACACTACTTGCCACGGGCGGTCCTCCAAGGCCTTTCTCCGCTGACACTGGGGAAGAGGATCTGGAGGAGGGGCACTTGGGAGGAGCAGCTTCACCTCCCCGCCTTCCTAGCCTTGTTTCCACCTGCCCCCTGCCATCTTCCAGGCCCCTCCCCAGACACCCACGTCTGGACCTTTTCACTCCCTTCTGTCACCAACCCTCCCTTCCACACCCCAACTTATTATTCCAGCAACTAAGACTGTTGCCTGCCTTGATGGTGGACACGGGCTCACATGGGGTGGCCCCACCAGGGATGGGGGAGCGTATAGTACAGGAACAGGGGCAAAGAAAAAGGAGGGGCCATTACAGGAAGCAGGGCATGAATTATAGAAGATGGAATTGGTTAGAATGGGGAGGGGTCATGCAGCATGACAGGTGGGAGAGGCACCATTAGGGGGCAGGAACACAGGAGGTGGGGGGCATGGGGGGCAGCCCCAGCCGGTGCAGCTCAGGCAGACCCTTCCCGCCACACCCCGGCTGCTCCCGGAGCTGCTCCAGCTGCCGCCCTCATGTAACCAGAGCCTGCCTGTTGCATCAGAGGCAGGCAGGCGGCCACGGGTAAACAGAGCGGCTCTCGGGGGGCCCGGGGCTCCCCAGCCACCTTCCCGCTCCCCAAGCCTTGTTCTGTGCCTTGGAACCACGGCAGAAGCCCCCAACCCGGCCCGGGCTCTAGTGTGCCCTGGGGACACCTGAGTGTCTGGTGTTGGGCACTGAGGGAGGTGGGGTCAGCAGGAGGCAGGACCCTGGGTCCCCACCTTCTTGTCACAGTGTGAACCCTAGTTTTATGTCCAAAGAGAAAGTTGTGCCCACGTGGGTAAAGTGAGGTGTGGGGAGAAACGAGTCTCACAGGACCCCTGTCCCCCGTCTCAGTGTCCCCAACAAAATGACATTTCCACATGCTCCCCACTGAGTTCAAGACTCCAGCCACCTCCTGTTGTCTTCCAAAGAGGTGGACACCAGACAGCCATTGCAACATGCCGACTCTCTCCCTTCAACCGCCCCAAATCGACCCCCTCCCCTCCATCTCTGAACCGCTCCCTGGGTACCCAGTCCAGTCTGCTTTTGCCCACCGCTCTGGCGTCACCTCCCTCAACCCCTCCCACCAAAGAACGCTCTGCACTCTTCGTCTGCCCCTTTGCAAGTGCTGTTCCTTATTGGAAAATCCCTCTCCCAGTGGCAAACTCCTACGCATGTTTCAAGGCCCAATGCAAATACCGTTTTCTTCTGAAAGCCCTCCCTGAGCCCTCTGGCCCAGGCCTGACCCCACAGGGCCGGGGGAGTGTGTGGTAGATCCGCCTCCTCCAGTCTGGGGACTTCCCCAGGATTACTCAGTCCAGAGTACTCTTCATCCTGCAATTCTTTTCACATGGATTCACCAATCCTGCTCTGATCTCCCTCTGGGCCTGGGCCTGGCCCTGTGCTGGGTGGTGCTGGGGTCCCCTAGAGGAGTGGACTTAGAGGTCTGCGCTGGGGTCCAGTCCTGCAAGCTCGCCCTTCCCGCTGACCTTTGGAGTGGGGCGCCCACCTGAGGGGTCTGTTACCCTGCTGTTAGGGCATGCATCCTGCCACAGGAGGCCCAGGAGGGTGAGGCCGCACAGGCGACCCCGGAGCCCCTTTCTGCAATCGCTCCGTTTGTGTGAGAGCTAGGGTCAGTGTTGGCTTCGAGAAGCGTTCAGCCCCTGGGCCATCGGGTTCGGGGTCGGAGTTAAGAGTTTGACTAGTTTGGAATAAGTCCAGGGTTTAGGGGGTAGTGGTCGTCGAGTTACAGGCAGGGTCCGAATTAACGTCAGGGTCACAGAGGAAGGTCAGGGGCGCCCTGTGAGGGCGTGGAAAGCCTGCTGGGTCTGCTCCAGCCCTCTCTCCAGGACTCTTTCCTCATTATACGCCCCACATCTCAGCGTCTTCCCGGATCTGAGTTTCCGGCCCCTGGACTCCGGGGGCGGGACCGCGCCCGGGTGCCCGCCCACCGCAGCCTGCGGGCCGACACGCCCTCTATGCAAACGAGTCCCGCCCCGCCCAATCAGCCCCAGGGGGCGTGGCTGCCGCTCTGAAGGCACCTGCGGGCGCGGGCCCGCGCGGGAGCGTCGGAGGGCCCAGGCAGAGCAGGTGCGTGTCGCGTCGGGCCGAGGCTTGTGCGGGGGTGTCCTTTGAACGGCATCTGTGGGCTGGATTGGGTTTGGAGATCCAAGTGTGCGGTTGTGCGTCGGAGAGTTGTGTGACTAAGAGCTGTGCGTCTTGGGATTGTGAGTCTTGAGAAGTTATGTGTCCGAAGCGTGTGTGCCCAAGGGGTGTGAGTCTGAGGTGTGTGTTTCCGAGAGATTGTCCGAGGAGTTGTGTCTGGGTGTTGTGTGTGTGAAGGGGTGCGTATCCAAGGCGTCGTGTGTCCAGGAGTTCTGTCTGAAGGAGTGTGTGTCTGAGCAGACGTGTGTCCAATGGGACATATGTCTGAGGTCTTCGATGTCAGTATGGGACTTGCGTGTCCGAAGTGTGGTGCCAAGGGCCCTTGTTGTGTGTCTGTAACTTGTGTGTTTGATCTGTGTGCTTCAGTGTCCCCCCTTCGTGGGCACAGCCCTGTCCATGTCCTCCGAGCCTTCCTGTGCACAACCCTGTGCCTTCCTTCTGTGTGGGGTGCCCTGGTGTGTCACAGCCCCAGGCCTCTGTGTGGCATGACCATCCATGTGTACCTGTGACCTTCACCCAGCCCGTAGGGTCTGGGGGGCCTCAGATGGTATGTGGGGCCTCAGATGGGCCCAGGTGGCTGGGCACAGGGTGGTAAGTGTGGAGCCCTGGGTGGGGGAGCCACAGCTGCCTGGGCCACCCCCTTCCCTGTGCCTCAGTTTCCCCGACTGGAATGTGGAACAGGAACAATAGTCACAGCCCTCTGTGATTGTCAGCATATGACAGGTTGGTGGCTGTGTCACTTTCATGGTTATGGCCACTCCCTGCCTCTCTCAGGGTCCAGGGTTGCAGATGTCACTGACAGGGGTCCCTGGCTACCTCCAGCCCCCTATCTGCAGACACAACAAGTCAGAAATAGCTGAGGCCTCTGGTGTGGCCTAGCCACAAATCCTTACTGGGGAAGGTCAGGACCTCTGGACCTTTGGTGTCTGGGGATGAGAACTCTGACTCTTGGGGTGAAGGAAACGGGGTCCAAAATACATTCAGACTTGGAAGGACAAGTGCGTGGGGTTTTATTCCAAAAGTCAAAAGAGTTTTGGGAGAAGGCAGCCTCCTCCCTTCTGTCCCTGGGCCTGCCGCCACCACCCCAGTCAAGAGTGAATCTTTGCCTCCAGGGAATGGAATTTCAGGACTTGTAGGCCCCTGGGGTCTCACCTGCAAGAGATCGAAGCTGGTTATCTGGTTGGAAGCCCCCCCACACACACCTCTTGGCAGGAGATAAGAATGAAGCCAGGTGGAGACACCCAGGCCCCTTAGAGGAAGGATAGGCTCAAGGCTCTGCCCCTCACCCCGCGGAAGGACAAAATCCAGGAGTGAGGGGCTCAGCTTCCTCTCTCCCCTCTCTGTGTGGCTTCAGACAGGTCGTCGCCCCTCTCTGAGCTCTTTGGCTGCCCTGTGACGTGAGTAAATTGAGCTCCGTCTCACTTCCCATCTCCAACTAATGATTTATTTTGTTAAATCATTCCCAACTAGGCGGACATGTGGAAAATGCAAATTAAGAGGAGAATGGGAATAAAATCACTTGTCACTCCAACTCTGATGCAATGAATGTAGACAGGTGGAGGGTCTGGCCTTCCAGAAGATTTGAGGTGCATATGCACCTGGAGACAGATGTCATTTTTTGGAGAGGATTTATCATATGCCTCACATCTCATTTGGGGTCACAGAGCTCACCCCGGCCCTGGGCCATGAATCCCCACGGGGTGCAGAGGATGGGTCTTGTCTCTCAGCCCCACAAAGGGCCTCCCTGGGTCTGCATCTCAGGGGCTTGTGAGGCTGACTGCAGGCCCAGGAATAAGTGTCTCAGATCCCGAAGGTGTCCTAGGCTCACTTCCCAGACTGGTTGGGGTTGGTGAGTTTGGGGTGCAGCAGGACAATTCTGGTGGTACAGATCCCGGCTTCAGTGAGGATCTGGGGTCTTGCTGTGTGGCCCTGGGAAGAAGCCCACTTCCTCCGGTGTAAAATGGGGGCAGCGTTTCTGCTTCACTAGGCTGCCTGTGGGTCCAGCAGGTTCTGAGTGTAAATGAGGTGGCATGTGGGCCAGGTAGACGGGAGGCACTCAGTAACAAGAGGTGCCATCCGAACTGTGACTGAGTAGACGTATCTGCTGAGCCGCATCCGGGCCCACCCTCCACCTGGGGCCACAGAGTCCTCAGGCCTGTCTGCTGCCCTGCCTCAACCTCCTCTAGGTCCAGTTTCACCCGAGGTTGAGGTGGGGCCCTCAGGAGGGAGCAGTTGAGGCAGGTTAACAGAAGGAGTCACTGCTGGGCTCACAGGCCTGCCCCTGTCCACTTTCCACTCCACTTTCCACACTCACAGTCCCCACGGTCTTCTCTCCTGGCTTCCTGCCTGGAAGGGACTTCTCCCTGCAGCAGCCACTGGACCATGTGAAAATCCTGAATCAGCCCATAGCCCTCCCCTCTCACGTACTCTCCATGGCTCCCTGCTCTACAGTCCACCCTCTCACTCCTCATCCCCTTGAGGTCCCATATGGCGTCCCTGCCCTCCTCAGTCTCCATCTGCACCCTCACTCACTCTGCCTTAGCCATATGGGCCTTCCCTGTACCTGGAACCTGCCCAGCATGGTCACACCCGTGGGCCTTTGCACTTGCTGTTTCTTCCATCAGGCAGTCTCTCCCCCATATCCCTACATGGCTGATGTCCTTTTCTCCTTGAGGCCCCCTTTTTCAGAAAGGTCCCTCTGGCCCCTCTATCCAAAGCAGTGCCCTCCCCTGCCACTCTCCTCTCCCCTACTTTGCCCTGTTGAACTTCTTGCTCAAAGGTCTCTGTCCCTGACATGGTTATGTGTCTTTTATCACCGTCCCCACCAGACTGGGCAGTGGGGGAAGCCAGGCTGGATCCGTCCACTCCCTGCCCTGTGTCCCCTGCACATGGTAGGCTCCCAGACATTTCTGGAGTAAGAGTACAGACCACGGATGCCCCAAGGCTCCATCTTGGGATCCCCACTGGCTGGCTGCGTCTTGGGTCTGCTGGGCTGTGGGCCAGTCCCTTCTGCCAGTGCTGACAGATGTGCTAATTTCCCAAGCAGGGAGGCCTTGGCCTCAGGGGATGAATTTCTCGGGCCCCATGGGGAGATCTTTCTCTGGAACAAAGAGAAGAAAACCTTAGGCCTTCTCTGCAGCTGCCCCGACAGCTCAGGGGACATTGCCGGGAACCGTGGGCAGCCCTGGGCTCTGACCTGGGACAGCAGAGTTGGGTTCTGAATGTCAAGTCTCTCTAGGCTCCAGGGGTTAGGGTTCCATACCCCTCCAGGAGGTGGGATAGGGCAGCAGACCTCCATATGCAATGGCCGTGACAGAGAAACAGGCCTTCTTGGCAGATAAGTGTGTTTCAGGCCAGGCCTGCATGCTCTGGGGACAAGGTTTCCTTCTGAGGTAGGCAGGGGGCTTTGAGAGGGTCAGTCCCTTGGCCTGAGGCAGGATTCAGATCTTGAAAGGAGTATAAATACTTTCCATTGGCTGCTGTGCAGTTGGGCTATTCAGAGCAAGGGTCTCAAACTGGTGGCTCACGGGCCAGATGGAGGCGCCCGGTTTGTTCAGTGGGCCATGAGATGTTTGAAAGAAAATTCATCCAGTGGCTGTTTCTTCTGTTTGACAAGCAGCTGTTCACTTACTCACTCGAAGAAGGATGACTGGGGGCCTACTGTGTGCCGGGGAGACATGGTGGCTAAAGAAACAAGGAAGCACAAAATGTATCTGGTAGGGCTGAATGTTGCAGGAAAGATGAATCTCATCTTGGAAAATTGTTGTCCCCTGAAAGGATTTCTGCCTGGCCTCAAAGGACATGTAGCAGCTCCTGAGACCTGGACATGCCTGGGAAGGGTATTCCAGGGGCAGGCAGCAGCCTGGGCGACAGCCTGGGGTTGGGGAAGTGGCAGGTCTGTTTGGGGCTTTTGTGTCAGGTGTCTGGAAAGGGGTAGAAAGTGGACTGCAGATCTGCTGGTAGATGAGGCCTTTCTAAAGACCAGGGACAGTTGGGTGGGTGCCTGGGGAATTCCCATCCACCTGGTCTTTATACCTGTCCCTTACACAAACGGGGAAACTGAGGCTCAGAGCATGTCAGGCAATGAGTGCATAGATAGTGGAGCTAGGATTTGAACCCTGGTCTGGCCAGGCCCATAGCCAGAGCCCTGGCCTCTCAGAGCATGGCCTCAGCAGGCCCTCCCAGGAACAGGCCTGGGAAGGGGCTTATGCAGGTGAGTCTGTGGGCCTCCCACTGGGCCTCAGTTTCTCCGTGGGTGCCAGAGTGACCTATGGACAAAGCGACCCCCAAGGGGCCTTCTCCAACTGGAACATTCTGGGTTTATGGGATTCAGAGCCACACATAGATAACTCATCCCACCCCCAGAGCCCCACAGTCCCCAGAAACACCCTGTAGATCCCCAAATCCCCTGCCACCTGCACCAGTGTAAACTGCGATCCCCATGCAGCAGCCATACATGTCATCCCCCCCAACCAATGTTCACACCTCCCATCCTCTCTCAGACTCCCCAGCCCCCATCTCTGCCCTGGAGGTGCTGACCTCACCTCAAGAAGCCAGAGAATAGACATACCCCTGCAGGGAGGGGAGCCCAACCTGGGTCTGGGAACCAGCATGGATTTGAGGAGTATGTGTGTGTTTGGGGGTGTCTGTGTATAGTGGGGGCCTTGTGCATTTGGGGAACCAGCATGTGTTAGGGCCTTGGGTGGGCCTGGAAACGTCTGTGTGCATTTGGGGGATCTACATGTGCTGGAGGCTCTGAGTGTATTTTGGGGAGCTGTGTGGTTGGAGGGTCTGCATTGTATTGTGGCCTGCCTGTGTGTGGGGGGGACTTTGTGTGTGTTTGGTGGTGGTGCATGTGTCTGGACCTCAGTATATCTCAAGCATCTGTGGATTTTGAGGGGCTCTGATCATGTGTGTGGGGGTCTCCCTGTGTGGGGCAGCTCCCAACCAGAGTCTGTCCATATGAGGAATGGGTTTCCTCCCCTCAGCTCCCACTCCTAGAGCCTCATGCTGAGCTGGGTGCCCCAGGGCTAAGGAGTAGTGACCCCCAAGTCAGGGCCCAGTAACCACAAAAGCTCCCTGTGCCAGACAGGGAAGGAGGGAAATAGCATCTACAGAGCACCTAGGTGGAAGCCCCCCCAAAATCTCAGCTGGGTGCCCAGATTCTCCCCATTCTCTGGAGGAGGAAACTGAGGTCCACACAAGCTCGGCCACGCCAGAATCACTGCCAGAGCCCACCCTGTCTCCGAGGGCAGATGCGGGGCTCGGGGGGCCTCTGCGGGCGGAGCCAGCCCCGAGGTCATCCCTAGTGCCCCCCCAGCCCAGGCGCCTTCTCCCAGGCCCCCAGGGGAGGGCGGGCATGGGGCCCGGATGGGGGGAGGGTCGCTGGCAGCTGGGGTCGGAGGCGCCCCAGCCCTCAAGAGAGGGGGGGGTCCCAGCTTTCCAAGGGGCTCTTCCTGTCGCCCATAATGAGGTGCTTGGGGAGCAGGTGATGAAACCAGCGTCCAGGTTGCGTGAGGCGGGGCCGCCGGCCTGATTCGCTGTAGCGTCGGAGCAGCGCCCCCTCCCCGCTTGGTCGCCTCCCGCGGGCCCTCCCCCCCCCCGCCGCCACCCACCTGCCTCTCACTTCTCCTTTCCCGGTCCGCTTCCCCGCCAGGCTGCGGCCTCTGGGCTCAGGGGTCTGGCAGCGTGACGGCGCCCCTCGTCCCCCCGCTAAAGCCCCGCCGGGAGCCCACACGGGGGACTTGACAGGGCCCCGCTCTTTCCTCTCCAACCCTCACTGCGAAGCCCTTGAGGTCAGAATTCTGTGACCCATTATATGGGGCGGAGGTGGGGGCTCTGATGTCACCCAGGGTGCGGCCCCGAGTGTCCCTGGGGTCTTGCGAGATGGCATGCTGACTCAGCATCCCCACTTCAACGCCGCGGCCCTCTCCCCTCCGGCTTTGAAAGGCAGGAAGACAAGGCTGACTGTGACAGACCCCTCCACCACCCCCTTCTTCCCAGGGGTGGAAGGAGTCTCACCCCACTGGCAGGTGAGAAAAGGGGAACCCTCCCATGGAGAGGGGTCAGCCTGATGGGTCAGTGGAAGAGGGTGGCATTCCTTCCAGCCCCCATCTCCATCGCCAGGGGGCTTCGAGGCCTGGCCAGGCCAGGGAGGTAACAGTCTATGGCCTAAAAACAAACCCAACCAACCAAAAACACCGCCACAACGCCAGGGGCGTTTGTTGATTGACTTAGTGACCACAAGTACTGCCATAGAGCTTATGATACTCCAGGCACTCATGAAATCTTCCTTTGTCCGGAGGAACCCAGGACCCTCCCTGACGCATGCATGTGCCATCAGCACATCCCGTCTCTTTAGTCACCAAACAGATCTGTCCACTTCTGCCCACCTGCAGTCTCCATCCCAGGGCAGGCCGTATGCCTCCTGCCTGGACACCTGCCCCAGCCTCTCCCTGTCACCTCATTTCTGCTCCCCACAGCGGCCATGAGCTGGGGGTGCTTTCTAAAAAAATCTTTTGGTTGAGATACATCACGTAGACAAAAATGCACAAAGCATCGCAGTAGGGCTAACAGAACTGTACACACCCGTGTACCCAGACCCTGTACCAAGGAGCAGGCCTTGGGACTTAAACCACCCTGTCCCAGTGCCTCCGCAGGGTGGTCGCTGTGCTGACATCTGTCGCTGTCGGTGAGTTCTGCCTGTTCTGGACTTCATGTCAACAGAATCACCCAGTGCGATCAGTATTGCTGAACTGGCACACAGTCTGACAGGTTATCCCGTGTGGTTGCATGAAGCTGGAACATATCTTCTTTCTGTGCTACATAGTCCATCATAGGAGCTACCAGAATGTATTTACTGATTCGCCCCCTGGGGACCTTTAGGTCGTTTCCAGTTTGGGGTCAACATGAATGAGGCTGCTGAAAACACTCTTGTCTATGTATTTTGGTAAAAAATGGGCCTGTTTCTCTTGGGTGAATACTGAGAATGATTGCTGGGTCCTAGCTTAGACGTCTGTTCAGCTTTAGTAAATGCCAGATGGGTTTTCTGGAGTGGCTGTCCCTCATTCCCCTCCCTGCAGCCATGCACAAGAGTGCCAAGGGGGTTTTTACAACTGTGAGATCCTATCCTGACCCTGCACTGCCCCCACACTCTGCACGGCTCCCCTTGCCTCAGGGTGAAGCGCATACTCCTCACTGTGGGCCACAAGGACCTACGGGAGCTCACCCCCACCGCCTTCCCCCCTGCTGTACCCTCTCCCCCTTGCCACTCTGCCCAGCCACACAGCCGTCTTTGATTCTTTTAAATTGCCAAACTCATGATCGCTCTGGACCTTAGCCATGGTGGTTCCCATGCAGGGAACACCCTTCCCCAGATCTTCCCATAGCTGTCCCTTGCCTGGCTGTCTCTTTCTCCGGCTTCAGGTCCCTACTCAAATGTCACCTCAGGGAGGTCGTCCTTGAAATCCCTGGCTAACATTGTCCCTTTCGCGTGGTCAAGATTTCTCTTTTTAGTTGTAGGTTTTGACATAACAAAGGTTTTCTAAAAATGACTCGGGGATTCCTATTGTTTTCAAAGGTCTGAGTTAGTTTAAATAACATTGCGCCTTTGAGATTTGACAGAACAGCCATAAAACCATCTGGGCCTGTTGCCCTTTTAATGGTAGGACTTGAGTCACTTTTACGATCTTCTATGGTCATTGATCTACTTAAACTTTCTACTTCTTTTGAGGTCAGCTTCTCAACGTAGTTGGCAC
Organism: Smutsia gigantea; assembly: GCA_032199065.1. Classification (NCBI taxonomy): domain Eukaryota; kingdom Metazoa; phylum Chordata; class Mammalia; order Pholidota; family Manidae; genus Smutsia; species Smutsia gigantea. The sequence continues at coordinate 74,509 of JAVSCE010010739.1, read as the reverse complement.
ATGGTTGACAATAAATGCTAAGTATGAGGATGAGAAAAAAGGGGTCAGGAGGAGCTTCAAATGCCCACCCCCTGCCCATCTGCCCGGGCCTCCCACCCAGCCACTCTGTCAAGGCCAACTACATGCTTCCTCCTCCCAGATTCCCTCTTGGATTTCTCCTGCCCCCTCTTTCCTGCTCCATTCCCTGGGTTGATGGGTCCCTCTCCCTGTCTCTCTGCTGAGCAGGTGCCACAAGCCCTCTGCTTTCTGGCGGGACACTATGGTGGGGCGATGGGGAATGTGTGCACAGAAGAGGCCTCCCCCGACCTCAGCTTCCCCCAGCCCCTGCCTCCCCCTCGTGCCAGGCACATTCAGCATGTACCACCACCTCCCCCAAGCAGTTCCGATCACGCCAACATCTGGAGAGCTGACCACGGGTTGTCTGCGGCTGGGTGAGCATTTGCATGTGAGTACAAATATATATGCACACCCTGAGCCTTCCGCCTCCGCATTCCTTGGCTGGCCCTTCACACCTGGGCCTGAGACAGGTCAACGCTGAGTAGCTGGATTTGCATGCACTTGTATTTCTGGGTAGGGAGTCAGCTGGGGGAGTCTGAGAGGAAGTTGTTGAGGGAAGCTGGGGGAGTTCAGATGTGTCTCTCTTGACCTTCTCCGTTTACCAAATCTTCCTGGCCATGCCTGTGTCTGGTCCTGAGGGGCTTCCAGTCTTGGGGAGATACTTGGATATACATCCTCCTATCTCCATGGGGTCAGAACTGGAGGAGAAGGATGGGAGCTGTGGAGTCCAGAGTGACAGCGGGGAGCGTCCTGAAAGAATGGATTTTTTGAGCTGGGTTTTGATGTATGAAGAGGAGTTGGCTAGGTGAAGCAGGAGCAAAAGGGTTTTTCAGGCAAAGATATTTTGTTGAAGGTAGAGAAAGGTGGGCAGAGGCTGATTGGGGCAGAGCCTTGAATGCCAGGTGGGGGGACTGGAGCTTTCCCTGAAGGCAGTGGAGAGTCATGGAGAGTATATGGACCAGAAGGGGCATGATCAGATCTGTGTGTTAAGTAGATCCCTCAAGGCCAGAGTGGGAAATGACTTTGATTTCTGGGTGAGAATTGGGGGTTCCAGGGTCACTGAGGGCCAGAAGAGTCAAACTCCTTTGTGAGCCCTTCTGTACCTGTCAGGCCTGGCCTCAAAGAGAGCAGAGAGCCTGGTGGCTTTGAAGGACCCAGAGACTCTGGAGGACAGTGACATACACTGCATGATTCAGGCCTAGCCCAGAAAGGGCCTCCGCGCTGGTCTCCTGCCACCTCTGCCCTGGGCCCAACAGTCCTGCTCCCCACATTTTTAAATGATGAACCAAACCCTGTCCCTTCTTGCTGGAAACCCTCCCATGGCTCTCCATCATTCGTAGACCAAAACTCACGGCCCTCCTGCAGCTCAGAGGACCTTCTGTGGCCTCTCCTCTTAGCCTTCTCATCCAGCCTCTTTGCTCTGTCAGCCCCTCTTCAGGGCCTTTGCACCTGCTGTTCCTTCTTTCTGGAACTCACTTCCTCTCTTGGCTCTTGGGTCTCAGTTTAGAGAGACCCCCCCCACTGACCTTCTGGCTCTGGGGGCTCCCCCATTACATGAACCCTGCCCTAGCCGGCCTGTCCTTGTCTAAAATGGGGACAGACTGAATAGGGGCCAGAGTTGGATCTTCCAGGCCCCAAGACTCATGTCCAAGTCTCATGTTCCCATGGGACCCCAGGCGTGGGGAGCATTTCCGGAGCCATCTTGGTACTGGGATCTCTGGACCAGTACCCTGCTCCTGTCCCCAGGGACCCATCAGGGCAGGGGCAACACATCCCATCCGTGGGAACTCGCCTGATTCCGGCAGGGGATTAAAATTAGCCCCAGAGGTTAAATTTAGCAAGTCCAGCTGGAGCTTGGGGGGGCCAGAGTGGGGGCTCCAATTGGCTGGGCTCTGCATAGTTGTGACCCCTTGGAGACGCCGCCGAGAGAGAGTGGGGGGTGGGCCTGAGGTCACAGAGTGGACTGCATACAAAGACCAGGGCCTCACACACCCAGGCCCTGGGACAAGGGGAGGTCCTCCCCAGACCCCTCGAGCTGGGGTCTGGGAAGTAGGGATGGCTCTTCCCAGAGACAGACCCACATTTCCTTGAACTTCCTGAGAACTTATTCCCAGGCCTGTGGTGGGTGCTTGTATTTGATACCCACCCGACTCGCAGAAACCCAAGCTAAGGCCTAGGGAATGGCCTCCCTTCCTGAGCACCGCCCAGGGAGCCAGGGGCTGGCTGCAACCCAGGCATGGGCCCATGTGACCCCGGGCAGGCCAGCAACCCATCTGAAGCCTCAGTCACCTGGGACAGAGGGACGGGATGTGAGGGGTGGTCTCTGAGTTGGTGGAGCTGTCCTGGGGGCCTCGGAGCGGCTGTCTGTCCAGTGGGGAGGGTGCTGCAGGATGAGCAATGTGATTCTTTCCCTCCCAGGGGCCGTGTGTGGGGGGTACTGGGGAAGTCCGGAACCCAATGCACAGTGTGTGGGGATGTGCTGCCCTCCCTACTCCGCCTGTTCTCACCCTTGGGGACCCCTCCAGGGAGATCCAAGACCCAGGGTGTCTCCCAAGCCTCCAAGCCCCAGGCCCACATCCCAGTCTAAGGGCTCCGTGCTTACCATCTTCTCAGGGCATCCCCTCTTCCCACCAGGAAGTGGGGCAGGGGTGTTCTTTTTAAACAGAAAACATGTATAATCATAGAGGGAGAAAAATCAGGAAGTTCAAATAATCAAAAGGGGGCAAAAAAGACAAAAAAGGCCACGTGTTGTGTGACCCCATGTATGTGAACACCCATCACAGGCACATCCATGGAGACGGAAAGCAGATCAGCGGTTGTCGGGGGCTGGGGAGGGGAAAGGGGGAGTGACTGCTCATGGGGTCAGGGTCTCCTTCTGGGGGGGCTGGGAACGTTCTGGAGCCAGATAGAGGTGACGGTTGCACAAACCCATCAATGCCCCAAAGGCACACTTTAAAAATTGTTAATTTTTTTATGTTATGTGAATTGCATCTCAAATTTTTTTAAAGGGCAAAGCAACTCACTCGTAAATTTCCACCCTGCAATGACTCTCATCATAAGCATTTCCTTCTAGTTTTTTTTCTACCCTAAATGCAATTTTTGATGGATGTTTTCTTGTAACCACAGCCCTCGATCTTGCTCGCTGGGCAGCTGTGGCAGAAGCGAGTGAGCTAAAAGGTCCTTGATACGTGGACCAGACTGACTCTCAGTGGTTCAGAATTCCTGATTCAATTGACTCATGCTTCCTGAGCACCGTGGAGTGCCGGGCGTCAGCTGTCCCTCCCGGCTGGCCTGAGGAGGGCTTTCAGGCTGTTGCCAATATTCATAATAGCAGCGCATATGTGGCATCTGCTGTGGGCTGGGCAGATGTGAATGCCTCACGTGGGTTAGCTCATTTCATCTCCCGACAACGTTGGGTAGTGCACAATGTTACCCGCACTGCACAGACAGGGGGGTCTAGGGAGGCCAGGCTGCCCCGAGGTCTCACGGTTACCAGTGTGTTTTGTTTCGGACATTGGCAGGGGCACCTGTCCTTGATCTTTTGCCCTCGGTCAGCCCTCTCTTCATGTGGAATTGGCCCAGAGGTGTTCACTGACCATTCACTGCTCCCTGGGCTGGCTTCCCCATCACCTTCCCTTCAGTGCCTGGCAGGGGCAGGCCGAGGACAGCCCCGAGGCTGGATGCCTGGCCCCACTCTCCACCCATCACTCTTTCTTCTCCTTCCTTCCCAGACCAAGGCTGCTCCACCCAGCCTGGGACAATGGGGAGAAAGAAAATCCAGATCTCACGAATTCTGGACCAAAGGAATCGACAGGTAAGTTCGCTGGGTAGAACAGTGGTTGGGGAAAAGGCATTCCTACAGGGAACGTGGCCTGGGCAAAGACCTGGTCATTCTGGAGAACTGCAAGGGAATGGAGAGCCCTGATGCAGAGTTTGAGATGAAGCATGGGCTCATTTTATGATGATTTATTCATTTATTCTCCCTGGACTGGTGACCCAGTCAGAGGGCAGACGGAGCTTGACACTAACACACCCACTTCAGGCGGCTGGGCCAGAGGGAGGTCCAGACCTGGAGAAGCTCAGAGAGGGAGTGTGGGCTCTGCTTGGGAGGCCAGGAAAACTTAGCAAGAGAGGAGATATTTGGGCTGGGTTTTGAAGCACCAATAGGAGCTTGCCAGGCTGAGCAGTGAGGAGGAGGAAGGCGCACAGCCAGAAAGAGCAGCACCACGGGGCATGCTCAGGGAACAGTTAGGCCCCTCCAGCTCCTCCACACCGCCCCAAGTCCTTGTCTTTCCCCGCCCCACCTGCGGTTCCTGGGTCCAGGTGACATTTACCAAGCGCAAGTTTGGGCTGATGAAGAAGGCCTATGAGCTGAGCGTGCTCTGTGACTGTGAGATCGCCCTCATCATCTTCAACAGCGCCAACCGCCTCTTTCAGTATGCCAGCACGGACATGGACCGCGTGCTCCTGAAGTACACAGAATACAGTGAGCCCCACGAGAGCCGCACCAACACTGACATCCTCGAGGTACCCGTGGCCCTCCTCCCTGGCCCCGTGAAGCCCCGCACACTCCGCCTGCTCAGAGCCTAGGGACTCTTGGCTTGCACAAAAGATCGGTGTTGCCATCTGGCTTTGTTGCCAGTAAAGGCAGGTTTGGGGTAAATGGGGGTGCCTTCCAGGGAGAGCCGCCTGGACAGCAGAAACAAAAAAGCAACCAGCATGCACTGGGGACTCTGCTCTGTGCTTCTCATACATCATCTTTAATCCTGTCGCCATCTGATGAATACAGAAAGAGAATTAAAGGCATCATGAAACGAGCAGACCTCACAGTGGTCCAGGAGAATTTGTGTCTGAGCAGCTGTGTCCTCTGGAGAAAGAGGCAGGGCAGCCCCTGCCCTAGCTGGGTCAGCCTCCACCCCCCACCCCCCAGGAGGGGCGAGATTGCTGCCCTTTGGATGTAGGAATCCTTACCCAGGATGGGAAGCTGAGGTTACAGGGCTGGAGAGAGCAGTGGACCTAGGACTGTGGCACCCAGTGTTTCAGGAGGGTGGGGAGAAGCTGGCAAAGGAGAGGCAGGAGTCCAAGGGAGAGACAGCTCAGGAAAATCTATAAAGTTGTCCTTAGGCATTCATTCTGCTAACATTTATAAGCATCTGTTCTATGCCAGGCTCTGAGGCTACATGTGGGTGCAGAGTCATACTCTGGAGGAGCCTTAGGACAATGTCGGCAGGCCTGTGTGGATCTGTGCACCCACTGTGCAACCTGGGCCTCTCTGGTGCCAGGGGAGGACAATACCTCTCTCACGTGCATTTTGGAACATCTGGTTGCTAACTCATTAGGGTTTTTAGTCAATGGGATTAGGCTGGAACAGGCTATGCCTGCACTCCACCTACCCACAGAGCTAGGTAGGGTAGGTCTAGCCCCTTTCCCATAGAACCAGGTTTGCTGGCTGGGATGGGGGAGGCCCACTCTGTTTTCTCCCCCCTCCGCAGACACTGAAGCGGAGGGGTGTGGGCCTCGATGGACCGGAGCTGGAGCCAGACGATGGACCTGATGGGCCAGGAGAGAAGCTGCGGAGGCTGGCAGGTGATGGGGGTGACCCAGCCTTGCCCAGGCCCCGGCTCTATGTAAGTGACTCCCTGAATGGGGCCCTTTCCCTGTCTCCTAGGCCCAGGTGGTCAAGGCTGAGACCGAGGGACCTAAGGCCAGGAAGCCTAGAGTTTGGTGGCAGGTATCTGCCTAGGTGGGCGGTGAAGGATTCCTGGAGGAGTGGGCATGATAGCTGGGACTTTGAAGGATGAATGAGAGTTCCATAGGCAGCCAATTCCTTCCTTATTTCTTTGATTCATCCAACACCCTGGGAAGGCTCCTCATGCCAGCCTGACTGAGGAACTCAGTTCTCGGCCTAATTGTTGAGGGATGACCGAACCAGACACAGGCTCCCTGGGCCGTGTGGGGCTGGGCCGGAGGGAGAGGCATGAGGAGCTTCCTGAAGGTGGGAGCTGACCCCGGAACGCACGGGGATTCTCTTCCTTGGACTTGATGCCCTCATCTGCACGTTCCTCCAGCCAATCCCATCCTCTCTGTCCTCAGCCAGCAGCCCCGACTATGCCCAGCCTGGACATGGTGTATGGGGCTCTGCCCCCACCAGGCTGTGACCCCACTGGGCTAGGGGAGGCCCTGCCTGCCCAGAGCCGCCCATCCCCCTTTCGGCCAGCAGCCCCCAAAGCTGGGCCGCCAGGTGAGCATGGGGCCTAGGACTGGGGGAGGCGTGGGGCAGGGTCCCAGGAGGGCTTGCAGGGGGAATTTTGACTGGCACTGCTGGCTGTGTACATCCCCTCTGGGCCTCAGGCTTCGTTAAATGACATGGCTGCCTGCCCTCCCTCTGGGGGGTCTCCTGCTCCCCAGGCCTGGCACACCCTCTCTTTTCACCAAGCCACCTTGCCAGCAAGACACCCCCACCCCTGTACCTGGCAGCAGATGGGCGGAGGCCGGACCTGCCTGGGGGCCTGGCCGGGGCCCGAGGGGGACTGAGCACCTCGGTGAGTGGAGGGAAGGTGTGGCAGGGTGGAAGTGGGCAGGCAGGTGGCCTGGGTGTGGGCTTCAGTTTCCCCGTCACCTTGTCTTCCCACAGAGAGGCCTCTATGGTAGCCTGCAGAGTCCATGCTCCGCCTCTGCCCCCGGACCCCCGCTTGGGAGCTTCCCCTTCCTCCCTGCAGGTCCTCCAGGTAGGAACCCCCTACCGCGTGGGAGCATGCACACACCTGCCTGCTCTGCCGCCCACATTCCCTGGCCCACCAAAACTGAAAGCTGGCTGGAGGGATGGGTCAGGCGTGGGCAAGGGGCTCCCTGATGTCAAGGCCTTAGCTTATTTCCTCCTACCCCCCAGAATATGGCCTGGGAGACCCCCCTCCGCCTCCCGGCTTGCTGCAGCCCCCCACCCTGGCCCCCTGGCAGCCCTCCAGGGGTGATGGAGTCCCAGCCACCCCTGCCCAGCCCAGGTAAGTGCACCCACGGCCGTCCCTTAGCCCTGCCTCAGTCAGTCTGCTGGGGCCTCTCCAAGTCTTCCGAAGCCCCAGCCACTGCTGACCCCTAGTGGCCACTCCTGGTTCTGCACTCAGCCCCTACCGATTGTCCCTGGTGGGGATGGGCAGCTATTTTGGAGGCCCCAAGAGGAAAAACCACTCACTCCTTTCCCAAGGTCCTCCTGCTGAACCTTTTGCCCAAGCCGTGCCACCTCCCTGGCTTCCCTCCCTTCCTCGCTGAGATCACAGTACCCCTTCTCTCTCTCCCGGCAGTGGGCTTCGCAGCCTGGGCGAGGAGGGCGCCCCCGCCCGCGGCGCCTCCCCGTCGACTCCCCCAGTCATCAAGTCTGAGCGCCTCTCGCCGGCCCCCGGGGGCCCTGGAGACTTCCCCAAGACTTTCCCCTACCCCTTGCTCCTGGCCCGGCCCCTGGCAGAGCCCCTGCGGCCCGGGCCCCCCCTGCGCCGGCTGCCCACTGCTGACGGCTGGCCCCGGTAGAGGACCCAGGGGTGGCATCCGTCCTGCCCGCCCACCTGCCGGCGCCCCAGCCTCCCAGCGTCCTTAGAGAAGACGCAGCAGTTACAACCCCCTCCGCGGTGGGGGCCTGGAGTTCGCATCCACGGTCGTGGGCTCCTTTCCCCGTACCTGTGTGTGTGTATCCGCCAATAAAACACGCGTGGTGTCCGTGGACAAAACTACCTGTCGCTGCTCAGAGCCACGCCCATGTCTAGGTCCTTCCACCTTTTCCCTAGGGACCTGTCTTGCCTCGTCTTGGTTTGGGGTACAGCCTCCAGAATCCTTCCCTGAGACGAAGGCAGGTTGGGTAACTGCAAGGCCGGTGGCGGGTAGAAACGTGACGGGGAGGAGCCCTGCAGGGGCGTCAACAAGCAGGCGATGCGTGGGCGGCAGGTGCTCAGCCGGCTGGCGGCCCTAGGGGACCGCGTAGAGCGCGCACCTACAAGGTTCCACCCCAGGGACGGGACGGGCTATTCACCCTCCAAATCCTGGGGGTGTCGGGTCGTGGGCCCCATGGGAATCCCCTGGGCTGGGTTGCAGTGGCTTGAAGCAAGAAACCAATTGAGAATCGCAAATGTTGGGCGCGCCGGGAGGGCTACACCGTTCTCTTAAATGGTTATATCCTTGATCTAAAGCAGCAATTTTGTTCGACAGGAGGGAGGAGCTGGCATTTAGGCACTGGGCAGGGAGACGGGGGCGCAAACTCTCCCTACTCCAAACTTCGTCTGGAGTGGTCTGGATGGTCTCAGTGAAATTAACACTCAGACCTGACCCCTGACCTCCCCGGGCTCCTTAGTTGTCCCACCCACTCTGCCCCTGTCTCTCACTATGTCCCATTCCCTGAGCCCCTTAGATAGAGTTGCAGTTCCAAGCCTCGGTTGGGGGAAATCGTAGTACGGCCAGAGAGGCTCCCTTCTCAGCCTCCGGAACTCACCCTCACGGTGGACAAAAAGCTGGGCCCAGCCCTTGAAGTTGGTGCCCACAGGCTGTGAACTCAGTGTGGGGTTCATAAAGATGTTGGCTGTTTTCAAAGGCTGGCGGAGTGGGGTGGCGGGCAGGGCCTGGTTCTGCGTCCCCATGTCCTGGAGACTGCACTTTCGCCAGTTGACATTAGGTGGCGCCGGATAGTATGCTTTGGATTCTGCGCTCCCCACTCCCAAGCAAAAAAATGAAATAGAGTAATAACTAAAGTCCATTTTGGCTTCCAGGGGTTCTGACGCATGTTTTCAGGCTCTGTGCCTGGGGTTATTATACTATATAGCTTGGGGTGTCATGGGCCATGAGGGGACAGTGGGCAGACTACCCAGGTTCTGGAAACACCTCTGAGTCCAGACCCCAGCTCTGCTGGGAAGGAAGCAGGGAGGATTGTGTGGAAGTGTCCTATTGCCAGGATTTACTAAGGACACCACAGTGATCTTGGGCAGGGCCAACGTCACCATCAGGAGGGCCCTGAATCTCCCAGGAGCTTGGTCACTGGTTGGAAGCACCCTAGGAATCGTGGCATGGGCACAAACGCAGTGACGGAAGTCAGAGATCTGAGAGATGAATTTCCAAGAGCACCATAAATAGAGAGAGTGGAATGGTCAGGGCGCAATGAGAGCATGGACCTCGGTGTAGTCAGAGAATGTGGGATGTTAATGTGGATGTAGGGAGCCTCCAGTGAGGAGCAGGGAACACGGCATACCCAGTGCAGGACAGAATGTGGGCTCCTCCGATGGAAATGAGAGAGCAAGGAAAGTCTAAAATGCAGAACAGACAGCATGCACATCCAATGCGGACTAGAGAATGGGGACTGTCCAGTGTAGAACAGAGGTGTTGAACAATGAAGGATGGAGTACATGGACCTTCCAATGGAGACTTTGCTTTTTGCTTTGGGTGATGTGGGAGCCATGGATGGTTGTGAGCAAAAGAGGGACATGATCTAGAACCCTCAAGCTGCTCAGGGGATAATAGACTATAGGGGTGGGGCTGGGGGCAGGAGATGGAAGCCAGAATAGGTGGAGGGTGCAAAGCCAAGGCTGGGTGGGGCTGTGAACACACTTGGAAGGTGGAGCCATCAGGAGGGGCTGACAGATCAGGTGTGGGGCAAGACAGTAGTCAAGGCCAGTTGCAGATTTTGTGGATAAGCACCTGAAGGATGGGGAAGGTGGGGGAGGCAAGGTGGGGACCAGGATGTGTGTGTTGCCTGTCGTTCACCATGTGGGGGTGTGGTGACGCCTAGACCCCTAAGCCTGGGCCCAGGGGGAGAGGTCAGGGTGTGAAGTAGAAACTTGGGCCTCTCAGAACCTCAGTATCTTCATCAATGAAATGACAATCGTTCTGCCACCCTGGCCTGCTGGAGGGAACGCATGAGTCAGTGCCATTTCCCCTGCCGCAGCAATGTGCAAATGCCCCTTTCTTTCTTGGTGCCTGTTCTCTGAAACCAAATCCCAGCTGTGTGCCCTGGCCCTCAGGGGCATCTCCTGGCCCCCATGTAGGTCCTGGGAAATCGCACTGACCCTTCCCAGCATGATCACCCATCCTCTCTCAAGACACTGAGTCCAGAGGACCAAGGTCATAGTGAATCAATCCCCTGCAAACAGATGTCTACATGTGCTCATAAAAACAAAAGCACCCACAGAGACAAGGCAGTCAACTGCACATGCCCCTCTCACAGGCTCTCAGACATCTCGTTACACTCACATATGTGTCCACACTCAGGCACATCCACAGGAACGCAGAAGGCAAAACTTAGGTGCCTATGCTAGAAGCCCTTTTTTCCAAGCCTGGCAACAAAAAACATCAGATTCCTGAGGCTGACTTTTTGTCCTTGATCTAAGCCATGCATGAACCTGAATACTTTTCGAGTTTTTTGTTATGTGAGCCCAAATTTTCCTTTTTGCTGGAGCCCATTGGAGTTAAACTGACTATTTTTGTTGCTGTTGTTTTGTGCCTCCTAAACAGTCCTTCCTGGCTGACAGAGATGAATAAGACCTTTGCCAGGTGAAAAAGATTGAAAAAGGAGGCATTCCAAGTGGAAGACAGAGGCCTGGAGGCCGACTGAAGTCTGGCAGAGGGCTCTGAATTCAGTCTGAGCACTTGGGAGTCTAGTCAGTGGGAGCCATTCAATGTTCTTGATCAGGGGAGTTCGACACGCAGAATCCTCCAGCGGGAGGCAGTGCGGGAATTACAGAATGTTTATGCACCTGTGACCTGCGAGACAAGTGCAGGTGAGGAGACCAAGTCTCAGAGAGGGCGGCCACACAAGGGTCCGAGACACGCTCTTAACTCACCCTCGGTCTGAGCGCTGGAGCGTCTCCGAACTACAACTACCGGCATGCAGTGCGAGCTACCCCTTGTCTCTCGTGAGTCCGGCTTCAATCTGGATGATTGGTTACACGGGCTGTTTGTCAGAGCAGAGTCGGGCTTTGATTGGTGGAATTCCCGCGAGGTGCCCGGAGCCCCAGGCCCGTGGGACCGCGTACCCCGCTCGCTCCAGCTACATGGTGAGCCGGCGACCCTCGGCATGAGGGGCCCTGAGGGGCCGGGGGTCCCGCCGAGGGGCTCCAGGGAGACACCTAGGGAACGGGAATCCCTCTGTGGAGATTGGGGGCTCTGAGGGACTCTGGGGCGCGCTGAGGGCCGTGTGTCCCTCTCTGGGGTCACAGTCGCGCTGCAAGACCTCTGGGGTCGTGGGTCGTGCCTAGGGGACTGAAAGGCCCTGAGAGTTCTGGGCTTCGGGGAAGTCTCTGGGAACCCTCTAGGGACCCGAGGTCTTGTCGAGGGGTCGTGGGCCTGGAGAGGGGGCTGAGCACGTTCAGAGCCCCTCGAGGGAGGTCTGGAGCCTTGCTGGGGCCCCCTCTGGCGACGGGGGTCCTGCGGAAGCGTGAGGAGTGGGCGCGTGGCAGCGTCGGGGGGTCCAGTGGGGTCGCGAAGGGTATATTGGGGTGTTTGGACTGGCGAGGGAGAGCTCTGAAAGGACGGAACAGGCCCAGGGGATCTGGGTTGGCCTCAGGGCCTGCAAGGGTCCCGGAATTGGCAAGAGCAGTTAGAACCCTCAGGTCTCAGGTGGCTCTGGGTCCCACCCATTGAGTTTGTAATGCAAACTTAGCCCGGGTACTATGGGTCAGGCTGGTGCGGGGCGAGGGCAGAACCCCCAACCCCTGGGGGTTCGGACTGGACAGTGGGAGGGGGTGGATGGGAGGGCTCCTGAAGGCGGCCTGACCCTGCCTGGGGGCATCTCCAAGGAGGGGCGTTGGAGGTGGGCCTGAAGTAAGGGCAGTTGATGGAAAAGGTTGAAGATGGGTATCATTCTTGGGCGGGGTGTGGGACGCTGGAGGAGGTAAGAGTAGGGGTTCTGAGGCAGGATTGAGGAAAGTCAGTCTCATTGGTGTTAGATTCTGGGATCTTAGATCCAGGGAAAGGCGTAGAGCAGGGGAGAGCCGTGAACTGATGGGAGGCTCCAGATCTTTGGAGATCTGCAGAGAGAGGACGCCAAGACCAGAGGCTGCTGGGAGCCGGACGTGGGAAATATCCTTAACAGACCTCCAGCGCTTTAGTGGAGGGAGGGATGCCTTTCTTTCCTCCTTCCTTCCATCATTCCGTCGTCCTTCCTGTCCTAAGTGCTGGGCCTGCAGTTTGAACCATGGTCCCCTCCCTGGGAGCTTTCGGAGGGTAATGGAGTCAGCGACCGAGAGCCCGGGGGTCTGGGAGGGCCTCGGACACCTGACTGGTTGGACTCAGGAAGGGTGGGGGAAAAAACCGTGCAGTGAGACAGGGTGGCCTTGAGCCAGGCCCATCAGGCCTTTCTGGCTGCGGAGCAGAGTTAGATGTTGGCCTGGGCCTCCTGGAAGGGCCTGGAGGAGGCATGATCTGAGATTGGCAGAGAGGTCCAGGCTGGAAGTGCCCGTGTGCTTGGAACCGTGGGTGGTTAAAATCCTGGCAGGGGGATGGGGGTCACAGAGGAGAGGGTGGAGGGAAGAGAAAAGCCAGCGGCTGAGCTCGGAGATTCTGAAGTTCGGAGCGCAGCTGGTGTGAGGGGCTGGGGGCGTGGGGAGGAGCGGAGGAGGGATCCCAGAAGCAAGCGCAGAACCGCAGAGAGCCCCAGCCCAGCAGGCTTGCAGGGGGCACCCACCGTGAGCGGGAGCTCTACCCGCAGTTCGATGCTGGGGATGGTGCGCAGTAAGTGTAGGAGTCTCGTAAGATTTACAGACCAGAAAGATAGCGTCCCATCCTCATTACTGAAAAAATATTTCTGGTCTCAGTTGACAAGTCACAGGCCTAGAGAAACCATCCAATAGTCTACTATTTTAATGATGGATTTCTCAGCAGCCGCTCTGAATTACAGTGCTAGGCTCGGTATCCATCACACTAGAGCTTTTCCTATTAAAGTTAGCGTATTTTTGCCTGATTAAAGGGTAATTTAATAATTAATTTTGATATTAAAGTTATCTTTATTTCATTTTAATTTCTAATTATATCATAGGACTAGAAGACAGCTCTCCTGAGCACATAATTTTACATAATTACATAATTATTGATACCAAATCGGTATTTACTGCATTCAAGCAGGAAAACCCAGCTTTAGCTTCAGACTTACTGAAAACATTCTAAAGCTTTTTAAAAATAAGTGCATGGAAAACATGTTATGAATTGTTGTTTAAAAGGTTGTTACACAGAATTTGGTGAGAAAATTCCTACTTAAAAAAAAAATAGTCATCCTGCTCAAATGTGTTAAGTTTTTATCCTGAAAAAGGTAGTGGCCAGAAATAGACGGCTTTCCAAGGAGGTTGTTCACGAATCGGAGGGGAGAAGGGGGTGATGGAGCCATCCGGGATAATATAAGAGGGGGAAGACAGGGACGGAGCCACCGAGGTGAATACTGAAGCTAGCGGCTCACCCGAGACATAGTTGGTGCGTGAATGGGACCGTGAGAGGAGGTGCTTCCGTGGGTGTGCTAGGCTTGTACCTCCAGAAGGTGGTCGTGACTCCATGAAACAGAGTACTAAGCGCCCCACTTCCAGATTCGTAGACGGAAGCTCAGGGAGATTAGTACCTGAGATTCAAAGCAGAGGCCGGAAGGAACCCCCATTTCTGCTCCAGCGCGTGCTCTCCGCCGCGCTACACCCCATCTAGGTGGGGAGTGGGTGGCGAAAGGGATCCACGCTCAGTGGAGACTCCCTGTGCTGGGTCTGCGCCTACCCCAGGCCCTTTTCCCAGGATGCAGCTGGAGCCAGGGAGCTGTCTCCCCACCTGGCCCGGCGTCTCTATAAATAGCCTGGGTTCGTAGCAAGTGAGCGTGTGCCCTTGGGGCGGGCGCTGCCGTCCACCCCCCTCCCCGCAGGCGGTCCTCGGAGTGCAGCTGGTGACGACCCTGCTCGCTGCCACCCTCATGCATAGGCTGGCCCCGCACCGCTCCTTCGCGCGCTGGCTGCTCTGCAACGGCAGGTGAGCCTGTGGGACGAGCCCCGCCCCCTCCTGCCTCTAAGCCCCGCCTCATGCCTTGACCTGGGATTTGTCATTAAAAAAAAACTGTATTGAGATATAACTGGCGTACGATAGCTGCAAATACTTGAAGCTCACAATTGGATCCCTCTTGGCAGATGTCCACACCTGGGAGACCGCATCTCCACCCTCGGAAGGGCAGCTGCTTCCCCCTGCCTTCCTGTAATCCAACCCCCCTTTCCCCCTCAGTCTCCCTGTAGATCGCTTTCCTAGTGTTTTTTGTCACTGTTGAGTCTCGGAGCCTTTCTGAGATGTGGTGGAAACAGCTCTCTCTCCAGGACAGCGTACCTACCTGCTCAACCAGAAGTTAGCCAGAGGATTCACGATCCGTCGCCCCCAACACCCCCTCTCCTCAGAGCTTCCCCCTGGCCTTCCATGACCCCTGCCCATCCTGACCACAGGAGTTGTGGGGCCAACCCCCCCTCTGACCCCAGTCCTCGATCTCCCCATGCCCGAGCTCTCCTGACGGACTGTCCTTGCTCTCAGTCTGTTCCGATACAAGCACCCTTCTGAGGAAGAGCTTCGGGCCCTGGAGGGGAAGCAGAGGCCCAGAGGCAGGAAGGAGCGGTGAGTGAGGCCATCCGGGGAGTGGGGTGGGGGAGCATGGGGCCTGCCCTGCCCACTTCCAGGCATTGCTGAGGGCACAGAGGGCAAGCGGGGACACCCCAGGCTGAGGAGATGGTCGCTGTCATTCATTGGTTTCCTCCAGTGGCCATTAGATGGGCCAGCCCTTGTGGGTGGGTGGTGCCCTGCTGTTCAGGGGAGACCCACTGGGGGAGAAGGTTCCTCCAAGACCAGCACTTCCAGTGCTCTGAGGTGGTCATAGCAGCGCCTCACAGGCTGGGCTGGGCTGGGCTGGGCTGGGCTGGGCTGGGGTGCCGTGGCTGACTGGGGAGGGGCTCCAACCTCTACCCTGACCCCTGCCAGGCGGGCCAATGGCTACAGTGAGGAGAAGCCACTGTCTGTGCCCCGAGATGCCCCTTTCCAGCTGAAGACCTGTCCCCTCACAGCTGTGGACGCCCTCGGTAACAGCCCAGCTGGGTCCCCAATGCCCTTCCCTGGTGGGTCTGGTTGGGAAATGCCCTGGGCTGGCTGGGTGCTGGGCTGGAGGCTGAGCTGCACACTCCCCCTCAGTCCTGCGTTTCTTCCTGGAGTACCAGTGGTTCGTGGACTTTGCTGTGTACTCGGGCGGCGTGTACCTCTTCACAGAGGTCTACTACTATGTGTTGGGTCCCGCGAAGGAAACCAACATCGCTGTGTTTTGGTGTCTGCTCACTGTTGCCTTCTGCATGTATCCTTCCTCCTGGTTCCGTGGGTGGAGGAGGTGGAGGGCCGGTGGGAACCAGACTCCAGCCTCCCTGACTGCCCTAACTTGGTGTGTCAGTTATCAGCTGCTGTGCTACAAACCTCCCCAAAGTTCGGTAGCATAAAACTCCCACTATTGTTTTCATGGCTGGTCTCAGCTGGGTCACCTCATCTCCAAGTGGACCTGCCTTCCAGCAGGCCAGGCCAAGCTTCCTCATCACAGCAGGAATGCTAGCAAGGAAGAGGGCTTGCTGCAGGCCGCCCGAGACTTTGCCCAACTCAGCCCATCCCTATACCTGTCCATTGTCTTGGTCAAAGCAAGGTACGGGGCCAGCCCAGAGGCAGGGTATGCAAAGAGAGCTCTCTCTGCAATATTTTTATTCAGCTGAATGGAGGGCCAAGGCAAACCTATGACTCCGAGAACCAAAGTTGGAGACAATGTCCTTGTGGAATAGGCTTGTGAGAAGGGGAAGCCCATCTTGAAGTTCACACTGGTTCCTGAAAGCCCCAAGGGTCTCTCTGAGGACAGGTCACAGATACAATCCTTGTATATCTGATAGCCTCTCAGAAGAACAGGAAAACTGCATGCTGGGGGATGCAGCTGGGAGGCTAGGCGGGTCGGGGTGGTCGGACCCTCTGAAAAGACAGACTTGGTGGCCATTTCTAACTGGTCACAGGTAGGGTGATGAGGCGAAGCTGGAGGCCTGGTCCAGGTGTCCTGCCACCAGCACGCCACTGCTGCCACAGGAGTGGGCAGTCCTGTGCCTTGCATCCTGGCCTTGATGGATGGCTCACTCTCCTTGAGCACTCCTCTGCTCCCTGAGTCTCCAAACCCAGACACCGATGCTTGTGCTCTGGAGCTGGGAGGCCGCTGGGAGGAGGCGACAGAGGGGGAGGGGGTGCCAGAGGTGTTCAAGACCTCCTTAGCCCCACCCCCAGCAAGGTGTTCCTGACGGTGACCTGGTTGTACTTCAGCGTGGAGGAGGGGGGCGAGCGCTCCGTCTGCCTCACCTTCGCCTTCCTCTTCCTGCTCCTGGCCATGCTGGTTCAGGTGGTGCGGGAGGAGACCCTGGAGCTGGGCCTGGAGCCAGGTAGGTGCAGTCAGTCTGGGGCATGGAGTCGTGCAGGCTACTGTAAGCTAGTGAGGGTGGGGTTTAAGGGTTGTTCCACTAGCACATAGTGAGTGAAGGAGGGGACTCCTGAGCAGTCTCCACAGGTGGCTGCCTCCCTGGGCACCCCCCTGGGCTCTGGAGCTAAGAGGACACACATCTCACCGTCTCTGATGGTCACCTGTGGCCGCAGCCCTCCATGCGGGCACACCCTCCAGTCTGGCCTCTACTCAGCAGCCACAGTGATTTGACATTTACCTATTGTAATTTACTTTGTGAGAGGAAATAGGTAAATGGTACAAAATTCATAAAGTATAAGAGGGTATACATAGAGTACAATCACCGTTATTCCAAGAGAAAACCTAGGCCACCACTTTCTTTTATTCATACAAAATGATAGTGTATATGGCTCTACACCTTGTCTTTTTCCCTTAAAAACAATACTGGAGAGGTCGTCCCTTGATGGTACATACAGTGTCATTTGTTGTAACGGCTACATGATATTTCATTTTATGGATGGTGTTTGCACAATACCATGTGGTTATACAAAATTACTGCACAGGAATAGCCCTGTGCCTGGGCCCTGTGTAAGAGAGAGCATTTGTAGTTCTGACAATGTTGAAAATTGCCCTTCAGGAAAAGATTTATGAATGTGCCTATTTCCCTATGTCCGCTCCAATGTGTTTCCTCAGACTGTTTCAACATTGGGTGATCTGGTGGGTGTGAATATAGTGAGGTTGAGCGGCTTTTCCTATGTTGAAGAGTTATTTCTAGCTCTCTTCCAGAAAAGGTCTGTTCTTTTGTCTAGTTTTCTGCTAGGTTGTTGACCCTTTTATTGGTTTGTAGGAGCTCTTTATACATTAAGGAAATTAGCCTTTGTGTGTGATAGGAGTTGCAAATATTTCTTTCTTAGTTCCCCATTTTTCTTTTAACTTTATCCCTTGAATAATCTTTTGAAAACATAATTTGGATCGTGTCTCTTCTCTGCCTGATACCAGCTGCTAAGGGTCTTTGGGTAAAGACCAAAGTCTTCTCTATGGTCCACATGGCCCTATTGACTCCCTCAGCTCATATCTTTGCCAATTCTCCTCCCTTTTCAATCTTTAAAATTAATAATGTTTGACGTATATAAAAGAGCAGGCATATGTACATTATAAAACATAATAATGTTAAATACCCATGAACTCACTTCTCAAATAAGCACTAGAACATTCCCAGCGCTTCTCCAGGTCCCTGGTGCCCCTTCCTGATCCCACTGTTGTCCTCTCCTACTCCCAGCCCCAGCCAGATTCTCAAATTTTGTATTTATCATCCCTTTGGCTTTTAAAAAAATAGTTTCATCACATATATTTCTGTCCCTAAAGAATCCACGGTCTGGTTTTCCCTTGCTGTTGTTGGCGCTGGTGGCCTCAGCCAATGTGTAATCTTCCACCGTGTGCTTTTCTTCCTGCTATTCGTTTACAGAATGGGGCTGTGTCCATCTACGTGGCTTTGGTTCCTCTCTTGTCCTGGATGTATGATGGTCTTTTGTGAGATTCCACTTGTCTTTATTTGTCCATTGTCCTGTTGATGGTCCTTTAGATGATTTCTAAATTTTAGCTTTTTCACAGGTGCTACTGTGAACATTCTTGTTGTTTCCCTGTACACATGTGCAGGTACTTGTTACAGGCATGGCATTTGGGGACTGTGGGTGCTTACAAGCACCACTTTATGAGGTGGTACCTCTGTATTTTTTCAGAGTAATTTCCCTCCTACACCCACCAACTCTGTGGTCTAGGGGCCAGTGGATTCTGGGCTCAGCCTGCGCCCTGAGTCCCAGCCACTCTGCATGTGAGAATGGGCGAGGTTGCGACACCCTCTGCACCAGCCTCCCTGCTTGAAAGGCAGGGAGGTGGCTGTACCAGCCTCCCAAGGGGACAGCAAGGTGTAAATAACTCAAGATCTATGGAAAGTGCTTGATTTTTGTCAGTCTGGCCTTGTAAAACAGTGCTTTTTTTGGTCTTAACTGCATTTCTCTGGTTGTCTGGGAGGCTGGCATCTTTTCCTGTTTACTGATGGTTCGTTTCCTCTTCTGTGAAAAGCCTGTTCATATTGTCTCCCATTTTTCTTTTGGGTTGTGTATGGTGTTTTTTTTTCCAAATTTTTATTGTGGTAAAACATGCATGACATAAAATTTCTCACCTTAGCCATTTTTAAGTGTAGAATTCAGTGGCATCGATCCAGTCACATCGCTGTGCGGCACCCCATCCATCTCCAGAGCACTTTTCATCTTGCAAATCTGAAGCTGTCCTCCGCTGAACACTAACTACTCCTCCCCCTCCCCCAACCCCTGGCCCCCACCATCCACCTTCTGTTTGAATGACTCTGACTCCTCCAGGGACCTCATATGAGTGGGATCATACAGTATTTTTTTTTAGTTACTGGTTTACTTCATTGAGCGTAATGTCCTCAAGGTTCATTCAAGTGTGTATCAGAATTTCCCTCCTTTTAAAGGCCGAGTAATATTCCATTGTACAGATAGACCACTTTTCACTCATCCATCCACTCAATGGACACTTCTGTTGCTTCTTTGTTTTGGCTACTGTCACTACTGCTACTATGAACATGAGTGTGCAAATATCTCTTCAGAACCCTGCTTTCAGTTCTTTTAGGTACATACCCAGATGTGGAATTGCTGGATTATGTGGTAATTCTATTTTAATTTTTGAGGAACCAACAAACTGTTTTCTGCAGTGGCTGCACCATATTGCATTACCACCAGCAGTGCCCAAGAGTGCCAAATTCTCCACATCTTCACCAATATTTGTTATTTTGTTTGTTTTTTTTTTTCTTAAGAGTAGCCATCTTAGTGGGTGTGAGGGGGTATTTTATTGTGGTTTTGATTTGCATTTCCTTAATAACTAGTAATATTGAGCATCTTTTCATGTGCTTGTATATCATCTTTGGAGAAATGTCTGTTTAAGTCATTTGCCCATTTTTGAATTGGGTTGTTTGCTTTTTGTTGTTGAGTTGTAGGAGCTCTTTATATGTCCTGGGTATTAATCCCTTATCAGATGTATGATTTGCAAATATTTGTTCCCATTCTGTGCATTGCCTTTTTACTCTGTTGATATATCTTTTGCTACACAAAAAAACTTAATTTTTATGAGGTCCAGTTTGTCTGTTTTTCTTTTGTTGCCAGTAACTCTGGTGTCACATCCAGGAAATCATTCCAAATCTAATGTAAAGTTTTTCCTGAGCTATGTCTCTCTCTCTCTTTTATTTTTTTTCTTGATGATCTATAGAGTTTCTTCATATATTCTGGATACTCAAGCTTTGTTACATGTGTTGAACATACTTCCTCCTATCAAATCTGATAGAACCATTGAAAAAAGATTTAAAAAAAACCTGTCACTTAAACTACTGCATGCTATGAACTGTCATATGTATCTCAATTTTACAGAAGTTAAAATGTGAGGAAAAAGTGTATCGTGGAATTGATTAAATTCCCAGTTTGTGAGGTGTCTTTTTATTTTCCTTGTAGTGTTTTTTTTTCTTTAAAAATTTCCCCTCAAATGTTTTATTTAAAAAAAATTCAAACCTACAGAGAAGTTAGAAGAATCCTCTAATGAATATGTCCTTGACCTAGGTTCATTTGACCACATTTACATTATAACTGACTGTTGGACAACATGGGTTTGAACCTCACAGGTCCATTTATAAGCAGATTTTTTTTTTCAATAAGTGTATTGCAGTTTTTTTTTTTGGAGACTTGCAACAATCTTTACTCTGGCTTACTTTATTTCAAGAATATAGTGTGTAAGAGATAGAACATACAAAATATGTGTTAACTGCTTGTGTTATTGGTAAGGCTCCCAATCAATAGTAGGATATTAGTTAAGTTTTTGGGGGAGTCAAAAATTATACGAGGATTTTCCACTGTGAGGGGGGATTGGTGCCCTTGACCCCCATATTATTCAAGGCTCAGCTGTGTTTTCTCTCTACACACATATGCACCACACATTTTTGGGCTAAACCACTGAGAATAGTTGAAGTCCCCAACTCTGGTGTCTTTTGATGAAGAGAAGTTCATTATTTTAGTTGATTTTTATCTTGAAGAAAGTCCCTTTCCTAGATCAGAAAGATGGTCTGTATTTTCTTCAAATTTTAAAGTTTTGCTTTTCACATAAACCCTTACATTCCTGGGAGTTAACTATTGTGTTAGGAGGTGGGGATCAGATTGATGTTTTCCACAGAATAACCTTGCTAAATAATTGTATTTTTAGTGAATTGTGGATTCTTTTTGGTTTTCTTTCATCCTTTCAAATACTTCCCCTTTAGCTTGGCTAGGACCTCTGGATTTTAGAGCACAGCTCTGGTACTCTGGTAGGTTTCCTTTTCTTGTTTCCAATTTCCTAGTTGGCTACTTAGCTTTTTAATCTTCTGTTTCTTCTATTTCTATTTCTAGTATTTAAGGCTATAAATAATTCACTAAGTCCCACTTTTGTCTGCTCTTTAAGTTTTGATTTCTATTTTCATTATGCAGTTTGGGGTATTTTAAAGTTTCCATTGTGGTTTCTTTTTTAACTTTTTTCAAAAGCCTCAAACATAGAACTTTGTAACAATTCTAATTCATTTCTAGGTTAATTGTGTTGTGGTTACAGATGGTGATCTGTTTGAAATAAATTCTTTAAAATTTGGTAAGACTTGCCTTATGACCAAGACTGTGGTCAGTTTTTGTGACTATTCCATGTGTACTTAAAAAGAACGTATATTCCCTTCCTCTGTATGTCCAGTAAATTAATATCTCCATGTTTCCTAACTTTCTGTCAGCCATTAAAGGTTTACTTGCCTCTCTGGGATAGTGGAAAACTCAATTTCTCCAGTTGTTCTGTCAGTGTTCTCTTTGTATGTTTTGGGGCTAATTGACAAAGTGTTTTAAAAGTTTAAAATTTCCACATCTTCCATCTTTCCACTGTAGTCCATCCTTCCATAAAATCAGTCATTTTATCATGATATATTATTGATCCCTTCTGATTCTAAAAATGATTCTGTCTTAGTCTAGTTTATCTGGTATTAGCATAGGCTTTCCAGCTTTCTCCCCCACCCCCACCTTTTTTTTTAAAGATATAACTGACATATAACATTATATTAGTTTCAGGTATACAACGTAATGATTTGATATTTGTATATATTACAAATGTGGCCACCCCAAAACGTCTAGTTAACATCCATCACCACATAGTTACAATTTCTTTTTTCTTGTAATGAGAACTTTTAAGATGTACTCTTTTAGCAACTTTCAAATATACAGAAACACCTTTTTGATTAGTATTTGTGATATCTTTTAAATATCCCTTTTCTTTCAACCTTCCAGTGACCTTATGTTGAGGTGTTTCCTTCAGAAAGCTGATATTCTCAATTCAGTCTGACCATCTGTATCATTTAACTTCAAAGTTTAATACACATATATTTATTGTGATTACTGGCCTGTTTGGCCTTATTTTAATTACCTTACTTTCTGGCTTTCTGTTTGTTCCATTTCTCTTGTTGCTATTGATTTTGGCTGTAAAGATGATCTGTCTTAACTCCCTGGCTGTTTTGTGAGGTCTTTGTTTTTGGTATTCCAATTTAACTGTGGTGTGTCCAGGTGTGTATTTCTTTGTATTTATCTGGTTTGATATACTTTGTGAGCATTGTCCATTTTGCAGACTTCCAAACTGTGGTCTTCCCATATCTCCTCTCTTCCTTCATTCTGTCTCCTCTCTGGGGCTCTCACTTTTTCTGGACTTTCTATTCTGTCCTCCGTATCTCTCAATCTCCCTTCATATTTCCCTCATTGTCTGAGTGACTTCTTCAGATCCAATTTATTAATTCCTTCTTTGACTGTATCTAATATGCTATTTAAAAATATCATTTCAATAATTATATCACCCTTTGGAAGAGCTTAATTGGTTCCTTTGCAAATCCACCCCATTATCTGAGGTAGCCTTATGTCACCTGTTCTCGGATTCCAACTTTTATTTTCCTCAGGCATTTCACACCTAATTGATAACACCAATTTCTGAAGTCCTTGGGGTCTAAGCTTCTTTCTTCTTTCTTCTTCTTCATCGTCGTCGTCATCTTTGTTGTTGTCTTCATCTTCATCACCTTTTTCTTCTTCTGACTGTCCTTTATGGTGATCTGTTTCCTTGTGTGTGTGGCAGTTTTGGTTGTGAACTCTTACTTATTTGCTTTTGCTCTGTGGAAAATCTGGGGGCCTGAACTGAGGATTCTTGCCAGAACTTTGGTTTTCTCTTGTGGGAGACGTTCTTGCATGTCTTTCCAGATTCCTGGTATAATCCAAGGAAATTCAGACTCAGTGTCTCCATATCCCCCAGTCCAATCATGAGTGTCTGCCTGGAACATTCTGTTCTTTGAAAAGGGCTGCACTCAACACCCAAAAAGCAAATAACCCTATTAAAAAATGGGCGGAAGATACGAACAGACACTTTTCCAAAGAAGAAATTCAGATGGCCAACAGGCACATGAAAAGATGTTCCACATCACTAATTATCAGGGAAATGCAAATTAAAACCACAATGAGATATCAACTCACACCAGTTAGGATGGCCAACATAGAAAAGACTAGGAACAACAAATGCTGGTGTGGATGTGGAGAAAGAGAAACTCTCCTACAATACTGGTGGGAATGTAAACTAGTTCAACCATTGTGGAAAGCAATATGGAAATTCCTCAAAAAACTAGAAATAGAAATACCATTTGACTCAGGAATTTACCCAACGAAAACAACCTCTCAGATTCAAAAACACATAGGCACCCCTATGTTTATTGTAGCACTATTTACAATAGCCAAGAAATGAAAGCAACCTAAGTGTCCATCAGTAGATGAATGGATAAAGAAGATGTGGTACATATACACAATGGAATACTACTCAGCCATAAGAAAGAAACAAATCCTACCATGGATGGAGCTGGTGGATATTATGCTCAGTGAAATAAGCCAGGTGGAGAAAGACAAGAACCAAATGATTTCCCTCATTTGTGGAGTATAACAACCAAGGAAAACTGAAGGAACAAAACAGCAGCAGACTCATAGACTCCAAAAAGGGACTAGCGGTTACCAAAGGGGAGGGTTGGGGGAGGGTGGGTGGGGAGGGAGGGAGAAGGGGATTGAGGGGTATTATGATTGGCACACATGGTTGTGTGTGGGGTCACAGGGAAGACAATGTAGCTCAGAGAAGACAAATAGGGACTCCGTGGCATCTTACTACACTGATGGGCAGTGACTACAATGGTATAGGGGGGGACTCGATAATAAGGGTGAATGTAATAACCACACTGTTTTTCTTATGAAACCTTCATAAGGGTGTATATCAATGATACCTTAATAAAAATAAACAAACAAACAAATATATAAATAAATAAAAAGAAAAGAGCTGCATAGAGCCAGAGCCCAAAGCTGTCCTTACACCTGGCACAGGGCCTGGCTGGCACTGGTACATTCCTACCTGGGGAGCCAAAGGACACCTGAGAGGGGGACAGAGTAGGCTTTGAGAGCCCAGGAATCTACTAGACAATGCCCTTTCCTTGTCTTCCCCAGGCCTGGCCAGTCTGACTCAGAACTTGGAGCCACTTCTGAAGATGCAGGGCTGGGACTGGGCGTGAGTCCTGGGAAGGGAGTGGGGACAGGGGCAGGCTGTGACCTGCAGGCAGGCTGCTGACAGGCTGTGGGGCTCCCTGACCCTTCTCTTCTCCCCAGGATCCCTCTGGCCAAGCTGGCCATCCGTGTAGGGCTGGCAGTCATGGGCTCCATGCTGGGTGCCTTCCTCACCTTCCCAGGCCTGCGCCTTGCCCAGACCCACCTGGATGCACTGACCATGTCTGAAGACAGGCCCATGCTGCAGTTATGTGGGAGGCCAGCTGGGGGCGGGTGGTTGGAGAGCCTAGGAGAGAAGCTGGGCGGAGGGGGGGGGGGGTGCCCAGGACTCACGCCTCTGCACCCTTGCCCCCAGGTTCCTTCTGCACACCAGCTTCCTGTCCCCACTGTTCGTCCTGTGGCTCTGGACCAAGCCCATTGCACGGGACTTCCTGCACCAGGCGCCCTTTGGGGGGACGCCCTACCCCCTGTGCGTATGCGGGCAGCGCTGGGAGGGAGGGTGGCTGGGGACCCTCTGGGTACTCTAGTCTCCGCGGCTCGGAGGAGCCATGTGGCCTGGGGTAAGATCCGAAGGCTGGGCCTGCCTTGCTGGCCCCCTTACCTTCCTCCGCACAGGCTGTCCGACTCGGCCTTCGACTCGTTGCGCCTGTGGGTGCTGGTGGCGCTGTGCCTGCTGCGGCTGTCGGTGACCCGGCCCCACCTGCAGGCCTATCTGTGCCTGGCCAAGGCCCGCGTGGAGCAGCTGCGGCGGGAGGCTGGCCGCATCGAGGCCCGTGAGATCCAGAGGCGGGTATGAACGCCCCTGGCGGGGTGGGAACTTGGGGCTCAGGCAATAGGGGCCCCGGTTTCTTGGGCGTGGGGTCCCCCAGAGGCCAGACGGCCCCGCACTGTAGTCCCGTGCCTGCCCACCAGGTGGTGCGGGTCTACTGCTACGTTACGGTGGTGAGCCTGCAGTACCTGACGCCGCTCATCCTCACGCTCAACTGCACGCTGCTGCTCAAGACACTGGGTGAGAAGTGGCTTGGGCGGGGCGCGGGCGGGCCTGGGTTCCGCCGGGAAGGCCGGAGACGGGGAGGGGGCGGGGCTCGGGGCGGGGCGGGGCCGGAGTCAGAGCGGGGAGGGAACCGGCCCGGCTACAGGGGGTGTGGGCGGAGTCTGGAAGGCCCGGAGATGGGGGGAGGCGGGGCCCGGCTATAGCGGGATCGGGGTGGGGCGTGGGGCCGGGACAGGGCCGGAGAGGGGTGGGGTGCAGGTGGGGCCCGAGGGCCTGGAGCTGGAGCAGGGCGGGGCCTAGGCGGGGGTGGGCACGGGAGACCGGACAGGGTGGAGATCCCACTGGGACTCTGTGCTTGGGGCAGGTGCCCTGAATATCAGCGTAGCTGGGGCTCCCGGAGGCCAGCCCGCCCAGACCATCACCCTCTCCGTCCTGTCTGCGCAGGCTGCTACTCCTGGGGCCTGGGGCCCGTCCCTCCACTGTCCCCCACCCTGTCCCCAGTCTACGACCACCCGCACGGCCCCGGGGAAGATGAGGCCCAGCAGACGGCGGCCCGGATCGCTGGGGTCCTGGGCAGCCTGCTCACGCCCCGCCTCCTCCGCGGCGTCCTCTCCTTCCTCATCTGGTGGACCGCGGCCTGCCAGCTGCTCTCCAGCCTCTTTGGCCTCTACTTCCACCGGCACCTGGCAGGCTCTTAGCCATCTGCAGATGCCCCTGGGCTGCAAGACCTGGTGCTGGGCCGGTGGGACGCAGACTGCCCCCTTTTGTGTGTCTCAGTGTCCCCAGGTGCAAATCGGGACTGGGAGTCCCCACTGCACCGGTTCGCTTCACCGCAGTGCCTCTGCTCTGGCCCCCTTGCGGCCCCGAGTTTCTTCCTTGAAACTGTGCCCCAGGGCCGGCAGCTGAGGGTCCCAGGGCCATTGTTGCTGGACTGTGTGTGCCTGGTTTTGGGTGGGAGCGGACACTCTTCTCAAATAAAGGAGCCGGCCACTTTTTACAAAGAGGATATGAGTGGTTTGGGAGGCGCCTCCCTTAAAGTCCATGTGGCCTGGGCCACCTAGGGGCAGGGTGGGGGCCACGGGGCACAGGCTTCAATGCTGAGAGTGAAGGGAATTCGGAGTGAGACGGAGGGCAACCCAGATGGTCAGCAAAGGCCTAAGGATAAGTGAAGAGAGGAGGAAAGGGGGAGAGAAGAAACACGACAACATTCAGAGGAAAAGCTAGACGGGAGAGTGGAGGAGAGAAGGGGAGAAGGAAGAGTCAGACAGCAGCGGGGCGCAAGCGCCCCAGGCTGGGGGGTTTAGAAAAGGGAGGAGAGAGCAGGACACCAGCCCCCCCTAGAGGGTGGGAGCGCAGGAAAAATAAGCCCTGCAAAAAGAGTGCCTGGGAAGGCCAAAGGCGAGGAGTGAGCACCGTGCGGGGAGATGGACGGGGGGAGCCCAAGGCGCTGGGCAGGGGGCCAGCCATCTGCCGCTGCCACAGGCACAAAGGGCCACTTTTATACTATTAACCTTAATAAAACTGGTCAGTTATTTTACCAGCAAAAATGAACTTGGGAACAGCAGCAAATTGCAATTCAGAACTTGAAAACCAGAGCAAAGCGACAGGCAAGTCTGGAAAATAAAGGAGAAGAACTCCTTTTTTATAGAGGAAAAGGGGTAGTGGGGAGCTGCTCTAAGCAAAAAGTCCATTGGAGGAAACTGGGAGTTCTGAAGTGTAGTGGCTTCTCATTGGCTGGGCTGTTGCTGAGCCAGGAGAAAATCTTCCAGCTGGGATAGGAAAGCACAGGTTTCTTTCTGTGGGCAGCGCAAGGTGTGTCTCTCTCTGTTTCCTTGGTATAATTGAAGAGGAGGGGTAGGGTGTGGGGACTCCCCTTGCGGCCTCCTGACTCCATTTTAAGGGAGGTTCCTTTATTCATTGCACAATATAAAGGTCACATGCAGGCAAATGGCCACATTGTTGAGGCCCTGGTGACCCTGGGAAAGGAGGTTGAGATGGTCATGGACTCTGGAATTTTCTTGTCACTGTGGTCACATGGTGGGGTGGGAACCTGGTGCGTGTGCATGCATGTATTATAATGGACATGTTAAAAACACATTCAGCTGAGTACATTTTAAAGATCTTACTGGCTTTAGTCAATGATTTTGATGCCGGGATTCTTGTTCACGGAGCCGAAGAATGAACTTCGCGAACAGTCAAGGTAGGAGAGCAAGATACAGGCTTTTATTTAGAAATAAAGTGAAAGGACAGAGCTCCTGGCTCACGCCAGGAGGGGCAAGAGAGTCCGGGGTGGTGCGTTGTCTAGGGGGTTTATAGGCAGATGAGGATTTTTCGAGAACATGAAAAAAGCTTCAGGGTGTGGACCTGCTAAGTGGTGTCTGAAATATCTAGAATTAACACAAGGAATTTCCTGCCGAACCCTTTTTTGGAACACCTGCGTCCTGGTCTGGGGGCATATGAAACAAGGCCACCTGCTCAGCCTGACCCCAAGGTGGGCTGAGGCATTGTTTGCTAAAGAGTAAGTTAAGTGCAAATCTTATCTTTAAGGTGGAATCCTTCCTGCCTTTTATTATATTGTTTACGGCTGGGTCTGCATGCTAAATTAGTTGCCCAGTTTGCAAAACCACCTCCATCAGATCTGAAAGAGGAAAGACAGCACATAGGCCTGGGCCTTTTAGCATGCTAAAGTCAATCTTACACGTGATTACAAATGATTAGCTTAATAAAAACATAGGCTACTCTTCTTTTTCTGGGGAACATTAACTGATCTTACTGAAGAATGACTCTAGAGCTTAATGTTTAACACAAGAGTTTTGGTAGGGGGTTTCCTTGCATGTAGTTACATTGTTCTGA
This sequence comes from Smutsia gigantea, assembly GCA_032199065.1. Taxonomy (NCBI): domain Eukaryota; kingdom Metazoa; phylum Chordata; class Mammalia; order Pholidota; family Manidae; genus Smutsia; species Smutsia gigantea. The sequence goes on along the minus strand of JAVSCE010010739.1, from coordinate 46,530 downwards.
CTGCAAATATCCTGCCTTGCTTTTTCCGGAGGCCCTCCCCCTACTCTCACTACACCCACGGTCCCTGTCTCAATTTCATGAATTGGGCAGGATCCAGTCTAGCAATTGAAGCTAGTAGCTTGGAGGAAGGAACTCGGAGCAGCTGTATAAAATGAGAGACTTTTATAGACAGAAGGGAGTAGGATGAAGGGAGTTGTCTTGCAAATGAGTTTCACCTCCAGGCAAGTTCGCTATAGATTCACTGTGACCAAAGAAATTTACAGCAAAGGGTTCTTGGGGTGAAAAGGTTATACCTAACTTTATTTCCAGGTGGCAGGTCAGTCCCTCGGGGCTGCCACCACTCCAGCCTCCGTTCAGCTCTCCTACAGCCTTCCAGCCCTGCGACCCAGTCTCCGGCAGAGCCCTGGGCGGAACTCCTTACATTAACACAATAATGGCTTATTGCCTAAAGGTGTGGAACCGGTAGCATAGCAACAGGCCAGTTACATTTAAGTTCAGTGAGGATGCTGGCCATAGGAACCCCACTTTACTCACAGGAGTTATATTGGCAGAATTGGGATTGGCTGTGGCAAGGTCACCTTCCTTTAGGGGATCGCAGGGGTCAAGCAGATCACCTACTGTTCTGATCAGGGGATTCCTGATTGATTGGTTTAAGACTCTATTTCTGGGAAAGCCAAAACTAAGTTTCCATGTGGTGATTTGGAGCTTGAAGAGACTCCTGTTTGGGTTGTTTCTTCTTTAAGCCGCTTGGATTGTGTCATCTTTTAGTGTATGTCCAATGGATACTAGGAATAAAAACGATGAGTTGAAGCCATGCCCCCGGGTCAGGGTGAGAGCCGAAGGGCCATGTGATCTGCCCAGAAGCCCGCAGGTGGGCCTTGATGTTGCTGCCCTGCCAACTCTGCAAGTGTGACCTGCCTTGGGGCCTTGTGCTCTATCAGGGCCACCTGCTCGGAGCTCCCTCCGCTGTGTCAAGTGGGCATCACTTGAGGGGAGATGCACCCTCACCACTTGCTGCCCCTCATGGACTTAGATCTTAAACACAAGGAAGCGTGATTTCCCTTGGAAAACTGCCTTATAACCAGATATCCATGGAAAGCACTGACATGCATCAGCTTTTGTTACGTGAATAAAAGTGAAAAGTATATTAAAAGCAAGGGTTAAGACCTGGTGTAGGTAAAATTGTAACATTTCCAGAATATCTCGCCTGGCTTTTGGACATCTGCATATCAATAGGTGTTCAGAGGTGGAGAGAAGTCTGGCTTTAGCGCATTTGGATCATTCCTCAGGGGTGAAGTTCATCTCCATATCAGTGGGTAATTACCTGGGCCAGGAGGGCTTCTCTGTACCTGGGGGGTGAGGGGAGGGCCGTTTTTGCTGCTGCTGGGGCAGAGGAGAGAGACGGCCGGGGACTGCAGTTTGTGAGCAATAAACAGGTTTTAAACTTTATTTCTCCCTTTGAGTGATTTCGGTTTTTTGAGGTATTTTGCCCCGGGGTTTCCTCTCCCTGGACTTACACCTGGATTTAGGAGAACTGAATGCATCACCCAATTCTGATCCTTCTCAAAATCCCTGTAAAAGTACAGAGGCTGCAGGTCATTCCAGAAGGTGGGAATTAAGGGAGGAGCCGCAGTTGACTGCCAGGTCCATGGACATCAAACCTAAAGCTCGGGAACTAGCTGGATTTAGCCTGTAGAATCTTCCAGAGGCACTGACTGCACCAGGTCCCACTGGGCTGGGCTGAAGATGGGGTAAAACATGGAGGCTACTGCTGTGGAAGCTGGAATGTTCTTAGGTGTTCATGTCCCTCCCATGGTGTCACTGAACAGCCGGGAACAGGGAAGCCAGGCGTGGTAGGGAGTGTGTCAAATGGTGACCACGCATAATGGCGAGAGCCGCCATTCTTCACCCTGCAGGCAGATTCCTGAACCTTTCAGGCATGAGAACTGAAGGCTCCTGGGGAATCCAGCCAGTCCAAGAAGAAAGACCTGAAGACACTGGCACCATGAAGTCCCCTTTAGCTGCCACTTTGGCTCTGGGCCCACATGCTCCAACCTTACACTTGGCCTTCCAACCTGCTTGTCTCGGCCCCCATTCATCATGAGTGGACAGCCAGGCGTGTCCAGGGATATGAGGAAGCATCCAGTATGGAAAACAGACCCAAACAGAAAACAGCAGCTTGGGGAAATTGACTCTATAGGGAAAAGAAAACTTGCAAAACAAACAGTCCAGAATGTTCTAACAGATTGTATCCCTGAAACAAGAACAGTATGCTACTAAAAGGAACTTCTGAAGAACTCTTTCATCTCTTTTTGAGCTCTTGGAGGTGGAAGATAGGGTTGTAGAAATCTTGCAGAAGGAACAAAAAGATAAAAGATATGGAAAACAGAAGGAGACACAGAGGAAATAGGGGGAGTGGCCGAAGGAGAATCTTCCAACAGAGAGTTCTGGTAGGGGAGATCCAAGCAGAGGGAGGATGTATTAGAAATCATCTGAAGGAGACAATTTCCTATGAAGACCACAATTAAAAGACTTGAGCCTGGGCTGGGCAGAGGGTGACAGGTTGAAGGCAGGTCCAGGACCGGGCTGTGGGGGCCTCTTGGTCCCATGCTCACCCAGAGTCCTCTGGGACCTGCTCAGCCCACAGACCCTGCAGACTTCCCCTTGCTGGGCCAGTCCCCAACCCAATTCCATGCTCCAGCTCCCCCCTCCCCACTCTCTCCCCTGCTGAAAAATCCTCCATGGCTCCCCAGTACCAGACTCAGGAGTTGTTGCATGTCACCACCCTGCAGGGGATTCCAAAGCCCCTCCTGGGGCTTTTCCCAACACCCTGGGTGGGGTCTTTCCCTTCCTTAGCTGCACTCCAGAATTCCCACCTTCCTTCCTTCAGCAGCATGGCATGTTTTTTAAATTTTTTGCAGCAAGATCGGAGCAGCACACCCATCCACACCGTCCATCCTGAAGAAGCCCCCCAGGCTAGAGAGAGTCTGAAACCCCGACTCATTCCTTCCCGATGATGTGCAAGGTCCGTCACACACAGGGCCTGCGTGAGGCAGCGGCATGGTCGGCTGCACGCCAGCATACTGGCGTCACACCTGGTTCTGTCTCACTAGGCCACATGACACACAAAATTCCTGTTCATGTCACGTGAGAATCGTCTCTCACCTCTCTCACCAGGCGTTTGGGGCTGCAAAACACACAATGGCTAAGAAGAGGGGAAAAACATAAATGGCCGACACTCCTGAAGAGATGCCCTGCCTCTCGAGAGATCACAGGAAGATTTGAACTAAAACAAACAGGAGCTACCACGCCGCACACCCCGACTGGAGGAGTCAGAGGCCATGAGGTACAAACCAGGGTGTGGCTTGAGTGCCGCACGCCACCCCGGGACGCCTGCGTTGGTATGGCCACGTTGGCGAGTACCTTGGCAGCACCTGGGACGGGCGACCCCATGGCTGGCAGGTCCCTTAGGGGCACATTCCATGCAGATATTTGCCCATGGGTGCAGAAGCAGAGGTGGCAGTCACAACCTTATTTCGAACAGCTAACAGCTGGCCTGGGAATGAGTGAGTCAGCTGTGCAAAGTTCTGCAGTAAATAAGAACACGAAAAATTGGGTTCTTCTTCTAAGGAAAGCTCCCCAGGATGGACTTGGGGGAGAAAAATAAAAACAAAACAGAAACCACGTAGTGTTAAATCATGAGACACCATTTTTTACCTGTCAGATGAGGGCTGACCAAAAAGACTAGTGATCGGCCATTGGTGAGGGTCTGGGCTACACTGCTATTGCGTCTTTCCCCAAATTTTTATATTCAAGTCCTAACTGCCAGGATGGCAGAATGTGACCGTATTTGGAGAGAGGGTCTTTAAAGAGGTGGTTAAGTTAAAATGAGGTCATTAGGGTGGGCCCAGATCCAACAGGACTGGTGGCCTTCCAAGAGGAATTTTTTATTTTTTTCATTATAAGAAGAAATTTAGACACAGATAGGCACAAAAGGGAGACGATGGCCTGAACAAGGAGAGGCCCAAACAGATCCCTCCCTCTTGACCATTCGAAGGAACCAACCCTGCTGACACCTGGCCTCCTGAACTGGGAGAGAATAAACTTCTGTCGCATCTTCAAGTCCCCCAGTGCTAAGTGGCCCTTTGTTTTGGCAGTCACGGGACACTCTGAGGGCACGTGGTGTGAATGGGTGCCATCTCTTTGCTGGAGTACCTTGCTCTCCATCTTTGGGTAGATTTCCCCAAAAGGTGACCCTGGCATGAGGACTGAGGCCTGTCATTTACCTAGGAGGTGGCTGCGATTGGATGCAGGTGGGGATGGGAGACGCGGAAGGAAGGAGCCAGGCAGGGGACACCAACAAATGACTCAGTGGGGGGACCTGGGCTTGGTCTGGCTGGGCAGCACAGAGGGGCAGCGTAGACTGACCTGAGTAGTCCCATCCCAGAGGCGAGGGGCCGTCCACAATCACGGCTGAGCCCTGCTCCTGGGGAGCTGGGTTGTGGCCTGCGGGGAGGCCCTCAGGCTGGGTTGTGGTGGCTCGCGGCAAAATGCAGGTGGCGGGAACCATGACTGCTGGGCTTTGGGAGGGGCGCTAGCCACATCGGCTGCGTTATTAACAATGTATCCCTTGATCTTCACCCAGCCATTTTTGTTCCTAGCTACAGACACTAGCACGTGAACCCAAAGAAGCACATACAAGATTTATTTCAGAAAGTGCCAGGAATCTCAACTCTGTGTGCAATAAAGAGGACAAAGCGACTCATGTTGCTGGAAGTTGAGATGCAGTTCAGCTTCAGGTAAAGCTGTATCTAGCAGCCCCGACGATGTCACCAAGAATCCAGCTTCTCATCTCTGCTCTACTTCCCACAGTGAGAGCTTCACCTTGGGGCTGGTTCCTACCTAGCAATCACAGGACAGTCCCAACCATCCCCTGGGCTAGCATGTGTTCCCCCAGGGCCCGTGGGAGAGAGGAAGGGTGCTTCCAGTTCTCCTTGGAAGGAGCTAGCAAGTTTTTCCTGTCACAGGCCTAGATGGGGTCACATGCTCACTCCTGCTTGTTAGGGGACGCCCCGGTGGCAGGAAGTGAGGAGTTGACTCCCTCCTCCCGGCTCAGGGGCTGACCAGAAATCAGGGTGGATGTGGGGGGCAGCTTAGCAGCACCAGGAGTCACTACCGTATCGCGGTGGCAACACCTCACTAACCTAGCTGTCCATCACCAAGGGACGGTGCTTCTCACCCTGCTTCCTGCCTCTGGTGGCCGGGCCCTGCAAGTCTGTCCAGCTGTGTCTTGGCCACAGTGAGACTTGTGATGGCCTCATCCTCCTGCAGATGGCGACACTCATGCTTTAAGCCTCAGCCAGACACGGAGCAGATCACCTAGCATGCGGACAGGCAGGGTGTGGGAAAAAGAAACCTTGGGACTTTGGAGCTGTGCTCATTGTAGCACGATAATCCAGCCTGACTGATGTCATTGTGGGTTGGCCACATGTGTCCCCAAAGGACAAATATGCAGGCACAGGATCTCTTGAAAGAGACATGAGAAACCCCAGCAGGGGACCTGGCAGGCTGACCTACTTTCCCCCTAAACCCTCTTGTGCAGTGTCTATTTTCTAGAAAACCATATGTATTAACAAGTCAAACAACCATTACATTTTTAAAGAGTTTATTCAAGACCTTATTTAAAAATTCTGTCAAAATAACTCCAACCCTGTTTTTGGTTCTTGGGGTCAGGGGTGGGGGCCAGAGTCGAAGAAGAGACATGGGCAGGAGAAAGTCATTTTAATTTTTATTAAATATACTCTCTTGGCACAAATCTTTAAAATATATAAACATTACATATAGACTAAATGTCTTCATGGCATCAAAATGTAACTCCAGACCAGGATGGGCAACAACTGGGTGGGGTCAGAGGACACCAGCCCAGCTGTGTCTGGGGCTGTGGGCGGGGGTGGCGCACAGAAGCCCGCTGGCTGGAGCCTCAGGGAGGCACTCTGGGGCCAGCAGGGGACCCTCCCCACTCCTGCCTAGCCTGCAGCTGCAAGCAGGGTACCGCCCAACCATCCATCTGGTCTCACCACCTGGGGTGGACCCCCTCCCCAGTGCTCTCTCTGGCCAGGGGACCCTGGGTCCCCGTCCCCCTTCCCTGAGAGGCCCCTGGAGAGCCCAGGTGCTGGGCAAGGTGGGTGGGATGCTCGCCCGACAGGATGGTGGTCACAGGCTCCCCGGGCGTCTGGGGACAGACTGCAGCTGGTTAGGCGAACACATGCAAGAAGGACAGAAAGAGGGGTCTTCGAACCCCCCGGTCCAAGACAAGAAGAACGGAAATAGACCAGGACAGAAGGAAGACCTGAAAGCCACTACTGGAAACGCACGTGTGGCAACCCCCCTCAGGCCCTTTCACACACAGCCTGGCTGCAGAGCCGCCCATGCCGCCCACCCACCCTCGGGCCGACCTCACCCTGGCACCACATAGGATGGTCAGGGTGTGCTACGAACAGACACAACGAGGTCAGCCAAATCAAAAACCAAAGCCAAAAAAATCAAGAGATTCAAATATCATTAGGAAATGGGTGTTTCTGAGACCCTGTGATACCCAGCAGGCCCCAGGGGGCTTCTCCATGAGACCAGGTCCCTGGGAGAACCCTGACTCTTCCAGGCTTCCTACCTCCAGGCTGTAGGCTGTCTCGGGGCTCTCTGAGAGGGTCAGAGCTGCCAGCCGCCTCCATGTGCTCTGTGCACAGTCAGACAACCCTGTAGGCTTCCAACTGCTCCATGTCCCTGGCAAGTGCCTGCTTAGGTAAGGAGACAGGGGTGTGCCAGATGCCACGGGTCCCCCTCGCAGCTGCTGTGCCTGTGGGCAGAGGGTCAGGGCCTCGGCCTGGCCTCGTTGGTGCAGCCAGTGAGACAGAGGTGACAGTTTCCTGACCTCAAGGAAGTGACCTGGATGTCCAGTTTTTAGTAAATGCCTCTGGGTTGGGGCTCAGACCCAAACCCACGGATTCCTCAAACCCTGCTGTCTGGAGGCACGTCACAAACCATGAGGGTAGGCAACAGAGGGGACAACCAACACCCAGGGTCCCACTCTGGCCCAACTGTCCAGGATCCCGATAATAGCCTCAGGGGAAAAGGCTCTTCCCGAGCGGGAGGCTCAGGCGATGGAAGTCATGTCACCTGGGAAGTAACGGCAAGGCAGCGCAGGCGGGGCTGGTGGGCGGGGCGGGAGCCACACTGTAACCACATGAGTGGGAGGCTGGTCCCAGCCCTCGGCGGGAGGTCAGGCTTCCCCTTCCTGCGGACGTGCGGGCAGGCGGAGTCTGGCTCTGAGCCCAGTGGGGACAGGGTCACTAGAACCAGGGGCACGTCTAAGGTCACAGGGAGCCAGGAGGCGGCGCTGCTCACCCCCCCGACTCGGGGCGTTGGGGGCAACACCTCCAGGGGGCAGTGCGCTCTGCGGAGAAGGAGCGGGCCAGCCCTGGTCCACCAGTCCCGACGCTGCACTTCAAAGTCCGCTGCCTCTCCTCTCGGATCTGTGGGTGCCAAGCCCAGGCTCCCCAGCTCGCCGCAGAAGACTCTCTGACGTGGCTCCGGGGTGGAACCGAGCTCGCGATCGCCCCACAGGCTCAGAAACAAACGGGGTCAGCGGCCCACCGCGGCGCCCTGTCCCGCGTGGCTGCCGTCAGGAGCGCCTAGCTCTGCAGGTGCCGCAGCAGGATCTGCGTGAGGTCGAAGGTGGTGAAGCTGATGCCCACGGCGATGGGGCCCTTGAGCCAGTTCATGCTCAGGCCCTTGTAGAGGCCACGCACCGCGCCCTCCTCCCGAACGATGGCGCGCAGCGTGCGTGCGATGGAGGCATGCGGATGGCCGGTGACGCCAGCTGTCTGCATGCGCCGCCGCACCACGTCCAACGGGTACGAGGCCGACTGCCCGATGATGCCGGCGCAGGCCCCGAAGACCATGCGCTCAAAGGGGTGGGGCTGCGGCCGGCCGCTGTACTCTGTCGGCGGAGGGACAGAGGGGCCATGAGGGCGACGATAGGGCCGGCCCCGTCACCACGGCGGGCTCAGGACCTGACCGGCTGGCCCCGGCCTGCCCACGCGGGCCACGGCTGCCCTGCCTCCCTACCTCTGGGGCACTCCTTATAAAGTTTGAGAAAGAAGTTTTTAAAAAGCCGGAAAAGCACATAGAATCATATAACCAAGTCCTAAAACCCAGAGCGAGCTCACATCTAATCAGTCCTGTTTTCTGTCTAGTAAAGAAAGAAAACGTCACCGGTGTCCACGACCCTCCCCGCGAAGCAGCTCCGCCTGGCGGGGCGGGGGAGGGGCAGCAGCCCGTGGTGGGTGGGCTGGGAATTTACAAGTGGGAATTAAAAGCAGAAAGACACGGCTATTTACTGGGCGTACCGGCCAGACCTGAGAGCCTTGCGGGGCGAGCGATTGGGGCCAGGGTGCGGGGTGAGTGCAGCGCCCGAAAGAGCAGGGGTACAGAGCAAAATCGATGCCGGGGCCCCACACCCAGAAGAGGCCCCGCGGATGGCCAGCTGATCACAGAACGTCCTGGCAAGAGGGGGAGGCCCACTCCACTGCCAGAAGAATGGGCCAGTGCCACGGACACCTGCACAGCGGCAGGGCTGCGCTGACTGTAAACGTGTGACGTGACTGCCCTTGGGCTGCTTTTTTAACTGGAAACGTCTGACAAGTTGTTGTTCCCTCTGCATGGAAGGGCGCGGTGCAGGGCCACTTCCAACCACCGGGAGGGCTGCTGGTCTAGCTAATAAGGAGGCCTCAGTGGGGAGTGAGGTGGGGGGTCCACAGGATATCAGCTTCACCTGGACTCTTTTAACAGAAACCCTCTTGGGGTGATTAAGGCAAAACACGAACGCCTGTTGGCATTGGTTGGCAGGTACGGATGGGTAGTGCTATATTGTCCTCTGGGCTTTTCCGCACTTTTTGAATTTCTCAAAATTACCCAAAGCCCAGAAGGGCACTTCGCCCTCCAGAGAGGCTTTTCCGGACGCTTTGTGTCCAAGCGGCTGCCGTGACTCTGGGTGACACTCAGGTCTCCCCAAAGCTAGTTTCAAGATGAGGCATTGAAGGTATGCACTCCAGCTTCCTGGGTGTGTGTGGGGGGGGGGGGCGGGTCTCAGGTCCCTGGGTCCCTGTTAGCCGCGCTGTCTGGCCCCTCACCTCTGTGCAGGCTTTTGAGTGTCTCATAGGTGAAGAAGCTGAGCCCCGCGTACGGAATGACCCCCAGCACGGTGGGTGTGAATCCGTGGTAGAGGGTCTTCAAACCTTCTTCTCGGGAGATCCGGATGAAGACGTGAAAGATGTTGCTGTACCTGCAGGACAGAGCGGGCGTGGGGGTGGGGGCGTGGCGGAGCGCACAGCGGGGATGCTCGGCTCATCCCACCTGCCCTGCGTGGACTTGGAGGTCCCGCTTTCCTCCTCTAGGGACCGTGACCACGGGCAAGAGCCTTGGCCTCTGAAGGGGCTGCCTACGCCGCACTCCGCCCTTGTCGCCGGGGTCCCCGGGCTGTGCTCTGGCCTTGCCTTATGATCCCGGACACTTCTAACTCATCTGTGTCCAATTCAAAACTAAGACTTGGTTTGACAGAAGCAGAAATTGAGCCTGGGACAGCGAGCCTATTTACTGCCTTTCTGGAGCAGCTGCCCTGTTAGCAGGTGGGCTCCGGGCAGCAGATTCCCAGCTTGACTTCCTCTGCGGCTGGACAAAGAGGCCCAGACCCAAACCCCAGGGCCAGATGGAGGGATCAGACTTGGGAGCCCCACTGGCCACGGAGCCCCCGGGGCTGGTGGAGGCGGCACCGGGGCAGGACTCACATCTCCTTCGGGGTCACGGCCATCCTGGCTCGGACCAGGTCCAGGGGGTAGGTCAGCGAAGCGGCCGTGGTCCCAGCCAGTGCGCCGGCCAGGAGGCGGGGCCAGGGGGGCAGGGCTCTGCGGGGGCGGGAGAGCAGGTGAACCCCGAGACCCGGTGCGCGCAGGCGTCCGCAGCAGGGGAGCCGAGGGCGGGGCCGCGGCGGGGCTGGTGGGGTCATTTTGAGATTCCCGGGGCTGCTTTGCCTTTTCCCTCCTCGAGTGGCTAATGAATGACTGAAGGGGACCACTGGCCCTGGGGCGTTGGCTGGGCGGGGGGTCGGGGAAGGAGAGGGGCCCTGGCTTGGCAAGTGTGCGGGGGCCCGGGGTGAGGTGTAGCCGGTCCAGGGGCGGCAGGGCGCGCTCACTCTCCGCGGAAGCCGTAGTAGCGGCCCAGGATGCGCTTGTACTCCTCGTGCGCGCTGAACTGGATGGCGGCGTAGGGGACGACGCGCACCATGGTGGCCGAGTTCCCGCGCCACAAGCTCAGGAGGCCCTCGTGGAGGTAGGTGAAGTAGAGGAGCCGGAAGGCCGCCTGGGGGCGGGCGAGGGAGGGTCAACGCCCCGCGCGTGGCCCGCCCCCACTCCGCAGAGCGCGCCCCCCTTACTTCGTGCAGCCTACTGGCCGGGGGGTGACGCCGTCGCCTCCCCCACTCTCTGGGCGCCTTCTCCTCGGCCCCCCGACTCGGGAACTGTAAAGTGAGCCAGGTTTGCAGGCTCCCAGCCCAGCACAGAGCGTGTCTTGGGTGTTTGTCTAGCTTTTAAAGATACTCTTTATCATTTAGTTCATTAAGGAAAAGAGCCTTCCTGCTCTGTTGAAAGATGAATCAAATATGAAATCGTGGGTTTAGGAGGTCAAGACCCCTTACCACCGCCCCACAAGTGCGGGGTCTCCTGGAAATTCCCATGGGGGGTCTGTGTCAGGCAGAGCTTGGGGTGCCGGGACCGGTGGCCCTGGCCCTGACCCCAGGCCTGGAGGAGGAGGCCTCCATCACCCTGCAGCCCAGGAACTGGCCTGGGGGGGCACCAAAGGGGAAGAACACCTTGGCAAGCCCCCCACCCCCCACACTGCCCTCCTGCACAGCTCCTGCCAGCCCCGCAGAGCGGACGGCGGTGGCCCAGAGCCAGGTGTCCGTGACCTAGTGGCTCACCTTGGCAGAAAATCTTTTTGAAGACACTGGAAAAAACCAAAAACAAAACAAGACCCCATTAGCTGTGATGGGTGGGCCCCCAGTCTGTGGGACCCTTGCTGCAGGGGCCTGGTCTGAGCACGGGAGGGAGACCAGTCCCTCAGAATGTCACCCACTGTCCCGGCCAATGGCGAGGTCGGCAGCACCCCCGAGCAAGGTCACCCTCTGGGAACCTCCTCACCCCCAATGCCGAGGCCCCTACGCACACCAACCTGACTCCCCAGAAAAGTGAGGGTCCCCATGGGGGCCTCCAGCGCTTTGACACTCAGCACTCCCCACCTGGCTGGACTCTAATTCAACCAGACGCCTTTGGGGGTGAGCCAGGGGACCTGGCTTTCAAACACAGCCTGGGGGGTGTTTCTGTCTGGAGTTGGCCCTCTGTTCCCCCTAACCTTCGGCTCCCATGCTCTGTGGCTGCTGGAGGCACCATGGTCATGGGGACCCAGAAATACAGGCCATGAGGTGTCTGGGTCTGGCGACCTCCCCGTCCTTACTGCCGGGTCTGCTGCGTTCCCGGGACAGCCTCGCACTCTCCTGTGTGGGTGTGCAGGCACACCTCCTGCCTGTGGACGTAAGCCCCGGCTCCCTGCAGGGCACTGCGCTGTGCGTCTGCCCTAGGCACAGGCATGGACATGGGCGCGGGAGATGCTCGCTCAGCCACAGGCCTGCCCTTTCCCACATCCGGGAGGAGGTGGATGTTAACATCCCATTTTGTGGATGGGGAAGCTGAGGCACAGAGGCTGGGGACCAGCTCAAGGAAGCAGGGAGGGCCTGGCTCGCATCTGCAGTCCTCTGCTCCCCAGCAGCCGGGGGGCAGGGAGCCCCAGGGTGTGACTGTCCTGCCTGGCGCTGAGCAGTGGTCACTGTCTCATTTTCAGTGGACCCTGTGGCTGCTTAACCCCAAGGAGGGAAGGAGATGGTTTCCTGAACGACATCCCCCAAAAAGATATGTCCACGTCCTCACCCCAGTACCTGTGAATGTGCCCTTATTTAGAAACAGGGCCTTTTCAATGAATGCAGTGGAGGAGGTGAGGTGGGTGAATAATATGGGTGAATGTTGAAACCGCTGTGTTGTTTACGCAAAACCCTCGTAAGATTGTATATCAATGATACTTTAACAACAACAAAAAAAAGGAGAATGACAAGACAAAATAAAACAAAACAAATATACGCCTGGCCACATCACATTTTGGATTAAAATCCCCCAATGGCACACGGACTGCACTTTGAGTAAAGCCCAAATTCCCAGTCATGACAAAAAAAGAAAGAAAAACAGGGCCTTTGCAGTGTAATTAATGAAGATGCGGCAGCCTGGGAGTTGGGACGGGCCAGGTGCTGTGAGGGGCAGCTTTACGAGGGGAGAGGATGCGTGTGCCGAGGGTAAGGCAGAGAGCTGGGGGACGCACCCGGAGCCCCCAGAAGCTGGAGGAGGCGACACAGGGTCCCCTGGCGCCTCCACAGGGGCCCAGCAGGCGACACCTGGTTTCTGGCCTCTGGAGTGTGAATGAATAAACACCTGCACTCCAAGCTGCCTGGGGCTTGGTCCTTCATGACGGCAGCCCCAGGTCACTAACAGTTTCTAAGTGGATTTTAAAGAAGCATTTTTTAAAGTCAGTTTGCTGCACAGTCCAGGGGTCCCTGAGGAGGAGGGTGGCTGCCTGGCGGCGTCTCCACGGCGAGGACAGACGGACAGACAGTACTTACCTTGGAAGATGATTTTGGTCCGGTCGAGGGGAGCTACCGCCGTTTTGGCAAGAGCACCAGCCAGAGCCCCGGACAGAAGGGAGCCGAGGACTTCCCTGCGATCGCTCTGTAAGAATGCACATGAGCACGCGGTCAGCGGAGGGGAGAGCGCCTGTCTGCCAGGGGGCCCCGGAGGTCACCTCCCTTCCACCCGGGCCCTGGGCTTGGTGGGGCACGGGCAAGCCGTGGTGGGTCCAGGGGCTACAGAGCCTGTGGGGGACCTGGTGACAGGCACCGTCTGCGTGAAGGACCCACTGACTGGGCCGTCCTGTGAGGCTGCGAGTTCCCGGACACAGCGAGCAACAGGACTGACCCCAAAGAGAAGAATCGCGCTGGTTCTACCCACGGCCTGTGTGCGGCGGAGCCCTGAGCTAGGGCTTCAGAGCAAAGTCAAGATGAGGGTCCTTGTGTCGGGATCGGGCAGGGCATGCCAGGTGGGCAGATCCCGACTGTATCACTGTGCCCCCTTTCCACAACTTTCTATCAGGACTTGAGGGGCCAGTGGCTGTTCGTCCAATCCAAGGGTGACGGTCATGGAGGCTGACCCATATCTGAAGGCCAGCCAACCTTGGAGCCAGCACACTCCTCTCTTCTAGAGGCTTCCCAGGAGGAGTTGTGCTGGAAGCCACCAGCCCATTTCTTGGACTGCACTTCCCTGGCTGCACCGGCTGAAGAACCGTCACCAGCAGCCATGGTAACGGGGCGCAGCGCAGGGCGGGGGGGTGGGGGGGCGGGAGAGGCATTAGATTAGACGGGGAGGAAGGGAACACTCAGGGGGAAGGAGGCCAGCACCCCGGGGGACCACAAGGACGGGATGGCTGACACAGGGAAGGGACGGGCCCCTCAGAGCTGGACAAGGAGGCCGGTCTTTGGAGAAGCATGGAGGTAGACCGGCTATTCTAGCTGTAAGCAGAGAAGAGGCAGCTTCTGCAGAAACCAAGGATGGAGATGGCAGAGGTCAGGACCAGGGGAAGGATGTGGGGGACTTGGACGGTACAAATGCAGCCTGGGACCAAGTTGGCATGTGGGGCCCACGGGGGCCTCTTAAGTTTGCTCAGCTCAGCAGGTAGCTTGGAGTGAAGGGCTGGGCCCCGTCCTGACCGCAGTGACCACAGGGCCTCTCACACGCTGACTCCCGGGCCTCTCACTTCCCGGCGCCGTGGCACCCTGCGGCCTGGCCCCTGCCCTGGAGCCCCCTCCACCGGCCCAGCTCATCCCTCCTTTAAGGAACCAGTTCCCAGGGCAGCAGTGTCTCCCCTCCTTAGTGTCTAACGGGGAGCTTCTCCATGGGATTCCATCTTCCTCTCAGGGTCCTGTCGCTGGGGACCCCTGCCTTTTCTGGGTCCCCCAGCAGGGTTTTGGATGTGTGGTCCCATTGGCTTTGAGGGGCATGGACATCAGATGCTGGAAGGCTCAGTGGTGAGCCTGGCACTGGCTCCGAGGTCCCATGGGCCCCTGCCTCAGTTTCTTCTCTGTGAATCTGTGTAGTGACTGCTCACCTCGAGGGCCACTGGAAGGAGAGGGAATGCACCACAACAGCCCACGTGCTCCGCTGGCACTAGAGGTGGAGCCAGTGTGTCCCTTCCATCTCCCTCTCCCTCTCCTGTGCAGTCTGCAGTGCTTATGACAACAGCCCAGCGCTGCGTGTCGGGAACTAGCATGGCTTTACACCCTGACTTGTGATGTGGGCTCCAGGGACACACCGGGAACCCACATGCCACGTGCTCAGAGGTGGGGGAGGCTGCCACCACCTTTGGCTAATGCTTCCAGTGATGCTTAAATGACTGCAGCTGTTTTATTCTTTTTTTTGGTTTATTCTTTAAAGAGCTCAGCACAGCCGTTCCGATTGGTCAAAGTCTCCATTATCTATCGTACAGAGCAGTCTGGAAACCGAGAACGAGGCAGACAGCCCAGTAGGAAGTGGGGGATCCACGGGGGCTGTGAGTACCATGCAAAGATGCTTGGCTCTTTAAGCAGAGAAACCCAGTGCCGCGTGTCCCAGGGTACAGTGGGCACCACAGTGGCCTCCTGCGGGGCATGTCCACCTGGTGGGTCCATGCAGCTGGCCAGCAGAGGGGGCCACACCTCTCCCATGCTCTTGGGGAGGCTCGCGGAACTGTGCCTGGGGCTTGGCCCACCCCCCACCCCCTGGCGGAGGGATGTGGCCCTGAGAACCCACCCTCCCTGGTCCTTGCTGGGTGGCTTGGAACTCGGGGAAAGGTCAGTAAGGCCAGATGGTGACAGCCTTTGACCCCATGGACTTTGAGAACTGCCCAGTGGCACCTGAGCCAGCCGGGGAATGAAGACAGCTTTCTGCATGGGGCCAGGTCCTCTGTGTTCCAGGTTCAGCGGGAGAATTTCTACTGGCTTCTGTGGCGAACAAAGACAGGGCTGAATCCATTTCTGATTTATTTCAGAGGTAATATGGCTAGTCTTCAACTGAAGGGATGAACTCAGAGCTGAGAGGAAGCCCCTCCTCCAGGGCTGGCAGGGCCTCTGGCTATCTTTCAGAGTTTGTAAATTACAGAAGGGCTCAAGGTCACCTTTTGATCTGGGCGGATTTTGGCCTCCTGCCTAGTGACTGGGCTGGGTCTGCATCACAAACCAGCACGCGGCTTCCCATCGGAGCCTCAATGTGCACAGAAGAGGGTGCCCAGGGGAAGGCCTGTCGGGGCGGCCAGGGTACTTGCCTTTGAGGAGACGGACGAGGGCAGGACGGGCTCGGCATCCTCGTGCAAACGCACCGTGCCTTCCTTCACACCATTACCCATTCCAGGCCTGCCGGACAGCGGGAGACTCGGGCCTGCGGAGCGAGACGGGACCGGTGAGAGCCCGGGAGAGTCGCCTGAAGCCAGAACCGGCCTGCTCTTCCTAACTGCCTTCCCTCTCCCTGCAGGGGGAGGGCACAGGAATCCAGATGCCACAGCCCCTAGCACCGAATGCTTAATCATTCACAAAAACCCTTCAGATCAGCGTTTTATTTGGTCATCACAAAAAGGCTTCTGAGTCATCCACTTTTTAAACTTGGTGCCTAAAGGGCAGATGGGCTCAGAGAGGTCAAGCCACCACCTGGAGGTCACACAGCAGGACGTGGGGGTTTGGCAGGCTGTGGGGCTCCAGGGGGGCCCCACCTGCCCAGAGCCAACCCTCTGCTGGGCTTTTGTCGGCTTGGATGAGTATCCATTCATGGAATCACTTTCAGAAAATGAGATCTTTTCCCGACTGCAAGGTGGCCTATTTCCCACCAAGCTTACAGTAAAAGGGTCCTCATACTGAGGATTCCACCCTGGACACCTGTCTTTAACCTCCTGGTGGGCACCCACACACAGCTCAGAAAAACCACAGGAGGGGTCAGGAGGAGAAAAGACGCAGGACTGGTGTCACCCTGAGGCTGACCGTGCATGTGTTCTTGCAGGTCGCGGCTCCCATAGTTTAAAATTATCCAGTAAATCAATGTGCTTTCCAGTAAAAGGATGCCTGTGATGTGGCTTGCTCTGAGCAGCGTGGGGAAGGCCCTCCTGCCCTCAGGTCCTCCAAGGCACCCCACATCAGGGCTGGTGTGCAAGGCCCTAGAAAGTACATGCAGGATTCTGCTCTACGTGCCTCTGCCACTGACTGTTTCCTGCCTCAAACAGGTCCCAGCCCTGGGAGAACAGCAGCTTCTCAAATGGGCTGGGAAAGGAGGGGCACTCCCAGGGCTCCCTGAAGAGCAGGTGGGCAGCCAGAGCCTGGCACAGAGGGGCGAGGTGAACCAAAGGGCTCCCAGGGGCCACGGCAGGGACGCTGTGAACCACGAAATCAATAAAGCACTGGATTATAACTCAAAGTATAAAATATCCACAAGTCCACACTGATATGAATGAATGACTGAATAGATAAATACAGGGAGAAGAGACAAATCTCTGTCAGAGGAATCTCCAATAATTTGTGCTCTGGAGGAGGGGAAGCAGGACTCCCCATGTGTCAGGTGTGGGCCGCGCATGCTGACTTCCTCCCAAAGGGTGCAGCACGGGAAGGCAGAAGACAGCGATGTCACAGGGGAGATGCCCGACAGCCACTGCCTCAGCCAGGTGACCAAGGCCAACACCACGGGGGAAAACCACGCCGACGGCACATGCCCTGCACGCAGTGGGATGAGGAGGGCGCTTCCCCTCTGTGGTCCCCTGACACCCGCCGGCCCACTCCCACGGTGAGAAAACACCGGGTGAATCCCACCCGAGGGAATGCCACATGGGATCCAGCGGCAGAGAAAGGGCATTAGGGGAAAGTGAGGAAATCTGCATAAACTAAGGGCTTTAGGTAGTGGTAACGTCTCAGGATTGGTTCACTAACTGTGACAAGTGCATCACAGCAACGGAAGATGGTAATAAGGAGGAAACTGGCTGTGCGGATGGAGGGGAACTCGGTGTTACCTTTGCAGTTTTTCTAGAAATCTAAAACTGCTCATAAACAAACGAGCAAAGAAAAGCTAGGCTCAGGGATCTCTTCAAGCTGGCTGCTGGGGTATCACCCTGACTCCAGTGCGTTGGCTGGGGCTCGGCATTGCCCCCAACATGCTGGACCCTGGGGGACTGTTCTCACAGACGTGGACAGGGCAGTCTTTCTGCGGTGGGTCGGGCAGCTTGCCAAGTGTGGACACCTTCTGCAGAACTGCCCTCCCAGAAAGGATCAGCCCTTTGAATGCCGGCCTCAGGCAGCTCCAAGCTGGCCTTGCCCGCCCTCCTTCCCTCGGGCTCCCCCAGCTCCTGGGGTCCCCCCCAGGCAGGGGTGCTCAGCATGGAGGCTGTGCAGGCCCAGGCGGGGGGCTGCCCGTGGAGCCCCCTGGTCGCCCAGGTCCAGGACCTGCTGCAGGACCCCAGTGCAGACAGCTGAGTGCAGGGGATGCGGACAGAAAGGTGTCGCCACGTGAACCCCGGCGGACCCACAGGAGCAGGTCGCTGCGGGGGGGGGTGCTGAGGCGCATCTTGGGGAAGGTGCCTGCAGGGGGCTCAGGGAACTAAGTATTATGTTTCACATTGTGGACTTCTCCTTAAAATGTCATTTAATAGAAGGATTCCTCTATTTAAAAAGAGAGTTTAAGATTCACTACTCTCCGGAGTCCACATTAGTCCCGACCTTGAGTTCAGGCTTCCTGTGCGCAGAGCACGGTGTGCGGGCGTTTACCTGGCCCCCAAAAGACATGTCCCCCTGGGAACTGGGACTGGGACCTTATCTGGGAAAACGGCCTTTGCAGATGCCATTAGTTAAGAGGCGGTCATAAAGGAGCAGGGCAGGCCCTACACCAAGGACAGGTGACTTCACAGGATGAGGAGAAACGGTACAGACACCCACGGGGGATCAGCCGTGTGGGGAGGGCGGTCGAGCCTGGGGTGATGGGGCCTCAGGCCACGTACGCCCGGGGCCCCGGAAGCTGGAGGAAGCCAGACAGTCTCCCTGCCTAGAGCTTTCAGAGGGAGCGAGGCTAAACACTTCCGTTTCGGCCTTGCAGCCTCCAGAATCAGGCGAGACTAAAGTTCTGCGGCTTCAGCCACCAGTTTGTGGCGACTGGTTCTGGCAGACAGGATACTAAGCCTCAGGGTCCTTCCAGGGGAGGCGCTGAGGGCCGGACCGGCCACTCCCCCACCGCAGCAGCACAGTCTCTCCTGGGAGCCGCACTCTGGACTGCAGGGGGGAGAGGAGGAGAATCTTGCCCTGGGGGAATGAGGTGGAGGGAGGGGTGCCTCAGAATTTTGTCCCTCGGGCCAAGGGCTACTTTCTCTAAGAAATAAAAAGCCGGTTGCTCCTTTAAATCAGTAAAAAACAACCCAAGACAAAAAAAAAAAGCGAAGACACAGCCAGGCCACCAGGAAGGAAACAGTTTAAGAACATGACAGGTACGCCGACTGCACCCATGACTGAGAAATGCAGGGGCCCCGAGCTTCGGGAACCTCATGAGGGGTGCAGCCGTGATGAGCCAGGGCGGCATCTCTGCGGGGGGTCTGGCAGATGGCCCTGAACGTGTGCTGACCCCCCCACAAGTGAGCGCTGTGACTCAGGGGCCAGGGAGGCCACTGCCAGGTCTGGAAGGGAAGTGGCAGGGAGAGAGGGACAGAGGGACTGTGTCACTCACATTCCGGCTCCCATGGGAGAATGCTACCCGTGGGTAAAGCGACCTGGATCCGGCGGGACGCCATCCAGATGCAAAGACCAGAGGCGGCCCAGGTGTTGGGTGTGCCGTCCCCAGTGATGGGGACTTGCCAGATACAGACGGGGCCCAGGGCAGGAGGCCAATCACTGACTCATTAATAACAGAGTGAGGACACACGCCACATGTGGCCACTTCCTGCCCCCTCCAGCACCCCGCCCTGGTGAGCCTCCTCCCAGGGCACTCAGGGACCCCTCCACACTCCCCCCAGAACTGCCATTATGATTTTGAACTCACTACTGCCTCAGGGAGGCCCCCACCTCACTGAATTGGGCTCCCCACTGCTCCGAACTGGACAGGATGGTCACCAGGGGCCCTCCACTGGCTGGGACTTCTCTGCACCCTAGCCCACCAGGTCAGGCCCAAGACCTGGATGTCACTTCACCTCTCTCTTGGGGACTGGGGCTCCTCCTCCGTCCAGTGGTGACCAACAGCCTGGAGCGCAGAGGCCTCAGCTGGCCCCGTGGGGGCTTCCTCAGTCCCACTGGCAGCCCTGCCACCCTCCCTCTCTCCATAGCCAAAGGCTGGCTCTGCACAAAGTGGACAACAGGACAGGATGTCAACAGCCAAGCCTTCTTTCATCTCTAGCCTACTTTGTTTCTTCTTCCCGCTGCCTTCCAGGATGCTGGTGATACTGAATTGCTTTCCTTCTCTTTATTAGCTGACCAGTGATTTTCTTTTTAGAAATTTTTGACAGTAACCTACATTAAGAAATACATTTTACATCATATGCTCACTTACACACACACACACTCATGCCTGCTGCAGGCCCTAACAGGCAAGTTCCAGGGAGGATCAGCCCTTTTGTATGCCATTTGCTCTGCCACCTCCCACCTGACCTCCCCTGCCTTCTGTTTAATTTCCACAAAGCTGATCATAACCAACTAAACTGATTTCATGAATCAACAGCAGACTGAAGGAACACCATGTTATGGTCTGTGACTTAAGAGCTGGTCTTCATCTCTCTCTATTTTTGTATCTTATATACAAAATATAGTTGACACTGAACAACATGAGGGTTGGGGCAACCACTCCCTGCAGAGTAGAAAATCTGCATATAACTGACTCTCCTAAGACTTAACCACTAATCCTACTAACAACAGGAAGCCTTACTGATGATATAAACAGGCCATGAACACATTTTTGTATGTTCTGTGTGTTATATACTGTGTTCTTACAATAAAGCTAGAGAAAAAAGCTTTTCCAAATTGTTCCAAATCTCCAAAAATGTTCTCATATATTTATTGAAAAAAAATTCCCATATGAGTGACCCTGAGCACTTCAAGTGCACATTGTTCAAGGGTCAAGTGTAGTATATATATACACACACACACATATATATGTATATGCATATGTGTACATATTTTACATTATATACAAATATATGTGCATATATACAAACTTATACATACACATTTAATGCTCTAATCTCAGAGTTAAATCCTAATTTCCTTTTAAAGCAGTGATATAAAGTGTCCTTCAGTGACTACAAAATGTTCTAAAGTAGATTAAGTTAGAAGAGAATTCTAGACCAGAGGGTACGCAGCCCAGGGAACTGAGGGAGGTGGTCCCCAGGGGTTCTGGAGGATTGGGGCTCTGAGCTGATGGACAGAGAAGCCAAGTCATGGCCGGGCACCAGGTAGGAGGGTGAGACTGGGGACACCACTAGCTCAGGGGACACTTTTTCTCCTTGACAAACAAATGCACACCTGTCTGGGACTTGTGGGAGAAGGTGAAAGCCAGAAGGTACCTCACAGGCATCATTTGTGGGGAGAACACAGACCTCTGATTTTACTTCAAAACTCACACTTGGTCTTCTCAAAAGTAAGTCACTCTCAAGTTCAAAGCTGTATGTATATAAAATAGTATCTGGAGGCAGGGCAGGAAGATGGAACATTAGATAAGGGCCGTTGTAAGTGTTTGCTCCTAAAAAAACAATCTTTGACTCATACAACGCAACATCAGAACTCAAACAATCTGATTAAAAAATGGGCAGAGGATCTGAATGGACATTTTTCCAAAGAAGACATTCAGATGGTCAACAGATGCATGAAAAGGCGCTCGGCATCATTCATCACTGGGAAAAGCAAATCGAAACTTCACTGAGATCCCATCTCACACCAGCCAGAATGGCTATTATCAAAACAACAAGAGGTAAGATGTAAATCACAGGTATTGGTGAGGATGTGGAGAAAAGGGAACCCTTGGGCACTGTGGGTGGGAATGTAAATTGGTGCAGCCACTGTTGAAAACAGTATGCAGGTTCCTTAAAAAATTAAAAATAGAAATTATCCCCAGTAATTCCATTTCTGGGGATTCATCCAAAAGAAATAACTCAAAAAGGTATCTGCACTGCCATGACCATTGTGGCGTTATTTACAATAGCCAAGACATAGAAGCAACCTAAGTGTCCACTGATGGATGAACGGATAAAGAAGATGCGGTACACAGACATGATGGCATATTAGCCATGAAAAAGAAAGAACTCCTGCCACTCGTGTCAACATGGATGGACCCAGAGGGCACTGTGCTAAGTAAAATAAGTCACAAAGAGAAAGACAAATACCATATAATCTCACTTAAATGTGGAATGTAGAGACTTCCGGGAAGATGGTGGCGTGAGCAGGGCGGCAGAAATCTCCTCCCAACACTGTATTTATCTACGAAAACACAGCAAATACATCTATTCCTAAAAGAGAGACCAGAATACACAGGAAAGCGCACAGCGTGCAGCTACACCCAAGAGCACTCGGCACCCCAAGAGGCGGGTAAGATACGGAGCCGCGACCCGGCGGGACCCGAGCCCTCCCCCACCCCAGCGCACCGGCGGGAGGAGAGGATTCAGAGCCGGGAGGGAGTGGAAGCACACCCCGCGAAGTAGCCAGCCCCGGTGATCTGCGCAGGGAGCGCTGACCCACATCGCGCAGTGCAGCGGAGATTGGGGAGACAGAGGGGCAGAGTCTGAGCGGGGAACGCGCCAGGGTGCTTGCAGCCGGATCCCGGGAAGGAAAAAGAAAAAAAGCACGCACTTTCTTCAGCGGTCTTAAAGAGACAGGAGCCCAGTGGAGGAGCCGGATCACCCCAGCACACTCAGCCCAGCAGGCTGGGAGTCCTGGGGAGTTTCAGACGCCTTAGCTGGCAACTGGGGAAGCGTAGCCATACTTACACTTCTCACTGAGATCAACAGCCTCCTATTCGTTCCCACCCCTGCCAGAGCGATAAAGGGCCCTGCGGAGCGGCGCAGCCACGGCTGCGGAATAGTGGGGCAATAGCGCCACCTACAGCATTCCCACAGAATCTACTCCCGGTGGGCGGTTTTTGTTTTCTTTTGTTTTGTTTTGTTTTGTTTTTGTTTTTTCTTTTCTTTCTTTTTTTTTTTTCTTTCTTTCTTTTTCTTTTTTTTCTTTTTTTTTCTCTTTTTAAAGTCTTAAAGAGCCCAGCTGACATACGTGGCAACTACCAGTGACCAATTCTATAGCCATGAAAAGACAGGAATATGGTTCAGACCAAAATCAACCAGACAACCCCAGAGAGGGAGTCTGAAGGGATGGAAATGCACAGTCTTCCTGAAAAAGAATTCAGAATAAAAGTCATAACCATGATGATGGACCTACAGAGAAATGTGCAAGAGCTGAGGGAGGAAGTGAGGGAACTGAGGAAAGACAATGCAGAAATCAGACAAGCGATCGACGGGCTTAACAGCAGAATGGATGAGATGCAAGAGACTGTTAATGGAATAGAAATCAGAGAACAAGAATACAGAGCAGCTGAGGCAGAGAGAGATAAAAGGATTTCTAGGAATGAAAGAATATTAAGAGAACTGTGTGACCAATCCAAACGGAACAATATTCGCATTATAGGAGTACCAGAGGAAGAAGAGAGAGAAAAAGGGATAGAAAGTGTCTTTGAAGAAATAATTGCTGAAAACTTTCCCTCACTGGGGAAGGAAATAGTCTCGCAGTCCACCGAAGCTCATAGATCTCCCAACACAAGGGACCCAAGGAAGACAACACCAAGACACATAATAATTAAGATGGCAAAGATCAAAGATAAAGACAGAGTATTAAAGGCAGCTAGAGAGAGAAAAAGATCACCTACAAAGGAAAACCCATCAGACTATCATCAGACTTCTCAACAGAAACCTTACAGGCCAGAAGAGAATGGCATGATATATTTAATGTTATGAAACAGAAGGGCCTCGAACCAAGAATATTGTATCCAGCACGATTATCATTTAAATATGATGGAGGGATTAAACAATTTCCAGACAAACGAAAGTTCAGAGAGTTTGCCTCTCATAAACCACCACTACAGGAGATCTTAAATGGACTGCTCTAGATGGAAGCACACCCAAGGCTAAAAAGATGTCACCGGAGAAAATAAAATCATAGCAAAGAAAGCAGACCATCCAAATACTAATTAAAGGCAAAGAATAAAACACCTAGTATAGAAAGAATGGAGGAGGAGGAATAAGAAGGGAGAGAAATAAAGAAACATCAGACTGTGTTTACAATAACTTAACAAGAAAGTTAAGTTAGATTGTTAGATAGTAAAGAAGCAACCCTTGAACCCTTTGGTAACCACGAATCTAAAGCCAGCAATGGCAATAAGTACATATCTATCAATAATCACCCTAAATGTAAATGGACTGAATGCACCAATCAAAAGACACAGAGTAACAGAATGGATAAAAAAGCAAGACCCATCTATATGCTGCCTACAAGAAACTCACTCAAATCCAAAGATATACACAGACTAAAAGTGAAGGGATGGAAAAAGATATTTCATGCAAACAACAAGAGAAAAAAAGCAGGTGTTGCAGTACTTGTATCAGACAAAATAGACTTCAAAACGAAGAAAGTAGCAAAAGATAAAGAAGGACATTACATAATGATAAAGGGGTCAGTCCAACAAGAAGATATAACCATTATAAATATATATGCACCCAACACAGGAGCGCCAGCATATGTGAGACAAATACTAACAGAATTAAAGGAGGAAATAGACAGCAATGCATTCATCTTAGGAGACTTCAACACACCACTCACTTCAGAGGACAGATCAACCAGACAGAAAATAAGTAAAGACACAGAGGCACTGAACAACACACTAGAACAGATGGACCTAACAGACATCTACAGAACTCTACACCCAAAAGCAACAGGATACACATTCTTCTCAAGTGCACATGGAACATTTTCCAGAATAGACCACATACTAGGCCACAAAAAGAACCTCAGTAATTTCAAAAATATTGAAATCCTACCAACCAACTTCTCAGATCACCAAGGTATAAAACTAGAAATAAATTTTAGAAAGAAATCAAAAAGGCTCACAAATACATGGAGACTTAACAACACTCTCCTAATTAATCAATGGGTTAACGACCAAATCAAAACAGAAATCAAAGAATATATGGAGACTAATGACAACAACAACACAAAGCCACAACTTCTGTGGGACGCAGCAAAGGTAGTTCTAAGAGGAAAGTATATTGCAATCCAGGCCTATTTAAAGAAGGAAGAACATTCCCAAATGAATAGTCTAAAGACACAATTACTGAAATTGGAAAAAGAAGAACAAATGAGGCCCAAAGTCACCAGAAGGAGGGACATAATAAAGATCAGAGAAGAAATCAATAAAATTGAGAAGAATAAAACAATAGAAAAAAATCAATGAAACCAAAAGCTGGTTCTTTGAAAAAATAAACAAAATAGATAAATCCCTAGCTAGACTCATTAAGAGAAAAAGAGAATCTACACACATAAACAGAAGCAGAAATGAGAAAGGAAAAATAACAATGGACCCCACAGAAATCAAACATTTATAAGAGAATATTATGAGAATCTATATGGTAACAAGCTGAAAAACCTAGAAGGAATGGACAACTTCTTAGAAAAATACAACCTCACAAGACTGACCAAACAAGAAACAGAAAAATCAAACAGACCAATCACCAGCAATGAAATTGAATCAGTAATCAAAAAATTACCCAAGAACAAAACCCCCGCACAGATGGATTCACCTCTGAATTCTACCAGACATATAGAGAAGAAATAACACCCATTCTCCTTAAAGTTTTTCAAAAAATAGAAGAGGAGGGAATACTTCCAAACTCATTCTATGAAGCCAGCATCACTCTAATACCAAAACCGGGCAAAGACCTCACCAAAAAAGAAAATTACAGACCAATATCCCTGATGAACGTAGATGCAAAAATACTCAACAAAATATTAGCAAACCGAATTCAAAAATACATCAAGAGGATCATACACCATGATCAAGTGGGATTCATCCCAGGGATGCAAGGATGGTACAACATTCGAAAATCCATCAACACCATCCACCACATCAACTAAAAGAAGAACAAAAACCACATGATCATCTCCATAGATGCTGAAAAAGCATTTGACAAAATTCAGCATCCATTCCTGATTAAAACTCTCAACAAAATGGGTATAGACGGCAAGTACCTCAACATCATAAAGGCTATATATGACAAACCCACAGCTAACATCATACTTAACGGCGAGACGCTGAAAGCTTTTCATCTATGATCGGGAACAAGACAGGGATGCCCACTCTCCCCACTGTTATTCAACATAGTACTGGAGGTCCTAGCCACAGCAATCAGACAAAACAAAGACATACAACGCATCCAGATTGGTAAAGAAGAAGTCAAATTGTCACTATTTGCAGATGACATGATACTGTACATAAAAAACCCTAAAGACTCCATTCCAAAACTACTAGAACTAATATCTGAATTCAGCAAAGTTGCAGGATACAAAATTAACAACAGAAATCTGTTGCTTTCCTATACACTAATGATGAACTAACAGAAAGAGAAATCAGAAAAACAATTCCATTCACAATTGCATCAAAAGAATAAAATACCTAGGAATAAACCTAACGAAGGAAGTGAAAGACCTGTACTCTGAAAACTACAAGACACTCCTAAGAGAAATTAAAGAGGACACTAACAAATGGAAATGCATCCCATGCTCTTGGCTAGGAAGAATAAATATTGTCAAAATGGCTATACTACCTAAAGCAATCTACAGATTCAATGCAATCCCTATCAAACTACCAACAGCTTTCTTCAATGAACTGGAACAAATAATTCTAAAATTCATATGGAACCACAAAAGACCCCGAATAGCCAAAGCAATCCTGAGAAGGAGGAATACAACAGGGGGAATTACGCTCCCTGGCTTCAAGCTCTACTACAAAGCCACAGTAATCAAGAAAATTTGGTATTGGCACAAAAACAGACCCACAGACCAGTGGAACAGAATAGAAAATCCAAACATTAACCCAAACATATACAGTCAATTAATATTTGATATAGGAGCCTTGGATATACAATGGGAGATGACGGCCTCTTCTGCAGCTGGTGTTGGAAAAACTGGACAGCTACATGTAAGAGAATGAAACTGGACTACTGTCTAACCCCATACACAAAGGTAAACTCAAGGTGGATCAAAGACCTGAATGTAAGTCATGTAACCATAAAACTCTTAGAAAAAAACATAGGCAAAAATCTCTTGGACATAAACATGAGTGACTTCTTCATGAACATATCTCCCCGAGCAAGGCAAACAAAAGCAAAAATGAACAAGGGGGACTATATCAAGCTGAAAAGCTTCTGTACAGCAAAGGACACCATCAGTAGAACAAAAAGACATCCTACATTATGGGAGAATATATTCATAAATGACATACTGATAAGGGGTTGACATCCAAAATATATAAAGAACTCACGCACCTCAACAAACAAAAAGCAAATAATCCAATTAAAAAATGGGCAGAGGATCTGAGCAGACACTTCTCTAAAGAAGAAACTCAGATGGCCAACAGGCACATGAAAAGATGCTCCACATCGCTAATCACCAGAGAAATGCAGATTAAAACCACAATGAGATATCACCTCACACCAGTGAGGATGGCCAACATCCAAAACACAAACAATAACAAATGTTGGCGAGGATGTGGAGAAAAGGGAACCCTCGTACACTGCTGGTGGGAATGCAAATTAGTTCAACCATTGTGGAAAGCAGTATGGAGGTTCCTCAAAAAACTCAAAATAGAAATACCATTTGACCCAGGAATTCCACTCCTAGGAATTTACCCTAAGAATGCAGCAGCCCAATTTGAAAAGGACAGATGCACCCCTATGTTTATTGCAGCACTATTTACAATAGCCAAGAAATGGAAGCAACCTAAGTGTCCATCAGTAGATGAATGGATAAAGAAGATGTGGTACATATACACAATGGAATATTATTCAGCCATAAGAAGAAAACAAATCCTACCATTTGCAACAACATGGATGGAGCTAGAGGGTATTATGCTCAGTGAAATAAGCCAAGCCGAAAAAGACAAGTATCAAATGATTTCACTCATATGTGGAGTATAGGAACAAAGAAAAAATACTGAAGGAACAAAACAGCAGCAGACTCACAGAACCCAAGAACGGACTAATAGTTACCAAAGGGAAAGGGACTGGGGAAGATGGGTGGGAAGGGAGGGATAAGAGGGAAAAAGAGGCATTACGATTAGCAGATGTAATGTTGGGGGAGCACGGGGAGGGCTGTACAACTCAGAGAAGCCAAGTAGTGATTCTGTAGCATCTCACTACGCTGATGGACAGTGACTGTAATGGGGTTGGTGGGGGGGACCTGATGAAGGGGTAGTTTAATAACCATAATATTGCACATGTAATTGCAGATTAATAATAAAATAAATTATATTTAAAAAATGTGGAATGTAAAACAAAACAAAACCGAACTCATACATATGGTTGCCAGAGGCTGGGTGGGGGGCGGGGGTGGGTGAAATGGGTGAAGAGTGTCAAAAGGTACAAATATCTAGTTATAAAGTAAATAAGTCGCGGGGATGTAATGTACAGCAATGGTGACTGCAGTTAGTAAGAAAGATCTTCCTTGACTTACAATGAGGTTAGGTGCTGATAAACCCATTGTTAAGGTGAAAGTGTTTTAAGATGGAAATGCCTTTAAAACACCTTAACCTACTGAGCCTAGCCTACCTTAAATGTGCACAGAATACTTACATTAGCCTAGAGCTGGGAAAAATCATTTAACACAAGGCATGTTTTTTAATAAAGTGTTGAATATCTCATGTAATTTACTGAGTCCTGCACTGAAAGGAAAAACCAGAATGGTCGTCTGGTACAGAAGGGTTGTCAGTGTATCTGGGGCCGGCCCGCATGGCCCAGCGGCCACATGGAGCTGCGGCTCACCGTCTAGCAACACAAGGGGAGAGAACCGTATATTGCTAACCCGGGAAAAGATCAAAATTCAGAATCCCAAGGACAGTTTCTACTGAATGCACATCACTTTTGTAACTACTGAAAAGCCGAAAAATCTAAAGTCGAACCATTTCAAAATGCAGATAGTTTGTATTTGAAAGCTGCTAAGAGAATAAATCTTAAAAGCTATCATCCCAAGGGAAAAATGTGTAAAACCACGTGTGGTGATGCACATAAAGTAGACTTTTGGTGATCGTTTCGCAATAGGTACAAATACCGAATCACGTGTTATACACCTGAAACTAATATAATGCAGTATGTCAGTTACACCTCAACAAAACACTCAAAAACACACCAAAACCTTTGGGGAAGAAATAATAATCACAGGGACAACGGTCAGCCCCCGCATGACGGTGGAACTCTGACCCGCCACTTCTGTAGCCACTAGCCAGGGCAGCAAACCACACCCCTGCAGCCATCAGCCCCAAAGGGTCAGGACGTGGTCAGGGACCGCAGCCTCCCTACATTTTGCTCCTGTTTCCAAATCACAACTAAGCAAAGAAAACCAAATACGCTCCCTGAACCGGTTACACAGGACACCATTCTCACCAGCCGCCTGTGACTGCCTCCAACGGGAACACCTCCATCTTCCCTTCTCCACCACGAAGTTCCCTCTCCCCTGCCTGCCTGTGAGTCTTTGCAAAAGGCAGTGGCGACGGCTGGCCCCCTTGCTCCAGCAAGCTCTGGATAAGCGGGCTATGTTCTCATTTGGCTGGTCTTCGTTTATTTCCACAGGTCACTGAATGAATGGGGGAGAAGAGGCAGCTCTTTCTTGTGGCAGGATTTCAATTAACGGATGCACAGGGAATGATGGACACTGAAAGGCACCGCCACGCAAATGCCAATGATCCGTGGTGCCACCCAGCACCACGGGTGGGCGGATACTAACATGAGGGGGTGAAAATAAAGGCACTTGGAGATACTGCAGGTTCTGATCCAGACCACCACCCTAACAGAGCGAATATTGCAAACCAGTCAAATCAATGTTTTGGTTTCCCAGTGCACATGAAAGTTAGGTTTACACTATACTGTAGTCTACGAAGCATGCAACAGCATGACATCTGAAAAAACAGTGAACATAAGAAGATGTGGTACATAGACACAATGGAATATTATTCAGCCATAAGAAGAAAACAAATCCTACCATTTGCAACAACATGGATGGAGCGAGAAGGTATTATGCTCAGTGAAATAAGCCAAGCCGAAAAAGACAAGTTATCAAATGATTTCACTCATATGTGGAGTATAAGAACAAGAAAAAAAACTGAAGGAACACAACAGCAGCAGACTCACAGAACCCAAGAACGGACTAATAGTTACCAAAGGGAAAGGGAATGGGGAGGATGGGTGGGAAGGGAGGGACAAGGGGGAAAAAGGGGCATTACCATTAGCAGATGTAATGTTGGGGGGGCACGGGGAGGGCTGTACCACTCAGAGAAGACAAGTAGTGATTCTATAGCATCTCACTACGCTGATGAACAGTGACTGTAATGGGGTTGGTGGGAGGGACCTGATGAAGTGGGGAGTTTAGTAACCATAATGTCGCACATGTGACTGTAGATTAATGATACCAAAAAAAAAATGAGTGAATATATGTTAGTTAAAAAATACTTTATTGCTAAAAGATGCTATCTATCATCTGAGTTTCCAGTGAGTCAATCACTGATCACAGATCAACATAAATAATGGAAAAGGCTGAAATATTGAGAAAATTACCAAAATGTGATGCAGAGACACAAAGGCGGGCAAGCAGTTTGTCAAGAATACAGTATCTGCAGAGCGCAGTAAAATGGGGTGTGTCTATACAATGAAAAACAGGGCATCTGTGTGGTCTCTGAGCTTCTCCCCACGGGACACTTCGCAATTTCTCAAGCAGAGGAACCTGGCAGACCCTGCCGTGCCCCAGTGGTCAAGGCCAACGCCACCAGCGATGCGACATGTCGACAGCTTGTGCTCCGGACAGGAGCACCGACCGGGGAGGACGAAACATCGCTGCTGTGATTCCTGCCAAAGACGCATCCCCATCCGCCATTTTAACCACAAGGAAACACTGTGGTTTGCCCACGCCGAGGGACACTCCACATAATGACAGCAGTTCTCAGCAGATGTGAAAAGGCCAAGGAAACTGTCACAGACCAGGGGAGACCTAGAGACATAATGACTAGATGCAATGCGGGGATCCCGACTAGCATGAGAATAGCAGCAGGAAAGCCAGGGGGATCTGACCTGGATCTGAATTCGGTGCGGGGAGAGGGGTTCCCAGCGTGGAATCAACATGAATTTCCTGGCTCAGATAACTGTACTGCTTGAGAGGCGAACAGGGGAGCAGCAGGGTGAAGGGGATTCAGGAACTCTTGAGTATTTCTGTCACCTTCCTGTAGAATCTAAATGGGCTTCCTGTAGGTCTAATGATTTCCAAATAAAAAGCTAAAAAATAAAATGCCTTGAGGCACCCAGGAGCTTCTGGAATGTGCCAGAGGTTCCAGAGAAGCACTTCTGGGTGGTTGTGGCTACCGAGGGCTGGCCGTGACCTGGCGCCTTGCAGTCCGGTTGGTGCTTCCAAGCTAGGCCCTTGGGGTCTCGGGCTGGGAAGGGGCGATGGCAGCCATGGGGAGCTCTGTGCCAGGGATGGGTGCTGCCTAGTTTGCTGGGAGGCCAGTGTGCACCCTGTCCTTGGCCTGGGGGTCAGGGGCCAGCAGCTTGGAAACACAACGGCAGCTACTGTTGGTTACGACCCATTGCCCCTGTGTTCTCTAACCCGGCCAGCTTCAGCCAGTGACTACAGGGACTGCTTTATAGATGGGCAAGCTGAGGCAGTGTGAGTCCTTGCCAGAGACGGCCACAGTAATGATCACCGGGGGTCATGGTCGCTGGTTTACCTATCTCCCCACCGTGCTAGTGAGACATGGGGAGGCTTGGTTGGACCAAGGGTGGAGGAAGTTCCAGCCGTGAGAATGGATTCCAAAGTCTATGCATGTCCTCCTCCTCAGAGCCCCGCTCCTAGCCAGCTTAACATCGTTTTGCCCTCAATGATTCTCCTAGAAAGCTATGTGCAGTGCACCGGAGGCAGAGGCAAGGGTCTGGCTGCACTCAGTCGTCTCCCAGAGGAAAACGGCAAAGTCAAGCAGAACACAAACACCCTGCTCACAGAAGCATCACAGAGCTACAGACAGTATGGATGGACTCCTTGCCTGTGATCCGAGGGGCCCAGGAGGTGAGCCTGGAGGAGCTCGGCTGAGCATTCATCAGGGACAGAAGCCAGAGTCTGCCCGGCCACGGTGGGGACCCCTGCTAACTAGTCCCAACTGGGCTGGCCATGTGTGGGAGGAAGCCCCTGAGGGAGCAGGGCCTGGTGTCTGGGGGCCTAAGAACTTCAGTCTTGAACTTGGAAGAAGGTGGCCCTGGTCTGCTGGCTCCTGTAGGCCTGGAAGAAGCCAGTGGGTCTACGAGAAGATAATCCCCTGGGCTTTGCGTGGTTTAAAAAATCAAATATCCTGGACCCAACCTAAGGTAACAGGTCACGCAAGGAGAACAGATGCTGCATGTATGGAGGAGAGACCACCACACTTGGACGCTGGGCAGAGACTGTGTTTGAAAACACTGGTGACTCAGGAGGAGCCCGGGCCGCCCCACCGTCGGGACTGGGGCCTCACATGGAGCGTTCCTCAGTACCCCTGAGGCTCCGGCTCCGAGGCCCAGGGGCGGATTAGGGACAGGGGACGCTGACCCATGCTGGGACCTGGTAAGAGAAAAACAAGAGGTGGCCTCCAGATCTGAGGAGGGAGCTTGGCAGTGGTGCTGGCGGCAGACCTATTGGCGAAACTGTCATTAATCCTGTTCCAATGTGCCCTTCAGAACTCCAGGCATTATTCCATTTCACCAGTTACTCCCCAAATCTCCCTTCTGTGTCCCACGATCCTGCCCTTGAGCCCCCTCCCCAGCCCTCTGGTCTAGCGAGGCCCTGCCCCCAGCTGGGGCTGTCGGTGTGTGTGCTCACACCGGGTCAGTACAGCCTCGTGGGCACCCACTTCAGACTCTGAGCTGAAACAAAACGCTCGATACTCATGTGCTGCTCCAGTGTTTCGCCGCAGGCCATGGGACCACGACGTCTTCTGCCCACTGGAAGTGGAGGTGCAGTTCTGGGGAGGGAGTGGGGGTGGAGGCCATGTGGACAATGCAGAGGTCAGGTGGGCTTAAGGGACAGCCACCAGTCTGTACCTCTGGGTGGCGTGGGCATGGTGTGGGGCGGGCTGGACACACCTGAGCCCAAGGCCTTGCTGCACCCATGTCCTTTGTCCTCCCTCCCTGTGCCACTCTGACCCACGTGACTGCCCAGCCTTCCAAAGGGGACACAGGGTTGCCTGGTGGCCGGGCAGTGGTCATCACGAGGTCCTTATGAGAGGGAGGCCAGCGGTCAGAGGAGATGTGACCACAGAGGCAGGTTTCGGAGAGATTTGAAGGTGCTGCCCTGCTGGGTGTGGAGATGGAGGAAGGGGCCACAGGCCGAAGCATGCAGGTGGCCTCTAGAAACCAGAGAGGGGCAAGGAAAAGGGATTCTCTTCAGAAGGAACACAGCCCTGCAGACTGATTTTAGATTTCTGAGCTCTAGAAACTAAAGATGGTAAGCTTGTGCTGCTTTCGGCCTCAGGGTGTGTGGCAGTTTGTCCCAGCAGCCACAGGACACTGACACTGGCTGTCAAGAGGAGGAAAGGCAGCTTGGCTCAAGACCTGGTGGCCAGCTGTCCTCCTTGATGGGCGGTGCCAGAGCAGCAGGTGGAATAAACAGGGAGGGGGCAGGAAGTTGGCAGGTGCTGAGTTCAGGCAGTGAGACAGGAAGTGCAAAGGCCCCGGGGCAGGGACGAGCTGGTGAGAGAGACAGGGGAGGACACTGTGGCTTGAGAGAGGCAGGGGTCACTCTGGGCTACCGTGGAAGATGGGGAGCTAGGCAGGGTGGCCAGGGAGGACACCTGTGGTATCGCTCAGGTGAAGAGGGTCTGACGTTGGGAAGCAGAGGGGGACTCATAAGCCCGCCCATGTTCTGCCTGACACCCGGGGGAGGTGGGGTTGTTTCCTGGGATGGGGAGGCTCAGGTGGGGCCGATGGGGGAAGAGGCCCTCAGAGTGGGTGGCCCCTATTTGAGGACCCCATCCTCAGTGGCATTCTCATCCATGTCCCTGAAAGGGGAAGGGTGTCCTTGCCTATCTCCCGCCCCATGCTTACTAAATGAGAACAGGTGCACAGGACTTCTGGTGGGACCATGTGGTCCCAACATGCCACCAGGAAGAATAGGAAGATGAAACATACAGGGAGGCTAAGTTTAACTGACACCAGAGCCAGCCAATCAGTGCCAGACACCAGCCACGCAGGTCCCGTCTGGGGATGCTGATTCCTCTGGTCTACTCCGTGTTCCGATGCATCACCCCTGCCAGGCTGTGGTTCAGAGCCACACCCTGCCCCCCCAACACCTGTCCGGATGCATCTCCTGTGTAGTCAGGAAGGCAGAGTCAGCTCAAGGCCGGTTTTGCCCTTCACCAGGTGAGCACCCTTGGGCCGGTGCCCCACCTCCTGGGGCAGGGGCTTCCTG
This sequence comes from Smutsia gigantea, assembly GCA_032199065.1. Lineage (NCBI taxonomy): Eukaryota > Metazoa > Chordata > Mammalia > Pholidota > Manidae > Smutsia > Smutsia gigantea. Next base: position 12,620 of record JAVSCE010010739.1, on the reverse strand, counting down.
ACCGGTGAGCTGGGCTCAGTGTACCCCGCTGGGGCAAGCGAGCCTCAACACAGGCCATGTTCTCCCGACTCCATCCTGCCAAGGTCTGTCTGTTCCCGACCTGACAGCCTGAAGCTCCCATGTCTGGGGGAATGGGAGATGGTGTGGCCGCTGTGGAAATCAGTCTGCGGGATCCTCAAACATGGTAACCCCAGCATGACCCAGCCATCTCGCTACAAGGAACACACCAAACAGAAAACAGGTGTTCACACCAATCCTTGTACACACATACCCACAGCAGAGCTAGTCACAATGCCCAAAAGGTGGAAACAACCCAAAGGCCCGTCGGCGGATACATGGATAAACACAACGTGGTTCGTCCACACAGCGGACTATTATTCAGCCATAGCGAAGCCTCACTCATGCTATAATGTGGATGAACCTCGAAAACATGGTGAGTGAGAGAAGCCAGACACAAAAGGCCACGGAGTATGTGATCCCATGTATATGAAACGTCCAGAACAGGCAAATCCATAGAGACAGAAGCAGAATGCCAGAGGCGGGAGAGGGGCGTGGGGAGGGCAGGGTTTCCTTTAGAAGTGATGGTCGCACAACGTGGTGATTGCACTAAATTATATACTTTAAAATGGTAAGACTTAAGTTATGTGTATTTTGTACAAGAAACCTTCCCTGGGCCCCCCTCTCGCCCTGGGAGGCCCATCTCTGCTCCAGCAGGATCTGGGGGTGGTAGGAGACACCCTTTCCTCATTTACCTGCCCTCCCTACTGGGCTGTTCTGAGTCAGATTAACTGTGTGTCGGCTGTGTACATGCTCTGGAGGGGGCAGCCCCACCGAAGGGGCAGGATACCCACACGGGGATGACTGAGCAGAGAGCCTGCGAGGGGAGCAGGGGTCAGCCCTGGGATCTGGGGAGGCTTCCAGAGGAGTGCACAGGGGGGACGTGGTGGGAAGGAGCCCCCCAGGCAGCTGAGAGCAACAAGGAGGATGCCCCAGGCTGCAGCGAGCTCAGGCTGCCCGGGAAAGGCAGGCTAAGTGCTCATAGGAAAGCACAAGGCACCCACCCCACACCACTGCTGGTTCTCCCTCCTCCTCCACCTCCAAACCTCAGCACCCATCCCGTCCCAGTCAGGACCCTTCCCTGCATGCCGCCCCCAGGCCTCTCCTCAGTGGTCCAGACCCTGGGACTGCCCTGGGGTCACCGGGGTGGCTGAACACCTGCCCGGCGGTACATCCAACTCACGGTAATGACAAGCACCCTCTGTGGACACAACCCAGCTGGCCACCCACAGGGGAATTTGGAGCTCTTGAGGGTGGTGCAGTCACACAGCCGGGTGCCTCACGACAGGACCAGTGCTGCAGCTGGCGGCGTCAGGGACGGTCTCACAGACTCGACAGGGCAGAGCAGAACGTGCCAGGGGACCCCGTCGAAGTAAAACCCAGGCCAAGTCACACAACATGGCCCGTCCGCCCAGCGGGGTGTTATTCAGCCTGAAAGAGAAAGGAAGCCCCGACACATGCCACGGCACAGACAGACCGTGAGGACGTGATGCTCCGTGAAATAAGCCAGACGCAAAAGGACAGGTACGGCATGATTCCACTCACATACGGTCCCCACCTCCCAGGGACAGGGGGTACACGATGGGGACAAGGAACTGTGGCAGGGGATGGGAGTCAGTGTCTAATGGGACAAAGTTTCAGTTTGGGAAGGTGGGAAGTTCTGGAGATGGACGACAGTGGGCTCTGCACAACTATGTGGACGCACGTAATGCCACTGAACTGTGTACACTGAGAAATGGGGAAGGTGGTACATTTTAAGTTGTGTATGTGTTTTATCACAATCAAAAAAAAAAGTTCAAGCACAGACAAAAAGCTTCAGTGGTGCTAAAGATTGGAATGCGGTTTCCTGGAAGCAACCTAAGTGTCCAGCAGTAGATGAATGGATAAAGGAGAGGTGGTACATATACACCATCGAATGTTATTCTGCCATAAAGAAGAAAGAAATTCTGCCATTGGTGACAATCTGGATGGACCCAAAGAGTTTTATGCTCAGTGAAATAAGCCAGGTGGAGAAAGACAAATACCATATGACTTCACTTATTTGTGAAATCTAAAAACAAACCTAAATGAATGAAATAGCAGTAGACTCACACACACTGAGATGTAACTGCTGGTTACCACAGCAAGGGGTTGAGATGGGCGGGTGGGGAGGGGGACAGAGGCACAAAATCTCAACCTGACGTTGGTCACAGGGTGACAGTGCAGCAAGGAGAATACAGCCAATGATTCTGCAACATGAGAACATTCTACAGCTCTCCCTACGCAGACAGAAGAGTAACTGCCCTAGCAGGGGTGAGGATTTAATAATATGGGTCACTGGTGAACCACTGCGTTGTATACTCGAAACTAGGATAAGACTGTACATCAATGATTTCAATTAAAAAAAAAGAAGGAAAAAAGAGCGGGGTTGCCTCTGGGGGGCATGACAGGGAGGGGTGCAGAGAGGCCTGTGGGGGCTTGAAATTCTCTATACCTTGATCAGATTTAAACCTGAACACTCACACAAAAATTCCTTAAGGTGGACACTTAGAAGTTACTTAGCTATGCTGCAATAAAACTATTTTAAACAGTAAAAAACAACAAAAACAAGTTGCAGAATACAAAATTAACACACAGAAATCTGTTGCTTTCCTATACACTAACGATGAACTAACAGAAAGAGAAATCAGAAAAACAATTCCATTCACAATTGCATCAAAAGAATAAAATACCTAGGAATAAACCTAACGAAGGAAGTGAAAGACCTGTACTCTGAAAACTACAAGACACTCCTAAGAGAAATTAAAGAGGACACTAACAAATGGAAATGCATCCCATGCTCTTGGCTAGGAAGAATAAATATTGTCAAAATGGCTATGCTACCTAAAGCAATCTACAGATTCAATGCAATCCCTATCAAACTACCAACAGCTTTCTTCAATGAACTGGAACAAATAATTCTAAAATTCATATGGAACCACAAAAGACCCCGAATAGCCAAAGCAATCCTGAGAAGGAGGAATAAAACAGGGGGAATTACACTCCCTGACTTCAAGCTCTACTACAAAGCCACAGTAATCAAGACAATTTGGTATTGGCACAAAAACAGACCCACAGACCAGTGGAACAGAATAGAAAATCCAAACATTAACCCAAACATATACAGTCAATTAATATTTGATAAAGGAGCCTTGGATATACAATGGGGAGATGACAGCCTCTTCAGCAGCTGGTGTTGGAAAAACTGGACAGCTACATGTAAGAGAATGAAACTGGACTACTGTCTAGCCCCATACACAAAGGTAAACTCAAGGTGGATCAAAGACCTGAATGTAAGTCATGAAACCATAAAACTCTTAGAAAAAAACATAGGCAAAAATCTCTTGGACATAAACATGAGCAACTTCTTCATGAACATATCTCCCCGGGCAAGGGAAACAAAAGCAAAAATGAACAAGTGGGACTATATCAAGCTGAAAAGCTTCTGTACAGCAAAGGACACCATCAGTAGAACAAAAAGACATCCTACAGTATGGGAGAATATATTCATAAATGATGTATCCAATAAGGGGTTGACATCCAAAATATATAAAGAACTCACGCACCTCAACAAACAGAAAGCAAATAATCCAATTAAGAAATGGGCAGAGGATCTGAGCAGACACTTCTCTAAAGAAGAAATTCAGATGGCCAACAGGCACATGAAAAGATGCTCCACATCGCTAATCATCAGAGAAATACAGATTAAAACCACAATATCACCTCACACCACTGAGGATGGCCAACATCCAAAACACAAACAATAACAAATGTTGGCGAGGATGTGGAGAAAAGGGAACCCTTCTACACTGCTGGTGGGAATGCAAATTAGTTCAACCATTGTGGAAAGCAGTATGGAGGTTCCTCAAAAAACTCAAAATAGAAATACCATTTGACCCAGGAATTCCACTCCTAGGAATTTACCCTAAGAATACAGCAGCCCGATTTGAAAAAGACAGATGCACCCCTATGTTTATCACAGCACTATTTACAATAGCCAATAAATGGAAGCAACCTAAGTGTCCATCAGTAGACGAATGGATAAAGAAGATGTGGTACATATACACAATGGAATATTATTCAGCCATAAGAAGAAAACAAATCCTACCATTTGCAACAACATGGATGGAGCTAGAGGGTATTATGCTCAGTGAAATAAGCCAAGCCGAAAAAGACAAGTATCAAATGATTTCACTCATATGTGGAGTATAAGAACAAAGAAAAAAACTGAAGGAACAAAACAGCAGCAGACTCACAGAACCCAAGAACGGACTAATAGTTACCAAAGGGAAAGGGACTGGGGAGGATGGGTGGGAAGGGAGGGATAAGAGGGAAAAAGGGGCATTATGATTAGCAGACGTAATGTTGGGGGGGCATGGGGAGGGCTGTACAACCCAGAGAGGACAAGTAGTGACTCTATGGCATCTCACTACGCTGATGGACAGTGACTGTAATGGGGTTGGTGGGAGGGACCTGATGAAGTGGGTAATTTAATAATCATAATATTGCACATGTAATTGTAGATTAGTGATCCAAAATAAAACAACAACAACAACAAAAAAAACCCGCCAAAGCCCCAAACCTGCCCAGCCCGTCCCAGGCCCACTGAGGCCGAGCTGCAGCTCCCGTTCCTAACTCCCAGGGGCCTCTAGGGGCATTGCCGGCTGGTGGCTTTGGCAATGACCGAACCAGTTAAGCTCAGAGGAGCTGGTCAAGCTGCTGGATGGCCACGCCCTTCTGCATAGACTCCCCCGGGCGGCCTCTCAGAGGGGTGCTGACCGTCCTCTCAACTCTAAGGTGACCTAGAGACCTACTTGGGTCATGGGAACTCATGCCCCTGGCTCTGGGGAGCCCAGCCCAAGACTGAGAGTTTTGAGGGAGCCATTGGGTCAGAGAAGCCCTCTTTCTCTGAGCAGGGTACACAGCGTCCAGGCCAGGTGGGGGAGGGTGATGTCTGCAGACTCGGGGTGTCCTGTGACCCACTGATGCCAGAAGCACTTGACTTTTTCATTCTGGAGCCCATGGAGCCCCCTTTCCAGTTCAGCCAGTCGGGGGTGGGTTTCTGTCCTCGCAGCTGCCAGAGCCCACCTGGGCACTCCCTTACACTCCTCCAGCCCCAGGCTGTATTACCAACCATGGACAAGAGTCCAGCAGCCCCTAGGGGCCAAGCCTCAGCCCACTCTCTTGAGGTACCTTTAGGGGTTGGAGGAATTCCTTTGGGAGCCCCTGACCAGGGACACCAGGTATGTGAGTGTGTGGCCATGCATTCCACCCTGTAGTAGGCGGGAAATGTTTGGACAAACGGGGGTGGGGGTGGGGTGGGGTGGGGGCCGTTTCTCAGTGGGCGGAGTTTACAAGAGGCACAGAACAGATCCCGTAATCTCTAGGTAAAGGGACGCCAATTAACATTCTATCTGCCTGTTGATAAAGCCTGCTTTCTTTCCAGTTAACGGGCGTTAACTTCTGCCTAAGAGGGCTGAAGCATCTTACATAATAGCTGTTCTCTGTTAACCCCTGGTCTACCGGCTTCTGCCGGTCCGTCCCCACTGCATTCGCTTCTGTCTGTGCCTTTCAGACAAACTGACCTGCAACCCTGCTCTGCAGTCTCGGTGCGTTAGACAGACAGGCACAGCTGTCTTGAAAGGTCCAGAACATGCTATGGTTGGTCACTGTCCCGGCTCCTTACAGAAGGTGCTGACACCTGTCCCCAGCTGCACCTGACCTACAATAAGAGGGTGCCCTTGTATACAGCCTCACCCCAAAAGCCTTGTGTATTCCCCATGCAGAGCCCAGTGCGGCGCTCACGTCTACTCCTTATTTGGCGGATGGACACACCAAGTTCTGCTTTGGCTATAATCCCTCACCCCTGCCCCACCTGAACCATGCCTGGCAAACTCCTCTGCATCCTTCAAACCCATCCTGAATGTTCCCATCCTAAATGTTCCCCAACCTTAGCTACTCTGCCAGTCCCGGAGCACCCCGTGGTTCCTTGCTGCGCTGGGGGGATGCTGCTTTCCATGCACCACCCCCACTAGGCTGGCAGTCCCTGGAAGGCAAGGGTCCATCTACCACCACCTGGCCCTACTGAGCAGGCCTCCCCAGTTCCCAGATATCACCAAACTACACCTGCCAACACCAGGGCCTCTGAATGGCCTGAGCTTTGGTCCTCGGCGTCCAACCCCACTTTCCTCCTTTGAGGTTCATTTCCTCACAGTGTTAAACAGAACTTGAATAGCAGTGCCCAGTTGTCCATAAAATGATGGTCATGGAGGAGGACCTGTTGTCCACCAAGCACGTGGCCATGCCGGCCCCTCTGCCCCACAGGACAGGACAGGCCGCTGTAGTCCTCCGTTAGGGCAGGCGGGGCTGGCTGACCACTGCGCTCCAGGCAAAAGGGGCTCTTACTCATCCCCTTGATGGCCCAAGGCCATGTCGCCTACCCTCTCACGGCTGCAGGGACCTGCCCTTCACAGGGCAGCGGCAGGGTCTAGAATGTTCCTCCAGCTCTGACCTGCTCCACCAGATGTTTCCAAGAACACCTGTCCCAGAATCTGGTGGACGCTTGTATACGCCTCCTGAGCCCAACTCCAGGTCTGTTAAGTCAGAGCCACCATGGTGAGCTCAGGGACATTGCTCTTCAGATAGGACAAGGGCAAGCCACCCTGCACTGACATATTCGGCAGGCAGGGTGGATCTTGGGTCAGCGTGGCTAATTAATACTTAATGAAATGTATGTACTTGTTTTTTCAACTCCTTCCACGGCAAGGGGTGGCCTGGAGACGGAGCAATGGCTCTGACATTTCTTGGGAGCGCTGAGCTGGCACATTTCATCATGGAGGCCTAGCAACTGCTCACGAGGCGGGTTTCCTGTCCTGGTCCTTCTGTCACAGCTGGGGGCGCACAGGTGTCAGAGGCTGGGCTTGGGTCTACTGACTGAGCCTTGCCCATAGTGGCCTCGCTGTGAGTCCTCAATCCCCTCCCAGGACCCTCTCCTGCTCCCCAGCCCCTTGGCCTCTTCTTGGGTCTCACCACGTCCAGGCTTACTCGTTCCCTCTGCTCACATCCCTCTATCTTCTAGCTAACTCCTTGCTGGCTTTCGGATCTTTGGGAGCCTTTTAGGCCCCCTGAATTAGCATCCCATCCCCTGCTTAGGACTGCACAGTTACAGTGTCCCAATCATTTGGTGAGGGTCTGCTCCACGTCTGTGTCCCCTACCCTTCTGAGCCCATGTTTGTCTCCTCTGCCTCTGTCCATGGCACACACGTTTATGGACTGTAGAGCAATTGTGTCCTAAGGCTGCAAGTTAGTTCCACTCCTGGGACTAACAGTTCGTGCTGTGTGGCAGCGTTTCAGGACGGTTTATAAACATTTGCTACAGCAACTTGTGTGAAGGAGGACAGGGGTCTGCATCCAGGCCGACCTAAGTCCATCCTGGCTCCAGCACATTTCCCCTGCATGCCTCTGGGCAAAGACTCCTGAGCCTTGGTGACCCTCCTGTAAAAGCAGGATGATCTAAGACCAAGCTCACAGTTCAGTAGGCATCGCCAAGGGATAGCAAAGAACAAAACTGAGATGTGCATGTTCACTCATCCTGGTCCTTGCTGGCTCTGGGCAGATGTCTCTGCCTTCCAGCAGGCAGGCAGGGGGCCATCTGAAGGGGCTGGGGCATGTGCTCCCACCCTGCCAGCCTGGTCTTGCCCTAAACTGCAGAGGCTTCTGGACAAGTACTTCTTTGAATAACGTCCTGATGGAAATGTTAGCTTTGCATCTGTAGGGGTTAAATGGTGTCCCCCCCAAATTCCTGTCCACCCAGAACCTCAGAAGGAGGCCATATCTGGAAATAGGATCTTTGCAGGTTTAATGAGTTAAGGATATTCAGATAAGATCATCCTGGATTTAGTGTGTCTTCTTAAGGAGACACACAGGGAAGAAGGCAGATAGAAGCAGAGATCGGGGTGATGTGGTCACAGGCCCAGGAACCCCAATGACTGCTGGAAGTCAGCAGAAGCCACGGGAAGATACCCCCTCAGGCACCAGCCTTGCCGTCTTAGTCCATTTGGGCTGGTAACAACCCCACAGCCTGGGTGGCCTGTAGACAAGAGAAATGTATTTCTCATGGTTCTGAAAGCTGAAAGTCCAAGATGAAGATGCCAGCACATTTGGTGTATGGTGAGGGTCAGCTTCCTGATCCACAGTTGCTGCCTTCCTGCTGTGTCCTCACAGAGCAAAAAGGGCCGGGGAGCTCTCTGGATCTCTTCTATGAAGGACATTAATCCCATTCATGGGGGCTCCACCCTCATAAGCTAATCCTCCCAGAGGCCCCACCTCCACATACCATCACACTGGGAATTAGATTTTAACAGAAACTTTAGTGGGATACAAGCATTCAGTCTATAGCACCTGACACCTTGATTTTGGCCAACAGAATAAATTTCTGTGGTCTTAAGCCACCCAGTGTGAGCAAACGAACATGCAGGAGTCAGACCACACCTCCCAGTGCTCGCCTGTCCATTGGCTAGTGACCTTTCCATGGCCCTGAGGTCACTGATTCCCTCTTTGGACCTCACAAGCTGCCTTTCTGACAGAGTTTCAATACAAACCTGGTTTCTCCTGATGTCTGTTGAGAACCTGGGACCCAAGCACCCAGGGGCAGCACAACCACTCAGTGAAGAAGAAAAACATTGACAAACATATTTTAAAAATAGGACAGTGACCGCAGGGGCCACTGGGGGCAACGGTTCTACTCCTTCAGCTGCCTGTTACTTTTGTTATTCTTTGTACCGTCTTTCTTTCCACGTGCATGTTATGTACTTCTTAAGAAGTATTTCATACTTAACATTAAAAATACAATGCATTTTTAAAAGGGCTGGCTTACAAAACCCAAACAAGCTAACAGTTCTGATCATCTCAATAGTTCTAATGCCTAATTGCCAAAATAGAGAGGAACAAAAAATAGGATGACACACAGGAAAAGCCAGACCTGGTCTGATGACTCCCCTGACCTGACACCAAGAGCGGGAAATTGCAGACAACTCAAGGGAATCCCCAGACGCCTTTCCAAAAAGATATAACACCTGGCTCTTGTCTCAATCTCATCCGACATCCTCATTCTTTCTCTGGATCCAAGTTAAGGGGAAAAAAAAAAAAAAAGAAAGCAACAGCTAACATCTCAGGACTTCCCCTCCCACGACTCTGAGTGACGCCTGTAACTCTCTTGCAGGGACACCCCAACCCACAAATCCAAAGTTTCCTTCAGGGCTTCACAGAGGAGGGACTGAAATATTTCTTGGATTGAACTTTAGTCCTACCATGGAAGAGAAGCAGAAATCTAATCTTTAATTACCACCACCCTCGCCACAACATTTATGAGATGGATCTGGGAGCACAAAGGAATGTTCAAAAGGATCTCTCTCAGGGTGTTTTTCACCTATCAGACGACAGACCGGAGCACTTGATAGTAATTGTCCTGGCTGCTAGGAGAGGAAACAAGCATTCCAACTTCTCAGCTGAGAAAACTGATGACAGTACAACCTCTCTGCAGGAACATTAACTATTTAAATGGATATGCCCTTTGGCCTGGCCTCTTCTAGGACAGTCACTGTATCAGATGTAAACTCCAAGACAGAAGTTTCAAGTGTCCTGCAAGAGCCCCAAACATATTCACTACATATTTGCCCATGCATTATTCTATCTCTTCATTGCAGTCTGGTTTGTAAAAGAAAATATGAGTGACAACTTCAGCAGTCATCAGTAAGGGACTGGTTATAAAACAACACACACGCTTGATAAAATCTGATGCAAATTTACCAGCAGTTTAAAAGGGATGGGGGATACACACCACACCCCCTCCATTTTCCCCAGCCACAGACTGTCTCTGGAAGGAAACAGGAGAAATTATGAACAATGGGTACCTCCAGAGGGATATGGGGTGCAGAGGGGGAAGCTGCGTGGTTTTCCTGTATGCCTTCTTGTACAGCATGAATTTTTTTTACATGTACACAAATTACCTTTTCAAAGCCTGTTTATACATTTCCATAAATACATTTGTGTGTACATATGTATATAAAAATATGTACATATACATATACATACACATGCCCACACGTTTTAAATGACCACTTTTGAATATGGACAGAAAACCCAACGGCTTCAGTTTCCACAAGAGAAGCTAAAGGTGACATGACCCTCTGGAACATTCTGGCCCCATCTTTGCTGGGAGAGACGCTATGCAGGCCTTACAGGAAACAGCACCATGTTACTGCTTTTCAACAAGCACCAGCCTCTTTTTACGCTGCACACTTGCAAATCACGCTCCAGGGAACTTGAAAAGTTCCAGAAAAATCATTATCCCCAGCACCACACCAAGCTCCAGTTTTACAGGGTGACTGTAACACTAGCTAGCCTGACTCTGGGAGTGTTTCCTTCCTCTCTAGGTTCATCAGCTTCAAAGACCCCAAGAGTTCTTAAGGTTCAATGAGGGGCCTCCCTCTGTAAGAGTTGGAGGCAGAAACCCCAGGCCTGGCAAGTGCCTCCCAGGTGACCCTTCCCGCCACAGAAGGGTGGCACCCCAGGTGTTGAAGTCTACTTCTGCATAACCCCAGCCCCCACCCAGCCAAGGCTTTGAGAGACACGTGCTTCAGCAGCAGCTAGGGGCTGTCCCTTCCAGATGAGTTTTTCCGGACCTAGTCAAAGTCATGACTCCTGAAGAACAGCTGCAGGGAGGGTAGGGGTCTCCTCTCCTGCCAACCCCTCAGAGATAAACAGGGCAGATGGGCAAAATGGGGGAGGTCTGTGGTGGAGACAGAGCAATGCTGGGGCGGGGGAAGGGCTCTGCCTCCCCAGCTCAAGTGGTTTTAGATTTGTTGCTGGTAAAATGGAGATAAATCTGGTTTTGTGTGGCCTGTGGAATTATTCTAAACCTGGAAATCACTTTATACCCTGCTGCAAATGAAAAGATAACATCTGGGTGGTCTTTTCTTTTTTCTTGAGGGGAGAGAGGTGCAGTGATCCTGTGATAGCAAGCCTTGAGTAAATTCTGCAGGACCTGGCGAGCTCGAGGACTACAGGGAAGGGCACAAACACAGGTGCGCATGTAAGAAACTAAGGGGCATTGACTCGGGGCCGTGTGAGTGAGAGGGCTAGGGGCACAGGGCAGGTGAGAACAGGGAGAACCCGAGCACCCTTGACCCAATTTGCTGAAGGGGGGGTGGGCAGTGACATGGACAGACGTGGATGCAGTCGGTGAGGGATAGGAACAGGCCCAGGTGTGAGAGGGATTGTGAGTTTGGGGTCGTCACAGGCTCAGGTGTGGGGGTGTAGGCCCAGCTGTGGAGACGCAATGGGGGGGGTATTCTAGGGTATTGGGGATAGCATTCAGAGGGATTATCTCAGGTGCTGTAGGGGGTGTCTACGAGTAAAGGCGCGTGGTCAGGTGTGCGAGGGGGAATATCAAGCGGGGGCACAGACTTCAGGTGCGTGTGCGGGGCGCCAGGAGGCTCAGCTCCGGGGGTGCGGGGATGTCAGCGAGCTGGACAGTCTCAGGTGGACAGGCGGAGAGTGTCAGCGAGAAAGAACGTGGCGTCAGGTGTGCGTGGGCTGACCGCGAAGGGCTCAGGTCCAGCTGCGGCGGACCCCGGGGGTCCAGGCGTGGGGTGTAGGGGGTCTGGGCAGCGGACTTTAACCTCTCCCTGCCCCTGAGACACTGCTGTCACGCCTGCCTCTTCCGCCCCCACCCCAGGACTCTTCACAGGAAAGGGCCTAGCCCGGGTTTGGCCCAGGGGGCGCAAATCGCCGACACCTGCGCCGCCCCGCGCCCTCCGCGCCCCCTCACCGACTGGGACGCGTCGCCTTCGCCGCCGCTGCCGCCGCCTCCTCCAACCGCCACAGCCCCGCCTCCCGCACCCCCCCCAGCGCCAATTGCGGGAGGGGTCCACGCCACATCCCGATTGGCTGAATTTTAGCCAATCGGCGTTGGGGAAGACAGATTGGTAAGCATGAAGCAGACGGACATCCCCGAAGCCAATCGATGAAGTGTGGAGGCGGAACTATTGGGAGAGGCTTGGATCCAGGGAGTGGTCCCGCAGGGTGTGAGGTGCTGGGAGGTGAGGGCCTGGAGGCAGGCGAAGATTGGAGTCCTGGCAGAAGACGGACGGCCCTGATAACCAATCACTGGGGAGCAAGGGCGGGACTCCGAGGTGGCTGGTACTACTGGAGCCAGAGGAATGGAGGGCGTAGCCTGAAGGCCAATGAGGACTGGCTGCCAAGCTGAAGACGGACAGTCCCAGTGGCCAGTCGCTGGGGCTGCGCGCGGCAGTGCACCTGGCATGGGAGAGCGCAAGGTGCAAGGTTTGGCCGCCAGCGCGGCAGCCGGCCCTCTGCGCGGGGACCCCTAAGGCAGTATCAGTCTGGCCCTCTGGCCATCCAGCGCAGAAGCAGGACCTCCAACTCGGGCTTAGAACTTGGGCCACCACGGCAGGACTCGTGGATAGGTCTCCATCCCTCCACTCTCCACTTTTCCCCAGCAGAGGACTCAGAGAGGGCCGACT